>WAAB01013703.1:0-57764 GCA_013389865.1 Piaya cayana | reverse complement strand
GGAATGGCCTCAAGCTCCACCAGGGGAGGTTCAGGCTTGACATAAGGAAAAAATTCTTCAATGAGAGGGTCATTAGGCACTGGAACAGGCTGCCCAGGAAGGTGGTTGAGTTACCTTTCCTGGAGGTGTTTAAGGTGCGGGTGGATGAAATACAGAGGGGCATGGTTTAGAGACTGCTGGGAATGGTTGGGACTTGATGATCCGGTGGGTCTCTTCCAACCTGGTGACTCTATGATTATATGAAAAACAGATGATAGGCAGTTGTCATTTGTTTTATAAGCTTCAGTCATTGCACAGCAATTTGCTCATTAGCAAATATTTTACAAGCATCTCTTCGTCATGGCAATAAAGGAGTGATTTTGCTGTTCCTGTGAAGACAGGATTTTATCTTCATGATGTCTCAGTGATTCTTCACATCTCAGTGACTTCCAGATTAAAATGTGGTGTTTGGAACAGGAACAACACAGGTATATTTTTTTTTCTGTTGGAATTCACTCTGCCAGTGAATCAAATATTCAACTTGGTTATTTATTTTTCTGTATTGTAGTATAATATATAACTAGCAATATTATATTGTACATTATATAAACAATAATTATTATTCTAGCTTCTTTCATTTATATGAGAGCAACTGATTTTGTTGTGGATTGTATAGATAAGATTAAGTTGTTATCTACAGTAATCTGCTTCCCCTATCATTCTTCACTGCTGCTGCAATAACTGGAATGGTGAAAATGCTCCTGTACTAATGAGGCTGACATTTAATCACGACGTTGTAAACTAAGTATAAAGAGAGCCATCATTCTTAATTTGCAGGTGTTTTCTCACTAATAGTGCTGGAATAATCTGTGTAATACTGAGAAATTTCATCAGAGAATGATAATATAGACAAGGATCAAATCAATTAACTATTCTACTAATGGGTGTGATAAGGAAAATTTTTGTCTCATTTCTTTATAAACACTGCATTGTTACTGAGAGTATTAGAAAGCCAACAACAGTAAAAATAACACTTCTTGCTTTTATTGTAAGAGAAAGATACAACTCTGAGGATAAATATTACATTTACTTGATTAAAAAGTATCAATTTTGCCTAGTCCCTTCTTTGCAACGTCATGCGTGTATTCCTATTAAAATTATAGTTTAGCATAAAAAAAATCAAAAATCTGGCCATATAATTGTCAAATTAAGCAGCTGAGTTTAACTGGAGCTTGTCTGAAAGTAGAAATATAGCAGAAAAGAGAATACCACAGTGAGTAAAATACATCAGGAAGATTAAAATGTTTGTCTTCTGAGAATGATTATATTTGTAATACTATTAAGCCTGTATGTTATTTCTCTTATAAGGAGAAGGAATATAAATATTAAGAAATATCTAATTTGAAGTAGTGGTAGTGAAAATGAACTTTTTTCATTTTCAGAGTTTTTTGGGTTGTTTGGGGGTTTTTTTAGAAATAAGTACACACGTGTAAATCAGGGTAAGATATTTCTAAGGGACAAGGGAATACTTATTCTGCTGGAAACAAGTGACTATTATGTATTGTGCATAATTTGCATCCAGTGATTGTCCTTTGAAGATTTAAACATCATTGATTTCAAGGGAAATTGGGGAATAAGGGCAAGAAAGAAGAACAATGAAGCAAAACTCTGTTTAAAGTTAATATTGTAAGCTCGGCATGACTGGGAAGATAAATCAAGAAAAAGTTCTCGACTTCTTTCAGAACCATACCCTCTTTTGCCCATTGCTGATCCAGCAAGATAACTGTAGTCAATGCCTACATAACATCATCTACTTCAAATCTGTGTTCAGGAAATACAAATGTCATAGCTTCTATGTAAGAAGTTTTAGCCTATTTCAGTAGTAAAATATTGAAAAAAATGCTGCTTCTTTAATAACCCTCATCTCTTATCTGGACAGACTTTCAAACAATTAGCCCTAAAATGAAAAGGAAACACAAATATTAACTTAGCGGTAAATTTCAGTGCTAACGCTTCCTAAACCCGAATCTCTGGGACATTCTTCAGAAGAATTATTTTAGATATTTAAGAAATATTCGTCTTTCTGTATTCCCTATCTGGTACATCCTACCATATGTATGTGTCCTGACGAATAGTCTGACATCCACTGAAATATTGTGAGAATTCTTGGGTATGATTAGATGCCTACAAAATATATGACCGCATTTGAGCTGATTCTATAATATCTCTGTATTCAGCATAGAGAAGGAGACACTACTTGAATTCAGTGAGTTCAACTCACTTGCCTTGCAGGATCAGATATCACAGAATCACAGAATAGTTGGGCTTGGAAGGGTCCTCTGGAGAACATCTAGTCCAATCTCTCTTTTAAAGCAGGTTCACCTAGAGCCTGTTGCACAGGACCATGTCCAGGCAGGTTTTATGTATGTCCAGAGAAGATGACTTCACAAGCTTCCCTGGGCAGCCTGTTCCACTGCTCCCTCACCCTCAAAGTAAATAAGCATTTCCTTATGTTCAGGTGTAATTTCCCTTGCTCCAGTCTGTGCCTGTTGCTCCTTGTCCTGTCACTGGGCACTGCTGAAAAGAGTTTTACTGCATCCTCTTGACATTCACCCTTTAGACATTTATATTTAGGCATCTTTTTAACTTATGATTTAATTTTTTTCTCTACTAATATAGTGTCAGCAGCTAACACAGATGTACAGATCTATTTTGTAGCTGTGTTACTTATTCTATTTGTATTTTTCAGGATGCCAAATTTCCAAAGTTTTGTGACTAGCAGCAGAGATGAGAGAAAAACAAACAAACAAAAAAACAACAACAAAGAAGCTGGGTTTTAGAAGCTGGATTACAAGTAAAGAAATATGCAGAGCAAAAGACTTGGAAGAATAAATTCTTATAAATAATATTGTTAAAATGAATGTTAGCTACTGGTAATTTTAATCAATATGAATCCTTTTTTTTTTTTTTTTCACCAGGATAGCAGATCGTGCATGTATCTAACATTATACAGAGAGCTTCTTTAGTACTTCAAGTGATAAACAGTAGTTTTAGAAATGCACAAGATCCAAGCAAAATCAGATCAGATTACTTGTTTTGCTAGGACTTCCATATTTGGAAACTGAAATCAAACAACTGCTCTCACAACTCTGGTTCCTGATGCAGGCAATGAGTTGCATTATGGAATGATGCTAAACAGGCTGTTAATTTGTGTATGTAAGGTGAAGCATACGCTTGTCACCTGTCTACATGAAGTTACATTAATTTTGCTGAAATTTTGTTTGTAACTAAGGTTCACCTTGTGCGGGCAGAGCCTAAGGCACAGTCTAGAAAGTGGGAGGAATTGTTTTTGTCATTGAACCCTGTGGGTGGCATTATCTTACACCTCCTACTCGGCATCCTGCCAGGTGCCTCTGTAGCAGCCACGGATGTGCTGCTTCTTGCTCCTCTGACGTTCTTGTGCAGAGGCTACTAGCTAGTTTAACTTCACAGTAAGCACTGAAACACCTAATTTCTGCAGGGGCAAGACTGGTAAATTATTTACATTGTATTTATTATCAGGTATTTGTATTGTTTATTTAATTTCAACAGATGTTATAAACATAGTCAGATGCAACTGACTATGTTTATGTGAGATGTAACTCTGCATGCTGGCTTTTATCTCTCAGGGTTCAAAAATATTTACCTCAGATTAAGTGTCTACTGTACTTATAGTTGAAGAAAGGCAAAAGCAGACAGCGAAATCTGAAACTTGTCTGGCAATGAAGTTCTTTCTTTCATAAATACAATTGTGTCAGGAAAAAGGAAAAATACTTTTTGATGAAGGCTCACCTCTGGAAGAAGGTGTCTTTGATTATATCAAGCGGATATCTTTTGAATGCTGAAATATTGCAAACTGAGGAAGCACTAGTAGAGCCTGAGTACTTGTTTATATGATGATTTTTCTGCTTGGCATGTAGAAAAAAGATTTTCTGTACTATGAGTGTGGCTTACTTACCCACAGCATAAGGTGTGAAGAGGCTGAGCGCAAACTGCTGAGGTAGTTTCTGAAAACAGAAAAAAGGCTGAAGGAGCCCACTGCAAGTTGTACAGGAGGGAATCCAGCTCTGATCTGCTTTCTAGAGATCTAGAGCTCTGAAGCTTGACAGCAGGGTAGATCCGGTGGTGGCATCCAAGACTGCCTTGGGCTGAGTCCAGTCCCCTGCTACTCAGCAAACTTTGAAGTAGATGATAGTACTTGATTTCCACAGAGCTTTGGGTTGTTAGAGGAGAAAATCTTTAATTCAAATGCTGCACTTTTTTTCTGTCTTTTCTCTAAACCCAACTGTCATGGTCTAGCCGTGGTCCTGCCTCAACAGCAGCTAAACATGAGCAGCTGTAAAAACAATTCCCACTCCACCTGACTCCCCGACAGAGAAAGAGAGAGAGAGACTTGTGGGTTGGAAACTAAAACTAAAATTGAAATAGCTTTCATGAAACAATAATAAAAAGGAAAATGTTATTAATAAGAAAATAATAAAATATAAACAAATTGAATCCCCTGTGATGACTGTGTCACCACTGATGCTGCAAAGCAGGCATGAGGAAAGGTCCCAGCTGGGTTCAGCAGAAGGTGGGAGCTGAGCTCAATAATAGGATTCAGGAATGCATGCATCCAGGATCAGGGGCAAAAAGACAGATGGAGTTCTTGCTGGATGCTGGTCGTCAAAGAAAAAGACTTGGTCTTTGTGATCCCTCAGTTTTATACTGAGTATGATTTTTATGGAATGGAATACTCGGTTGGTTAGTTTTGTGGCAACTGTCCCGTCTACTCCCCATTGCAAATGAGACTCTTTCTCCCCCTTCACTTATGTAATTCCACTAACTTGAGGATGACCTTCATCTTCATAGGGATAGATGTAAGCAATGGCTTTTCTGCATACCTGTGCCCTGTGTTATCACTTCTAGAGACACTCACTGTCTGAAAACATGTACTTAATTTAAGGAAAATGAAGCTACTTAGATGAGGCTAAGCTGAAAAGTTAGAAAATCAATTCTGCTTTAGCTAAACGAGAACACCAACACACATTCATGAATGCTTGCATATCAGCAGAATCCCTTCCTTCCAAAAATTATCATATTCATGCAATTTCTTGTTTATAGGTGGCAAATGACGTCAAAAGAGAGAAACTGACTTCCCAAAATAATACATTATGAAATACGATTACTAATTTTGATCACATTAGAGATATATGTGTATTGTTTTATGAGACTAAAAACCATGAGAGAAAAATGACTGTAAATAATCTTTTAAGCATAAATTTGAGGTCTTTTACATGAAGTATAATTTTACCTTTTGTGGTAATAAAACAATTTGCAAATAATACAGAAATGATTTAACGCAATAGTCTAACAAGAACTGAGACAGATACAAAGAGTAGATACGAATAATTTAAGATTTCAGAATAAGAACAAAGTCTCAAAACCTCTGAGGTTACTTTTGATCACCAACGTCATCAAGCCCAAGCTTGCCAGTTCTTTCCGTTAATTATAGCATTCTACAGTTCTCAATTTGCACACCAACTTCTGATTTCATTTGACAGTTCCTTTCATCCCTCCAAAAACTCTGCCCAGGAACTGCTTTCATTCAGTATTAAATCAGATGCAAGGTTCCCAGTCTTCATTTGGCTGCAGCTGTATGCTTGATGAAAAACACCTTTGTTCTGGAATGCTTTATTTTCCTAAAAAACCTTCCCTCTTTACATTTAGGTATTTCAGAGCCAGGGCCCTAAATCTGTGAGTTGACTTTTACGCATTATTGAAAGTACTTAATATATGGATGTGTCTCTTTGCCCCGTATATAAGACAAACAGTTAACTCTGTCTGCAAGCATGCATTATATTATTCTCTCTTGTCAATTACAGTCAATCCTGGATGTTAAATTCAAGATTCATATAAAAAGATGCTATAATGACCTTTATTAAAATACTATCAAAAATTGTCCCAAATAAGTAAATATAAAAACCAGTTATAATTCAGTGTAATTGGATTCAATCAATTTTAAAATTATTGTTATAATTCTTTTTATTGGTTATGAGCAAGAGAGTGCAAGAGGATAGACCTTTGAAATAAGGTCACAAGTACCAGAATATTTAATAATTTATAAGTACTGTATAAATTGTTTTCTGCCCTTGCTCTCTACAACTACCTGAAGGGAGGTTGTGGAGAGGAGGGTGCTGGTCTCTTCTCCCAAGTGACAGGGGACAGGACAAGAGAGAATGGCCTCAAGCTACGCCAGGGGAGATTTAGGCTGGACATTAGGAAAACATTTTTCACAGAAAGGGTCATTGGGCACTGGAACAGGCTACCCAGGAAGGTGATTGATTCACCTTCCCTGGAGGTGTTTAAGGCACGGGTGGACGAGGTGCTAAGGGACACGGTTTAGTGTTTGATAGGAATGGTTGGACTCGGTGATCTGGTGGGTCTCTTCCAACCTGGTGATTCTATGATTCTATGATTCTACTAACCTAATCAGTCAGTTTTGCTATTCTATTAAAAACAAAAAGAACTATTAAGGACATGCAGCAAGTTGTATTTTCTATTACCCAATGTTGTCTGGCATAAATTGTATTAGCCTTTTTCATAATAATAAAAAAACAACCTCATTCACTTGGATTAGAAGGGTTTACCTCTGTTTTATTATTTATATTAAGCTATTCGTGGCTTTCCAATGAAAGTAATATTTCCACAGTTTTATGTTGTCAGAAGTTACTGAAACCTAACAAGTGAGTTTGATCAAGAGATCTCTTCCTTTTTAAATTCCATTTGGTAAATTATAGTTAGGTTAACAACATATTTCCAAAATTCTGTGTACCAGGAGTAAAACTGTTGTTAAATAAACTTAAAATTCTTTCAGTTTTTCTCCAGGAAGCTAGAAGACAAGACTGGAAAATAATTTTATAAATACCATTCTTAATTTAATCTAGAAGAGCATTAGCAGTATCTAGAAAGTATCTCGGAAGGAAATTCAGGAGCAAACAATGGACAAAGGAGGGAGAAATTCAATAAAAAAAATTATTTGGAGGAACAATTCAAACGTGATCTGAACGTATGCCAGTTTTGCTTATACCAGAACAGATAATTAGAAGAGAACTCATTGTTATATGACAACTAGAAATAGTATTTAGTTCACTTGCCTTTTTTTTGCAGTGGTTCATGAGACATTCGTGTTTTGAGTATTCTGTTGCTGCTGCTCTTTATGTTTATATTTTGGACTCTCTGTATTGTATTTCTGAGATCATGGGCTTCAGACTACAAAGACAAGTGAAATTCTGTGAACAGGAATCCCATGGCACTGTTGCAAAGCCCAGACTTTCCTGACAAAAAGATCATTGAATAGAAGGCATTTATGTAACTTCAAGTTGGTACACAAAAACAAAGGAACAAGAAGAAAGAACAACAAAGTCCATTCTTTCTTCCTCCTCATAATTATTATACAGGTACTTAACACTGAGACATTTCTTCTTTAGCTGGAACAAAGACAATGACTTCAATTAGCCCTCAGGGATATTCTCTTGAAGAAGGAAGGAGCGTTTTCATTCCTACACAGTTGTTTTCTCCTACACACTTGCTGTTTCTAATTTGCAGTTAATTCCATTTCTGTTCATGTGCTTGTTTCAAATATGATGAATTCTGATTGTAGTTGGAAAGGGCTTTAGAAATTACTAGCTTTTTAGAATATAGACTTCAGGTGATGAAGAATTTAAAGCACCCTGTGCAACTTGTTTCAGTGTCAATTTACCTTCTCTTCATTGATTTTAAGGTGCATATGTGCAATTGATTTAAAAATCCTTTAATAACATACATCAGTGATGTCAGATATCACAAAATATGAGGATGATTTTGATACATAAGCATAAAACTAAGCCTAGGTAAACAATTGAAAGGTATACAAAGAATGTCAAGGTTTCAGTATTTGTTTTCATTCAAATATAAAATTGAGATACTTGGATTTCAAATTGCTCTACCAAAATAGAAATGCCCTAAATTGAATCTTTTTTTAGCTATATTCACATCACCTATTTCAGTTGCTCTGCTGTTTTCCACAGAGTGTCTGCTGTCAGTAAAAAAACAATGTCAGAGACAGAGGATTATTCAAAGGGCAGTTTGTAGTACTCAACTCCTGTCATCTCATTTTTTTTGTCCCCTAATGGATTGCAAAAGGGACTGAGGAAGCTTTACATGCTACATTAGGTCCCCACAAATAAGTGATACAAATATTCCTCCTTTTTTTTCTACTTCTGTTTCAGTAATTATGGAACAAAACTGTCCTAGACAAAACCCAATTTTCTTAAGGTTCTGGTTTAGGCTGGAGTCTAATAAATCATGTGTATAGCTTTCTGCAAGCCTTGAACATATGGTAGCCTCCACAGTGGACTTTAAGGGGATACAACAAGGGTTACAGCATATATACTTAATTTTTAGTTTAACTAGTTTTACGGAATACAAGATTTCCGAAGTGCAGTCCTCTGGAAGCTGGACAGTTTCAGAATTTACAAGCTCAAGAACAACCTACCTAGGAGGCTAAGAGAGCTACTGGGAAATGGATGATCTGACAGAGATGATATAAAGGTGAGACTCAGGGAATATTTTATGAAGAATTAACCCAGTTTACTGTCCAATCAAATTTTTAGTTAAGGTTTTAAGAATACAGTAAAGTTCCTTTCTACAGATCACTTGCATAGCACCAGTAGAACATGTACTGGAGACAAAAAAAATCCTCAGAAAATATTCTGTTGAAAGTATTCTTGGCTCCTAACAGAGAAACCTGCAGCTGGCTAATGAAAGGTATCTCCATTAAATCAATATGCTTTTGCTAGTTTTCAGTAACCAAGGTGTTTGTTTCATAGGTTGTAATTTCAAAGTAGAACTCCTCAGCAATTTTCAAATGCGGTGTTACTATAAAATTTATTCTGCATTTTAAGGATTCTTGTGTAGAGAGATGTGAAGGAGTGAAAGTAGGTTTGCTCTCAAATTAGCTTTCTGTTCATAAAAATAGTGGTAGACTGCTACATGCTAATGTGAACTCTAGAAGGTCCCAAGAAGGATTCCATGGAAATCAGTTTATGTTTATAATATATAACTTCTTTCTGCTGCTGAAGTATCCTCTTGAGACTGCACTTAAGCATGTGAGCTTAACACTTATTTAAACTTGAAGACCATAACTGAAAAGCTTTAACTTCTTTTTATTTTCTTTTTATTGGTTTATTTTACAAAGTCATTGCTGTCAAAACCATTTGGATCTTGGCAGCTGTCTTCATGAAGAGATTAGATGGTGTATGCTAGTGATGACATGAGCATTCACCAAGAGAGAAAGTGAGAGACAGAGGAACGCACTGGCAAATTTATAATATTGCTGTTACATAGTGTTTTGGATGGAGGTAATTTTTCTTATTTTTTGGTGGTTTGTTGGGTTTTTTTGTTGTTTTGTGTTTGACGGTGGGGTTTTTTCATGTTTGTTTTGTTTTGTTTTGTTGGGATTTTTTGGGTTTTTTTGTCTTGCAGTAGACTATGAGTGGGAGGGGAGAACTGTGCAACCACTTAGATCTATGAAAGTTTAGACTGGGACTGGCTTACGATTTTTCTGATGTCCAAATATACTGTTCTGGTAGGATAAATAGCAGAGAAATCTGATGACTCATTCAGTTTGTAAGTTTTCTGATGAAGAAAAGTGAAAAACTTCTTTGTATGTCTTTTCATTTTGCATTTCACACTCTAAAATTAGAATAATCACGGCCTATCTGCCTTCCAGGAGGAAGCCCAAGGAAATATGCATCAAAAATGTCAGCCAAACAGAACAAAGCAACTATAAAAATCTTCAAAAGTGCTCTTTTTTTCTGTATTTTCTAAGTTGGGCATTGTTTCATAACATGATACGGTTTAACCATTCTTTTAAAGATAGCATAACCACATTACATTAGCAAGTGTTCACAGTTCCATAGAACTAGGTTTATCTTTCTTCTATTAATAATTCTTGTCATGAGAAATTGAATAAACTGTATGGTTAAAGAGAACAATGGAATAAAAAAGGAGTCTATAAGGTAAACTAGAGTAGACAATACCAATACCACAGCATCCTATTGAAGTGGTTTAGTATGGCTACTGCAGAGATATATTACAGAATTGAAGATGGCTGCTTGTTTTATTGGAATTCTTATGAAAGTCTGCAGTAATTTTGAGCAGTTCGCGATACCACAGTGACAGGAATGTTTCAAATAGCAGGATGGATTGAGAAAGAAGGAAAGGGAGGGTCTGAATCAAGTGAAATATCTGTAGTGAAAAAAAAACCCTGAAATGTATTTCTTCCATGCATGCTAGAGAAAATCACTGAGACTGAGAACTGACTCTAGTGGCCTGAATCCCAAGAGTGCTTGTGTGTATTTCCCAACAAGAACTCCATCTGCTGAAGACTACTAGAGTTCATAAATTTTGATTTATAAATCTTGACTATTTTCCTGAAATATCACATTTATGTACATACGTATTGTCCTTAGAGAGCATAATGCCCCATCATATAAACTCTACCGCTAGCCAAGGCTCAAAAGCAGCGTGCCAGCCAGACTTCATTAACTACAGATGAAACAGTGTGATGGATCAGTCAGAGGTATCAAACTGTTAAAAAGAGCACATTCTATTATTTCAGCAATCTAGTTATATGACATTGACCCTTAATATGCTAGACTTAATGAACAATTGCTTTTGTGACTGATGACTATGTAAATTGTTTAAGACGTTATTTTCAATCATGACAGCTTTGAGTAAACAATGAAATGTTGCTACATAATCTGCCTTCTGCCTCACAGGTATTTCCTTGTAGGAATTATTATGAAAAAATGTAAAGTTTTTTAAATGACGTTGTATGCAGGAAGCAGGAAGGTCCTTTAATTATGCCCTTAAGTCCAGAATATTTGCTTAATTGCTTAGTAGCCCTTGTATCCTGAAAATTTTATTAAGTAATGATTAACTATTCATTATAATATTTTCCTGTTATTATTCAGTACAAGATGCACATTAACTTTTAAAGTCTTTATCATGTTTGGAATTAAGAAACCCCAATTCTCATCAACTGCAAAGACTGACTGTAATACTACAACAACTTATCTACTTCCTTTGCTCAATTAATAATACCTGATGCATCAGGCTAATCAGAATGGCCAGGAGAAGATGACTAGCAGCTTAAGCAGTTGCAGCTAATCCTGTTTTCTGCATTAAGCCTTTATTAGGCAATGTGCTTGGTTACCCTGTCACAACTGGTTCAGTCAGGAAAGCTATCATATGATATACAACATGCTCGAGATAGGCCTCCAGGAGAGAATAACTGGGGCTTAGAGCCCCTTAACCTCCTTCTGAATGTTAAAGTCCATGCACAAAAACCAGAGGAAAGGATGGTGCTCTTTTATACAGTAACTGTTGAGGTCCCACTACTCGGGACATTGGAAACCAAGACAGGTATCCACCTCTATCCTGAAGTAATCTCAACTGACTTCTCACTTCTCTGGACAACAGCCCTGTGGGAGGGGATGAAGCAGCAGTACAAAGCCCAAGAGGGATTAAAAGAGATTTTAGGGTCTTGGGATGGCTACTGAGAGAATCTGGGGCCCAGGTGATTTTTTTCTTCCCTTCTTCCAGTTACGGGTGGTGACATAGCACAGCTCAGACAGACCCAGTCAATTAATATGTGGCTTCATAGCTGGTGTCACCACAATAACTTTGGGCTTTTTGATAATGGGATGGCCTACACGGCACCAGGACTACAGATGTCAGATGGGAGCCACCTTTTTTAGAGGGGGAGGAGGGTCTTTGCCCAGGAACTTGCAGGGCTTGTAGATAGGGCTTTAAACTAGATGTAAGGGGGCAGGGGGATAACATCAGGCTAGCCTCTAATAAGTGGTGGGAGAACAGGTGCCAGGGGTCAGGTGTCAGGGAGGATACTTCTCTAAAACACCTCGTAGGTAATAAAGGGTCCACTGGGAAGGTGATGCAAGTGGCAGCCCAGCTGAGGTGGCTTTACACAAATGCACAAAGCTTGGGTAACAAGCAAAAGGAGCTGGAGGCTCCTATGCAACAAGAAAGATATGATCTAGTTGCCATCATGGAAATGTGATGGGACAAATCCCATGACTGGAGTGTGGCTATCAACGGCTACAGGCTGTTCAGAAGGGACAGACTAGGTAGGAGGGGTGGAGGCATTGCCCTCAATGTCAGGAAAGAGATAGAATGTGAAGAGCTGTCATTGAAGAGCAGCCACGTTGAAAGCTCGTGGGACAAAATGAAAGACAGAAGAACCAATGGGAACCTTGTGATTAGTGTATACTATAGGCCACCCGATCAAGGAGACCCAACTTATTAAGTCTTCCTCTAGCTACAGGAAGCTTCATGCTCACAAGCTCTCATCCCACTGGAGGGCTTCAGCCACCCTAAAATATGCTGGAAAAGTAGCACATCAAGCTGTAGGCAATCCAGAAGACTCCAAGAATGCATTGAAGATAATTTCTTAATCCAGATGATAGAGACCCCCACCTGAGGAGATGCAGTATTGGACCTTATGGACACTAACACAAGTGAACTCATCAGTGACATGAGGATTGGAGGCAGCCTGGGCTGCAGTTCAAGGTGGAGTTCAAGGTCTGGAGGGATACAGGACAGGCAAGGAGCATAGTCAGGACTGTAAATTTCAGGAAAGCAGACTTCCAGCTCTTCAAGGAGTTAGTCAGTAGGAACCCATGGGACATGGTCCTTGGGGACAAGGGAGTGTAACAGAGCTGGGAAATATTTAAGGATGCTTTCTATAAGAGCACTCAGTGCAAGAGCATTCAGTCTCCATATGTAGAAAATCAGGCAGGAAAGGGAAGAGACTGGCATAGCTGAGTTGAGATCTGCTGGCTAAATTAAAGAGGCAACTGCACAGGCAATGCAAGCAAGGAGAGGTACCCTGGGATGTGTATAGGGAGGCTGCCCGGTTGTGTAGGGATGAGGTCAGGGAGGCCAAGGTGCAGCTGGAGCTGAACTTGGCAAGGGAAGTGAAGACTGTTTGGCAAAAAAAGTTGTTAAGTACCTGAGCCTTCTCCTGGTCTGTTGATACAAAGTCACTTTTTTTGTTCTTCAGGGCTATACACTTTCTTTAGCCTTCCTTTTCTGATTGATATACCTGTAGAAGCCCTTTTTGTTAGTCTTCGCTTCCCTTACCAAGTTTACCGCCAGCTGTACCTTACCCTTCCTGACCTCATCCCTATACAACTGGGCAGCATCCCCATACTCTTCCTACGTTACCTGTCCCTCCTTGCACTGCCTGTATAGTTCCCTCTTGCTCTTCTAAAAATAAAGATACATCTAGAGTGTATGTTTAACAGTATTTTCAAATAATGGGACACTCATGAAAATGTCTGGAATCAAATAACTTGTAAGGATATGACTTTGCAGTTTTGATGCTGTTGCAATGTCATATGGTAATTGAACTCAGACATCTCTTAGTCGTGGTATTAGACTTCTATATGTGGTAGTTAAGTGAAATCAGAAGTGGGGAAAGTGGAGTAAAACTCCTAAAGGGGAAGAAATGGAAACCAGTTCATTGAGAAACTTTCCTGTGAATTGATGAAGGAAGAGATTTTCTTTGACAGAAAACTTGTTTCGGAAATTCTTTCTAAAGTTCTTGTTTCTCATTCTTATTATTATGGGTATTTTAACAGTACTACTTGAAACCGCAGGGTGCCTGATCCAAAACTAGTAGGAGGTTTCTTTAGGGAAATTTCACATCTGTCTCAAATAATTTTGAATGACATCTTTATTAGATAGAATTAACATGTTAGGAAATTCTCTTATGTTGTATATAATTTTATGATTGATAGTATCAATCATGGAGCTTAACATATAGTAGACCATGTATGTGACTAGCTGATATATTAAGTATACTTGTATATTTTATTTAATATTTTTTATCTTAATATTTATATTTTAATAATTTTAAGCATTTAATATCAACATTTAAGGGTATCTTAATATTAAATAACACTAATATAATAAGCTTATTCTGACAGGGAAACTTTGATATGTCTCACAATTTTGGATCTGTCTACAGGCAGGACTACCTAAAGGCAAATCTAGTCATCCTTGTTTCTGGATTTTAGTGTAATACTTATTTATAAAGAGGGGTATCATTAAAGAGTTTGGCTTTGATAAATGTTATACAAAAAAGTCTATAATGTTTGTAGCTCAATAATGGTTTGTACCTGAGTAGTATAAGATAGTAGATCTGCATAAGAAAATGAATTGTAACTTGGTTTTCTAGCAGAGGTTTTTTTGGACATGACCTGTCAAGCATAATGTTCAGTTTTGGGTTTTTTTTCTTATTGAGTTGGTGTTTTATTTGACTTTTTCAGCCCAAGACTTTTCTAAATGAATATTTGAAGTGTCTCTTTTTTCTGTCAGTGATTGGGACACAATTCTTCAGACACTCACTAATCAAAGGAACAGTTCATTTGACAGTGGCAGTAATATCTGTGCAGGCAGCTAAACCAGCAATGATTTCAATCATTGATTGCCTCGAAGATGAGGCAAATGTGTGCACACTTCTCTAAAGGTGAAAATCTGACTGTAAAAAGCACTATCTTTGGTAAAAAATTGCAGTACTAAGTTCACTAAGACATAGGTTACCATCACTCACATATTTTCAAATGATACCTTAAGTATGAAAACATCGTAAGAAACTTTGCAGTAGAAAAGTTTCTTAAAGGGTACATAAACGTCTGATGGTGGCTAAACCTGTTGAGCTCTTTCTTCATGACTACTTCTTTATTCTACAAAATTGAATAAAAAATAGTAAAAAAAAAAAATTTATAATCTATGTCTGTGTTTTCTCAGGTTTTAACCAGGTTTTACATTGTGTGGATGTGTGTTTATGCGGGAGTGTACTGTACTGCAAAACATAAACTAAAGAGATACAATTACTGGGCTTGTTGATACTATAGCCAAAGTGCTATTAAAGAGTCTAATTACTTTTTACTAATTTACAGTGACTAGTGCTGAAACGCAGTATTTTTCAGTGCTTCCAAGAGGGCAACCAGGCACAACACAATTGATGAAATTTTAATTTCATGTGGATGGCAATTATGCATGAGACCATATTTTAATAAAGTTACTAATATTATAGTTGAACATTTGGTTAACTCTTGCAGAAAACAGTAATGACGTTTACAGTATTATACTTGATTTAACAGTTGCTTAATGAGACAATATTCTGGTCCCAGGTAATATATGATCTAAAGCATAATCTATATTTTTTACCCATGATTCTTCTGAGAAATTCATCAGAGTCAAAAGTGCTTTGCATTTATATTCTTCTTGCTCATATTAAAGCCAAATTTGTGAAAATGCACCATATTTCTATGGAATATTCTATTCAGAAGTAATTTACAAGCTGCATGCATATTTCACTTATCTTATGTACTTTCATTTTTTGCCTGTGGAAACTCCAAGGTCTCAAATATCCATTCCTAAGATAGTTTACCTGGGGCTGATCCAAGAGTTTAATTCCTGGGCCACTGACTTGAATCCATGGCTAGCAGTGTGTTTTCCACATGGTCAGGAGTCTCAGACAGGAACAGCTTGAGGCTGAATTTCCATCTCTTAGGAAAAAAAGCTGTTGGCTTGTGGTTCTGTCCTTGTTAGTGAGAAAACAAAACAAAACAAAACAAAACAACAGTGACTTGGTTCATTTATAAATCTGAAATAATATTACGGTAATGATATACCCTGGGAACTGGTGCCTTTTGAATAGATTTGGTCACATTTTGAAGGGTTTACCCTTCATTGATTTTGTTATTTAAAGCTTTCCTTGCTAAAGCTCTTTCTAGCCAATATAGGCTTTGAAAGAGATCAGTGTCCTGAACTCAAATCTGTTTAGTTTCAGTGTGAAAACTGAGTATGCTTTTGACTTCTTTTGTTTATTCATCATTTTATAGGAAAACATTTGTTCTGAAGGAAAATGATCCTCTATTTGCCTGTAAGAGATACAGAAATTTGTATGTGTGTGGGAGGGGAGTTTAATCTAGTGTCACAAGTGAAAAGTAACTCAGTCTACATGAATCAGTCTACAGTCTACTGTCTTTTTGAGAAATTAAAATCCAGGATAAATTATCTGAAAGTAACACAAATAATATTGAGGAAATACATTACCATAAATCATGTTTTAGATACTGGGGAGAATCCTTAGTAACAGAAAAGGAACTTGGCAAAAATATTCCCTCAGATTTGAGTGTACAGTTTCAAAAAACTACAACATAATTTTTTTCAGCAAAATTGGGATTTTTGTTTATGTGTATGTGTATACACATAATACCAATTGGCTACAAAATTAAATGATGTGGTAAATATTAAACTTGTTTCTCATGTCACTATTTAGAACAAAAATATATGTATTGATAGTGTCCAGACCTGAGACCATTGTTAACATGTACGGATATAGCCCAGTATCATAAGCCCTGCTGGACTCTACTCTCTCAGGCATATATCACTTTGGTTTAGGTTTCTAGATGTGTACTAGATACCTCAAAGCCAATTTTAGTACACAAAGTGTTTGCTTAAAATACCTGCTATCCCTATCAACATGTAATAGGAGCACATTTTAAAGTTTTCGCTATTAGGAGAGTAAAATATGTTAACTGCACAAGCTTTAATTTAGAAAAGGATCATTATATTTGCATCAATTAATTTTAACTGTATTTTAGATAGCTAACAATTTAAACATTTAATAAAAGGTTTCTGTTTCCCTAGGATACTCCTGATATATCACAGACAATGAAAAACCCAAACTCACAAAAAGAAGCCAGAACTTGAGTAGCAGTCTTGTTTCTTTCCACAGCTCCACTTATGGAAAATTTTCACAAATGAGTCTTCCATGTGGTCATTGTGTTTTATGTTGTTATGATTCTAATGCACATATTTTTAATGTGGATTATTTTTATTTAATATCTTAAAAATTTTATGTCCTAAAGTTCATTTACTTATATGATTAACATAAAAGTGTTCTGAAAAACAAAACAGAAAAAAAAAGAAGTGATACAATGTTTTCCAACCTGTGAGGGAGTAGAGTGGTCAGTAGCTATGGATTTTATTTTTTGTTTTGTGCCATTACCCAGACAAATTTGTTTAAGGAGGAGAAAGGATAAGTAACACATATTTTGTTTTCTTGGTCTGTGGTTGTTTGTTTTTACTAGTATAGCAAAAAGAGTTTGCACCAGTACATTATTTCAAAAGTGGCAGTTGCAAAGAGAATTACTAGTGGGAAACCACTTCAAGTTAAGATTTTATTCAGTTGGAATTCTAGGCTTCAAAAATTTCAGTCTTGTAAGAGCAACTAAGTCATGTAATTAATTAATTTAAATATTGTGAGGATATGTTTTGCTTACATTGTCCTCTTAATCGCAAAGATATTAAAATTCAATTGTGCGGTGCAAAGATATTAAAATACTAATTATAGTTATCAGGATTTTAGGACGCAATCAGATGGTAATGTGTGTGCCAGACTAACTTCATAGTAAAAGATATAAGTGATAGCTTTCCAAATGCTGCTTTAGAGGGGTAAAGGAAAAACCTTTTTGACCTTGATCTTTGTTAATGGTGTCAAGCTGCTACTTTGGAGTATGATCATTAAAGGTATTCCAGTTAGAAATTACAAACAGATGCAAACACAAATACATTACTGAAATAATGTCTTTAGGTGGGGAAAATTATTTTTTAGATTAAAAGATTAGTTGAGTTAGTACATTGCCTTTTTAACAAAAATAGTATCTTATTTCAGGTAGTTAGGAATTCTGTCAAAGGAAAATTTGTGCTTATGGGTTTTCTTCTTCAATGCTAAACTCAGTTTCCCTAGGAAGAGTTTCTGCCATTCTGGGATGCCCAGCTGAGTGTAGCATCACCGTACTTCAATACTACACACAGATTCACAAGCAAATCAATGACCACCAGCTTACAGTGCTGTGCTAATGGAAAAGAAAACAATTTTCATTAATTAATAATGTATTTTGTAGTAGTTACTTTTGAGTTGGATAAAGATATATTCTTCAGAACAATTTTAGGTTTAAGCAAAGGAATATACATTGCTCAAACAGTGATATCATAATAGCTCAAATAGAAAAATACTTGGGCTTTACAAACTCGTGTGGGAGTCAATGAAAAATAATTTGCCTCAATGCCAATTAACTTATTATTATTTAATAATTTAAGATTAATTAGAATTGCATCTGTACTTGTGTTTGCATCATGGTTAATGATTTAATTGAGGCTTGTCTTCTTGTTGTGCACTGAATTACTGTCTGAATGCTTTGATTTGCTCTGGGAGTGGCTTAGCTGGTTTGAGTTGCCCTTCAAAGCATTGCTTTCCAGCTTTCCAAACCCTCCTCTGTTAACTCGCTGCATCTACTACTAGCACAGCTCAGATGCTTCCGTGACAGCTCCTAAACTGTTGTAAATTACATCCTGGTGAATTAAGGAAAACTGAAATTGAGGGCTTGTTTACTTTAGAAAGCAGGGCTGTAAATTGGCTCATGTATCACTGAGCTATCCAGATGTGAAAAACATGACTTTCAATAAGTACTTGCGAACAAAGCTTGCTGAAAGTGGGAGCCACTGGAATTACCACAGATAAACTTTACTTATCTGTGAGACAGATCTTTAAGATTTTCCCTGCAGAGCTGCATGAATGTAATTATGTGCAATCAGCATTCTTGGAATTTGACTCCGTTGTTAGAAGTGGTTATAAAAAAACAATAAACAGTTACTCATACTTTATGATGGACAAAATCTCTATATGACAATCACAGTTGTTGTTTTCCTTTTTGTTTTGGCTTGTTCAAAGCTAAAAAGAAAACAATAAAATATCTCTGATTAAGCTAAATAATAAGAACAATTTGGGACTTATAGACATCATTCCTTTAATAAAATCCCTCTCCTATTTGTAGATATGTTACATGCAAAAAAACCCCCAAACTATATATATGGTTTCATTTTACACCAGCTGCAAGAAGAGTTTTTAAAAATACAAAACAATTTGTCATTCAAGTAGCATAGGGTTAGGTTGCTGGATTAAAATAGCATTCAATCTTTTGGCTTTTGGCATTTTCTAAATTTTTTTCTATTTAATTAATTTTATCTTCATTTCCCAATGAAATATTTACTTGGTTGAAAGAAGCCAAAGTTATTTGCAAATTTGGCACAAGCTTATGATTCATTTTGAGTGCCCCAAAGTATCACATTTTTACACTGTTTTTCACAGCAAGATATTTCTTGTGCTGTAATGATAAATCCTGTAGTTCTCTACTGAAAATGAAATATATTCTTAGCCTGGAATTAAATTTTATGTCTTTATTTTTTTCAGTACTTAATATAGCTAGTAATGCAGTTCTGTGTCAAGGTCACAGTAAGATTATGCCTCCTAGTACTTCAAATGTGCAAAGATTTAATAGCCAGAAAAAAAATTGCCTTAGTTACTGATTTTATTTATGTGTAAATTCAAGATCACTTAAGTGCAAAGCCAGCTGTAAATAAAATCTTTATAGCTGGAAATATATTTTGAAGTATGTTGTACAAATACCTAATTTTTTAAGTGTCTATGATCCGTTGAATCTCATTATAGGAAAAGATTTTGTTTTTCTTTCACACAAAAAGCCACAAAGCTATTTGAACTCATAATTTTTAATAAAAGAGCAGTGAGGTCTGATATACTTTCTAAAAAGCTGTTGAATTGTGAATGTCAGATAATGCAGGTGGCATATTGTGCTGAAAAATGACAACGAAGAGAATTTCATTCATCTTCATAATCTCTTGCTTCAGGGAATAAACGGATCAGTGCCTGGATCAAGAAATAATATTTGCCTCTTCATCCAGCATTGCACAGTTGACCATGTGTATTCTGACTTTTTTCTTCTGTTCTTTATCTTAAAGTGGAATCCACTAAAAACCCTTTGGTGCTTTTGTACACTTAAGTAGTACATGACCTCAGGTCTTTCACAACTTCAGCCAGCCAGTGTCCTAACCACAAAAGGACGGAGCCAAGATGCTTGCTTTAAGCACACCTCCATTTGGAATTAAGCAGTAAGGCATACGGACATTTTTGTGTGAATATTCAGGAAAACTGAAGTTAGGTCCAATACAAAAAATTATCTACTTGGTATCCTGTTTTAAACATCTTGATTTTCAGTGGCTCAATGCATATTTAAATATTTTAATATTGCCTTGAAGCAGGCAATATTCCACTATTTAAAAAATGTAAATACCCAAACCCTTGGAAATAGCTATGAAATGGAATTATTAACACACTTTGCTATATTGAATTAATTGTAATAACTAAAACATAAAATTGTAACTAATGTGCTACACCTACTTCTGTAATATTGACTGTTTTGTTATAAGAACAACCACCGCAAAAAAAAAGAATTATTTTTACTTGTGATTTTAGTAATGAAGAAACCATCTGCTATGTTTGTTTGCTTGTCTGTTTCAACTCCACAGAGACTCTTTTCATTTGGAAATTAGCCGAATATTTTGCATAGAGAAGAAAACTAGCACAATGGAACCCTGAACGTGATAGATCCACATTGATAACAATTTTTAATACTAATCATCATTCCTGGTGTAATAGTTCCATAGAGCAGATATTCTAATTATGCCATATCCACCAGCTTTAAAAAAATTAA
Source organism: Piaya cayana (assembly GCA_013389865.1). NCBI lineage: Eukaryota > Metazoa > Chordata > Aves > Cuculiformes > Coccyzidae > Piaya > Piaya cayana. Next base: position 37,056 of record WAAB01013703.1, on the reverse strand, counting down.
AAGGAAAAACATTTGTGTCACGTTGCCTCAAATTCTCCTCTCAACAAGGCGTCAATGCTGATGCTGAATCAGTTCCAGATAGATGGGCACAAGTTAGTCCACACAGCACAATGTTGTAACCATAATTATTGAATTTGGTTGAAAGTATGTTCATCTGCAGTACTTCAGAATTTATCAAGAACAACTTAATTTCTATGTGACAGTAAGCTGTCATCATCAGGGCAGTTTCTTCCATTCCCTTCAATCTGGCTGTTCTTGATGAGATCTGCCTTACTGCAAATTTATACCACAGTTAATGCAGTATAAAGAAGTGGCTGGAAGGTGAAGACCTCTTCCATCAGCAAACTACTCTGTTGCTTTTGACTGTTAATGGAACTAAATTTCAAGCTCTGCCTAAGAGAAATGATATTTTTCTATGGGGTTATCACTATGGTTATATGATCCAAGTGCTGTCCATTGCATTCTGTGATGGCACCATATCTGTTATTCATGCTAGATCTGTTTTTAACTTGTTATGAATTTAAATGAGCTGACCAAAACCATTTTCTTTGCACATAGCAAGGTACAACATCCTTTCCCCAAATTACATCTAATTTTTTGCCTGACACTGTAGTCCTGCAGGGAAACTTTGATCAAAGTGAAAAAAATTTAAAATATTCTATCAATCCTCTTCAGCAGAGTAGGATTTTACTCTGTATTTACTCTGAAGCTAACAAGAAAAATCTCTTCAGAATTGTTTTGTAAGCATTTGTGATACATATCTAGTACAACAACAGTGTTCTTGGTCATTAGGTCTCTACAGTTTAGTGAACAGTTTATTTCATGTTCACATACTTATCTGAGAGAAGAGGGGCAATCAGTAACCAATCCTCAAAAGGATTACTGTGAATAGTATGTTGCTACTAGGTGAGAAGAATGACTGATTATAATATAGAGCAAGAAGTATCCAACCACTGTCCCACCATGCGTATGTGGTTCAGATGGATCCCACAGAATGTTCAAAGATGAGACAAGTATATTGGTTTTCAATAACTGACTTGTATATTTGTATCATTTACTGCAGATTTTAGATATTGCTCATGTCTTTGACTGGAAACATTCATCTGACAGTCAGATAAAGGAGCATTTGCTCCACGATTATGGCTACTTTGTAAAGAGTACAAGCAGAGCTCTGCTACGGGAACATGGAATTCAAATGAGCTCTAGTAGTGACAGCTGCCTTAGACTCCTGGAAAACAGCTGCCAGAGATTTACACACATGATGACTAAAAAAATGTTCATTTTTACAAATGTCCATCAAAAGATTTATGTCCAGGAATATTTTGTAGAAACTGGATAGTGTTGCTGCACATAGGACACTGTCTTTAGAGGCTGCTAGAAGGAGCTCAATATCTTCCCTGCTATACAACACAGTCATTTCAAAAGCTTGATCAATTTATAAAAGCATACAAAAATATCTTGAGGTTGTTCTTTATTCACCTGCCTTTGAAATCTATGCCAAAATGTGTTCATGAAATGGAACTGTTAAAACAGAAATACTTCATTTCTTTTGAGTAAATAAGTCAAGAAGAGAATATCATGTCAGATGATGTCAGTAGCAGTAGGATCAAAAAGAATATCTGTATTATTCAGTATATAAATGCTTCTTTAAGGTTACCTGCACATTTATGCATTCTCTTACCTTTTTTGTGTATTTATGAGGTCCTTCAACAAAGACATATGGACTTTGTGAGTTACTGTCATGATGAGATTGCTGAGTGGAAAACATAATCTTAGCAGCTGAAAAATGGCTATGAGACCACTTATAAGCTATATTTATCTTCTCCTCTTCTGTGAAACTCTAATGTTCATCCACATTGTTGTGAATCCAGGCTATCACTGAATTTACAAAGCTTCCTCCCTGCATCAGAACCTTGGAAAAATAAAAGGAGATATTAATTATGCTTTAGGAAGTATCCAGTTTTTACTACTTTCTTCTTTCACTAAAATTTTGAATGAGGTCTGCAAATGGTTTCTGGGCTCAGTGCAGTCCTGTGTAATGAAGCAGAAATGTCCATAGGAGAAAGAAAAGCAAAAGTAATTGCTTTCAAAGATCTTTGGAATTAGGATGACAAGCATTAACTCTACATGGTAGAAAGCATGGTTTCATATTTGTTGTCATTCTTACTGATTTTTAAGTGCCTGGATATGCAGTCTGTATTAATGGAATCAGTCATTCTTCATCCTTTCATTCCCAAGGACCTGGAGTAACAGGCTTAGATGGAGTAAATTCCTGACCTTTGGGGAAAGCAAGGCACTCAAACAAGTGAAGAGTAACGGTGAATTTCAGGTTAAGAACCATCAAGAATGAGTTGTCCATTAGCTGTAACTTTTAAAGCTCTGGTTCACCCAACCTGCAGTAAGATAGTTAATAATGAAAAAAACGGTTGTTTTTTTGTTGGTTTTCATCCTAGCTATAACAACCTATCTTGGCAGTGCTGTTTTGCATGATTGGTTCCATTATGTCTAGTAGTGAGAGGCTGAATACTTTCATCTGCATAATGGTGTGATGGAGTATAATTAGCAAAATGCTATTTTGAGTCTGAAGTAGCTTTCTGTTGCCCTACACATCTCAAAACTATTGTCTCATTAAGGAGATGAATATGATACCATGTCTTCTGTCAGCAGTTCAAGTTTTGTCATATATGACCAAGTGAGCTAAAATACAGTGAATTAAAGTAGCATATTGAAACACTTTCCCAAACACTCTTTTGATATAGCCGCCCCAGAGAGTATAGTCTCCTAAATAGATCACAGAGAGCAATTTTGATTTGCAGCTATAAAATGGCTGCAGCTCACTGAAACACTACTCAGGTGCTTGTTGTATATGTGTGTCCTCAAGAACCTTACAAGAACAATCCATTAGCTGACTTTAGCTACTCTGTTGTAATTATTAGCCACTACTAAGACTATTCCATTCAGTCTACGGCTAGTTATGTGAACTTGCTGTCAGGCAGATCAAGCGAGCACCTGGCTTTCATGAATGTGTTCCCAAATTCATTCTTAGTATGAGTTGCTGTTTTATTTGTCCTTCCCTAAGGCTTAAGGAAGGCTCAGGATGTGGCCCCTCAGCCCCTGTGATTCAAAGGAGAATACTTGTTGTACAGCCTATATGGTGAATTTAGATACAGTGCAGCTGTGAACAGGTGAACAACAATTTGAATGATGGCATCACACTCGAAATACCACATTGATATAATTACAGCATCTTTATAGAACTAGCACTTCTGATAACCTTCTCAGGAAAATAAGGATCAGATGTCCTTTTCTGATTACAGTAAATAACCTACAGGCATCCCAGTTAAGTGAATTACTATCCCAATTAAGCAGCAATTCTTGCTGATAAGTATCATTAGGTTTAATTCCATTCCTTGGGAAATGTCCTGATTAAGGCTATTTCTTAATTTAGCAGTATGTAATCTAATAGTTAAAGAAAAAAAAATGATATTTGAAGCAGAAATGAGAAAGAAAAGTTGAATAAATTGGCACTGTAAGGTTTTATGAAATGCATCGTAGCAAGCTCTGAAGAAACTAGAAAGAGTAGTCACAATTGATATCTCACAGACAATAAAAGTGTGAAGTCCTATCAAATGTGGTTTTTTCTTTACTTTAAGATAGTATCAGTTTATCATGAGAAAATCAAATGCTGGATCACAGAGAAAAAGTCAGAAGATGATTAGAAACTGGGAGAAAGAAAAATATCAGCTACTTGGAAAAGAAGTTTTTCATAGTGACATACCACAGGAGAGACTTGTAGCTGAGGTACAATTTCTTGTGGAAATACAATAGTTAACAGTAGACTATGCAGACATGGCGTGATAAAAATGTAGGAAGTAAGAGTACAAGTTCAGTCATGTTCACTGAGTTACAGCAAAGCTGAATCTTCCATATTTAACTCAAAAGTACCTGTTTATTGTGTTTTATGCACTAATGTATAATGAGGCAGTGAGGGATGGGGAACATTTCAAGAGTTCCAAGATATTTTTTTCCTCCTAAAACTTTACAAACCAATTCTAAAATAAAGTTTTAGTATTTAAAATGAAGGAATATTTAGTTCCTGAAAATAGGAAAAAGAAACAGAACTGCAGCTAGGTGGATTGAGCATGGTAGGAGAGACATAGGAGCAGAAGGATAAATTCCAGTCTAGAAGCAAGGTCTTGCCAAGAGGGGAGAAGAACACAGAGGCTCTATTGAGGGAGTAGTGCTACTAGAAGGTCTGGTGCTGGTCAGTGATTTCTAACCCTTTCACTCAATCTGTTTTCAAGAACTGCAGTGACTTTACCAGTATATTAAAAGGAAATGCCGTCAGCACAGCTAATATCATACTCTCAAAAACTCATTGCTTGTACTGAGGATATTACAGATTAGCAGCTTGGAATTCTTAAAGCATCTAGTAAAAGTGTTGGAACAAAAACTGCCAGGAATATTCTTTTATGCTGTAGCAGTATACATTAAGGGACAGAGGACGGGTTGTGAGGTCTCCTAGTCCACCCCCTGCCCCAAGCAGGCCTAATAAGAAGCCAGGTTTCTCAGGGCTATGCTCAAGTACTAACTGGGAAAAGGAGATAATAGCAAAAGATCTGAGAAGATATTTTATAAGCTACCAAACCCCACAATTCTCTCATACCAACAGAGTTAAAAAAACCCACAAACGGCGCTCCCTTTAGTTTCTTATTCTTACTGAATCTCTGAAATATTTAAACAGCTGGTTTACTCCTGTTCAAGATTTGTCCATTACAGTGGATATTTTAAGCTGCATAAAGTCTTTCCTCAGTTTGGACAGTTCTGGAAGTGTCAAGAGATAAGCATTAATATGTAATTTAAGCATAGTCTATCTTCTGTAACAAGAAACCTTTCTGAATCCAAAAGCGCACTGAAGTAAATGTGATCATATTAAGCATATAGGCTTTTTTTACCTCAAAAAAATCATATTAAAATTTACATGATTGCTGTGAATAGATTTTTTTTTTTTGCAATGGGGAGTCGGAAAAACACCACACTCCTCCCCACCCTCTACCCCCCAAAAAGCCACAACCTATGCATGCTTCCAAATACTTGACTAGTGTCTGTATCTTCCTGTATCAAGCGTTCCAAAAAGGATTTGAATATTTCCAAATAACATTTTCTAGTAAGTTGGTGGTGCTGTCTTTTACTTAGTTTTCTTTCTAAAGCTTTCCTAGAAAAGTAGAGCCTCTAAAGAAGATACTGTATAACACAAAATTAGTAGCAAAACACATGAGTAAAAGGATGTGCTTTTGTATAATAATTGTGCATATGGTTGTCTAGAGGGCAATAGTGTATATTGCATAATAGTTGTCAAAAGTTATACAAGCAGCAAAATACTTGACACTTCAAGAAATGTTCATGTGCAGCACATAAAGTATAAATTCCAATGTATTGCTGCTAGTTAAAAAAAAAAAAAACCCGCCAAAACAATGAAAAGACGCTTGTAAACTAGATTCCAATTTTCCAGGCAATCTAAGGAATTGGAAAAAAAAACCAAACAAAAACCAAAACAAAACTCCACTTGAGAGTGGTACAATGAGAGAGGAATATATAATCTAATACATCACTGCACATAACTTTCTGCAGCATGTGACATACTATAAAGGTCATTACGCCCATCACTACGGCCTAACATTTTTCAGCAGAGTGTGATCTTCCGTGTTTGTGAAGCATATGCTAAACAGAAAATGAATAGGAAGCTGGTTGTTATTTAAAGCTGACAGCCAAAATAACCCTCAGTGCTTTGCCTTCAACTCCAAGTGATCAAATATTCAAAGGTATGCTTGGGGGGGGACCTATAGCTACGTTGTGCTTTTTTCACTTGCTATCGTCTCACTCATAGTTGCATCTGTTTTTTCAACAATGTAAGTAAACATACTTAAAGCTCACTGCTTTTACAAAATAAGAATTTTTATTGGAAAAAAAAGAACTCTTCTTGAATTTCAGGCTACCTTGAAATACTATGGATTCCTCAAAAAAAAAAAGAATGCCCTCTGAATTGTCCACATCAGTGTACTTTCTATAACAAAAAGTGAAGTGGCTTTCGACCCTTCATAAATATGCGAATGTTAGTATCATCTCTTCGCTGTAAACAAGAAATATTCGTCTAAACAAAGCTCAACTTAATTGCTATTGAAAGTGGAAAGCTATATTTATGTATTTATTTTCTGAGAAAGAAATGGAAGTGTTTGGGTTTTGTTTATAACACTGATGCAGTCTGGTAAGCAATTTGTTATTTTTAAGGTAAACCCATACTAAATAGTACTGAAAAACTGCTAATGGCTTAAATAATAAAACACATCCTGACTCTCTCACAGGGCACTGGAACTAGATGAGCAAGTAACACAGGAATAAGTGCTAAAAATTCAACGTAGCACAACGCTCTATAGATTGAGGGAGTATACTTAGAAAGTTCTTGGTACAAACAATAATAATTTAAAAAAATGCAAGTAGTTTGAACAGCAAACCTAGCACATAATTTTCTAAAGTATGGAACCTACAGCAGGTAGACCTTGAATATAATCGGCCAATCAGGTTGTGGTTTTAAATCAGCCTGAGCTTCATTACATTTTTTAAGTTGGATAATTGCTTGCCTCTGTCTTTCACAACTACAAAATATCAATACAATGGCCCTTGAGAGCTCCAAGTAAATGCTTTGGGGAAAAGATAGTTAACAGTCTTTAACTGAAATCATCGGGAAAATACTTACAATGAATGGATTGTCATTTAGAGTACAGATTGAATAATGACTTGTTAAATAAATTATGCTAAGGGACTGATACACCCAATTATTGTATGTTGAAGTCATGTTTCTAATGTTAAACAAGCTCTTCTGCTGATATAAAACTGCTAGAAAAATACCTCAAATGTTGAACTTGGTGTGTTTAAATTTTGTAAAATTAAGACTTCAAGAGTATGGAAAAATGTAGAGTTATCTTTACAGTTCTAGTTTAAAAGTGCCTCCTAACAAACACAGATGCATGACTGGTAAATCGTATTGCAGAGTAGCAGGGGTATAAAATAAAATGGATACAAATGAGGATATATATGGCAGATCAATAGCAATGGTGTATTAAAACATGTAGTTCATTATGGATGGAGGAACTACTCCGACCTGAGCACAACCTTCCTTCATTACAGTTGCCAAATTAAGTTAGGAGAAGTTAAGGCTGCGCTGTTAACAAGTTCCCTGTTGCCAGAAATTTTTGCTTTTCACGTGGAGTGTCTTTGGGAAATCATAGCCAGAAAAAGCCCTGAAGAAAGAGGGACAAGGAATCCATGAAGGAAGCTGTTCAGATCTTCAGAGGTAGTCTGTTCAGATCTATGAGCACCTGTTTTTTTGAAATATTTCTTCTGTAATGAAAAGTGAACTGTATGAGAGGATACAGGAACTTCTTCAGAGGAAAATGGATTTCATATCTTTCAATTTTTATAACAAAGGATTTACCTGAGCATGAATATGAGAACAGTGCTTAATTTTCCTGAAGGTGACGTGGTAGCTTCAGGGTTGCATGAGCAGAGGGGCATGTAACAGATCAATTCTTGTCAGGGAAGTTCTTTGAGACAGGTAGTGTGACTAATGATGATCATCAGGGTGACAGGACTAATAATTTTATTTACTTTTAATGAGCATAAATAAATGATGGATAGTGCCAGACAGCAGAAATGTAGCTCAGAGTTACAAAACATAGCTGATCTATTAATTGCTTCTCAGTCCTGTATATTCCTTGATGTCCAACAATGTAACAAAGTGATGGGGGACTGCTTTTGGTCTTTGTTTCATGATCTTTTTTTTGCATTTTATGTCAGACCTGGTTAGGTTAGAACCCAGACCTTCCAGGAATGTGTTATAAATATTATACTACAGTTGTCAATGTATTTCTGCTTTTGTCTTAGTCTAGTGAATTTCAGATTTCAAATTATTTAGTTTGTTATCACAGCACAGAAGAGATCAAACACGTCCCTTCTTTCCCATGTATGACATCCCTTGAATGGTCTATAGTCTGGTTGTATAAGACACTGTACAGAAGTGAATTAAGCAGTGAATGGGGGAAGCATGAGTTTAAACCGTATTAGAAAGAATATCTGGTCTCAAATATCCTGCCTGAGCTTTGTAATCACTGTTTAGATTTCCTCACTAAAATATAAAATTAAAGTTGCACCTGAAAAAATAAAATTGAAGTTGCACCTTAAATTTGATGTATCCAATCCTATCAGAGAGCAGTAAGCATGTTGAACTTGGAGAAGCATGGTAATTAAGATAAATTTCACAAATCAAGAAATCAGAACACCTGCTTTAAATATATATATGCGCGTGTGTGTGTGTGTTTCTAGTTGGTTTTTGAGGTGAAAATGGTAGAAATTCATCCATACATTCCAGGATTAAAGCAAATCAAAGCATATTTTGAAGCAGAACTTCCAGGTTAAAAAAAAACACATGAAAATCTGAAATGTTAGTATCAATGAAATTTTTGGACATATGTAATACAAAGTCTAATACATAGGCTCACCACTCTCAGGTGCAGTCTGAGACGGTTAATCTAAAGAACTCTTATACTAAGCAGAGAGATTCATTAAGTTAGTCAACTGAAAACATTAATGAAAAGGGTGCCACAGAACTCCTGTCCTCTTCATGCTTGCAGCTATCTCAGCTAACATTCCTAGGAGGAAAGTGCTCCCTGGGAGCCTTTCCTGAGGGTTTGTGCCTGTAGTAATGTTTAAAACACGAGGACAGGAAGACAGAAATTATCATTTGATTATGAAATAGAGATGAGAGATGAAACTATTAAATTCTGATAAAACTATTGAGACATTTGTCTAAGAAATAGGCAATCTGTGTTCTATCTTTTTCTCAGTTTGGAGAGTTTAGGCCCACATTTCATCAGAGAAGGTTAATATATGAGCCTGGTGACTATACCTCTCAGCACACTATTGTCAAGAGTTTACAAGTAAAGAGTTTACATCTTAGAGGGCAGAGCCCATAGCAATGATGGAATAGCATTTGATTTCCAGTCCTAGCACTTGCCTTTAATCAAACAACTACTAAAATAACTACTCTAGGTATTTTAGTTGCACAAGACGGGCAACTTTGAACCAAAGATCCAAGCAAAAGTAATTTTACCTTTTTTTTTCCTTATTTAACAGCAAACTTGAAGGCAGTGATTGGTTAAAATATGCCCATTTGTAGCTTTTGTTGTTCTTCACTATGCTGTATTCCCATTTCTCATAAGGCAGCAAATATTTTTTCTCTACTGTTATAGAACATCCAACAGTGAAGTTCTACTTTGTCATCTGGCATGCAGAAATTTTCTGCTGCAGGGGTTGCCTTCTAGTTCTCGAGCTTCATACTAGATGAAAGCAATAGAAAGCTTTGTACAATTCAGACTATGACATGATATTTTACACATTTGTATTCCTCAGAGGCATTAGTGTGAGAACATACATTGTCAACTCATCCTCCCACAAATAGTTCGGATCAACTTCCTGTTCTTTCAAGGCAGTGTAATTTTAGAGCAGCAATAACCATGACAGCTAAATAAAGACACATTAAATTTAAATAAGAGTAATTAAAAATAATTCTTCAGTTGCTATCCCAAAATGTTGTGGGATTCATGACAGTATTGAAGGTAAGAGCAAGAAAGTTTTTNCTAACTCTCCCTCATATGTTTTAATGGGAAACTTTTCCTGGGAAAATGATACACAAATTTGGCAATTTTTTTNTTTTTTCTCTCTCCTCAGCGGAGCTGAGCTCAGTTGCCATTTCCCTCCCCTCTCTAGTCACTAATGTCACTGTACATTGTGCTTTTCTATCTTCTACTTGTCCACCCATGACTCCCCTTTTATTCTATCTCATCCACAAACTCCATTCCTCACTACAGATGAGTACATTTGTTTTGTTATTTAAAGGCTTTCTCAAAACGTGAATTTCTGGTTTATGTTTGTAGAATTTGCACAGCATAATTATAGAATTATTCAAGCTCCTCACACAAAAAAACAACCCTAATTTTACTGTATTTTATAGATTCATGGTAATTTATTTAATATATGAAGTTGAATTGAAAGTGCTTATAGATGCTCCATAAAATGTCAAAGTGTGTTGCTAACTCTCCCTCATATGTTTTAATGGGAAACTTTTCCTGGGAAAATGATACACAAATTTGGCAATTTTTTTAAAACTACTTTGAGAGAAATTTCTATCCAGATATTAAATGTGAAAGATTCTCCTTATTTCTTTATCACTTAATATTCATCTTCTACACACCTGTTAGGGCACATAATGAACATAATAAACAATCTGCAGAACTATCAACACTGTATTATTACTAAGCCCATTAGTTGTACTAATGAGGTTTTATTGCTTGCAAGATTTGAAGAAGCCTTGCCTAGGGGTCACAGCGCTGAACAAGCTAACTGAGATTGTTGTTAGCTCAGACATCTCAATCACACACGATTTCCCACTGTAGGCTTAGGTAATGCCTTTGAAAGACTAGATTAGTTTATATCTGATTCAGCACTTAATAATTTTCTTTAGTTGCTCAGTGAATGTTCAAATCAAATGAACCTTTTTTAGGTTAAGTTGGGATGGTTGAGTATTTCTGCTGATAAAGGACCAGATATTACCATTTTCATTATAACTTAAGAACAAGAGATAAGAATGATTCTTTGTAGTATGAAACAGTTAACAATGAAATGTGAAAGGTCGAAATGTAAAACTGAAAAAGATGGCAAACTACAATAACTAATGTAGATTCTCTGCCATAAATATTGTGCTAGTTCTACCTCCCCTCTCATCTGTTCATTGAATGTGTTTTGATACTATGCAGTTATTTTTCTTAAAAGACTAGCTACCTATTTTAATTTAGCCCAACTGGGAGTTTTGGCAGTTATTAATGTTTTCCATACTTTCCCTGTTTCTCCTCTTGGCTATCTATGGGAATATATTTTACTTTACCATGTGATCATTATGGATGACAATAAGAAAATTTATTTGAAAAAGTTTGTGTGTAGGCAAGTGTCTTTGGGAGAAACAAAGAACATGTGAGAGAATATGAATTAATGTATACCAAGACAGGAGACAGAGTATACTTAACTCTTTGAATGTAAACATATGACTACATAAACAATATACATTATTTGCTGATCCTTTGGCAGAGAGATATTTGATGCATCAGTAGAAAGTTAAGATTGAACTGATCAGTTTTACAATTAAACATATACCAATACATTCATGAATAGTCTGTGGACTAATACCAATTTATTTACTTTAACACATTACCATTACACATTTACTTTAACACATTACATTACCAGTTGATTTACTTAAACACTACATTTTGTATGCCATCCTGTTTCTCATTGCTACAGACAGACTAATAGGAATTTAGGCAGCTTGATAGAGCAGACTTTACTCTTACTCTGAGCTGTTGTGGAGTCCTGCTATAGCTTTCACTAGACAGGAGGCATTGGCAGAAATTCACACCTTTTACATTTGTCTCCCTTTGATTTTGCACTTTGGGACAGATACATTAAAAAGGATATCTCCTCCACTTGGCAAAAATTATCAAGGGATTTTCAAAGGGTTTTGCTTTCTATTTTTTAAACACAATTTGATTTCACCTTGCAAGAGCAGGAACTGAAAGACAGTCTTCAGAACATATCACTCCCTTAAAGTGTGGTTATTTGCAAGATTATATGGGCAATATTGGAATTAAAAGCTGTATTTAAAAGTATGGGTTTTAAGTAGGCAGGCTAATTCAGTATTTTTTTAGCAGGTATGTGATGCTGCAATCTAATAGTGCCAGTAAAAACATAAAAGGATGACATATATCTAGTGTTAGTCTCTGAGATTTTCTATGATTCTATCAATGGAAGTGCAGTATTTTTTTCTGGTGTTGTTATTTAAGTATCAGATTCTTTGCAGCTGTCCTGCTTCTTTAAGGAAAAGAAATAGTATCTTAGAGATCGAATAAATATGAGAAGTCTTCTTTTAAGTAATACTGAAAAACATCGAAGCATTAAGTCACAAAGTTCCTAGCAAACAATCCTGTAGTCAAAGGATCAGAAATAAAACTAGAGAACTAATATATTATGTTGTTATGGCAACTGACTGTTTAGATTTAATTTCGTGTCAGCAGAACTTCAAGGATTATCCTGGGCAAATACAGTAAACATATTTGCAAACAAATTAAATATTCCCATCCCAATATTCTGTCCATAGTAATCACCAGTTATGTTTACTGTAGATTTATCTAATATTTTGGATTCCGGATGACTTTATCATTAATCTGGGTTTGTTCTATTTTATTGTACATTTTTGGCAGCTGACCATTTATACTTTTTTGTTGTCCAATCTAATTTCATCTAGTGCTGGTTTTAGATTTTATTTTTCTCCACTGCAGAGTATTCCTTTTTTTGCCTGCTTCAGCTATTAAAAACCAGCTATTTCCCTGTCATCTGTAGACCAAGATGCCTTGTGTTTTCATGCCCTATGATCGGTGAACGATTCCATTGTTCCTCCACTTTTTTTCTTAAACCAGGGGCATTCTTTGTTGCTAGCAAGAATTTGTGAAAGTATATGTGAATTAAGGACCTAGATTAATGTGATTAAGATTATTCTGTGCTGATAAAATTTATAAGAAACCTGTCCTTATAAGGTGATCCCTGGTATTTATTTAGTTTCTGTTCAGATACTCAAAGCAGGTGTTTTTTTTCTCTCCAGTGCCAGAATGTAGTTGAGTAAATATTGATTATACTTAGCATGCAGAGTATATTATTTTCAGTTAAAGAAGAAATCAGATCAAGTATGATTTTTATATACAGTTTTCAATACTGATTTTGTCTAATATTTTACCTTTAACTGAGTTTGTCCTTTTCAGAATCACAGTTAATAAGAAAGTACATTTTAAATGTAGTCAGGTACTCTATCTTAAGAGAATTAGAATTTGGGTGAATGAACTGCTTTCTAACATGTACTGATTTGTAACTAGTAATTTCGTATATCAACGTAACCATGTTTCCTAAACGGTTATTGGCTCCTTTATTAGTGGCTGGCTCAAAAGGAACAAAATTTGACTGTATTTGAGCATTAGTCCCCACTACTGTTTGCCAGGTCTCATTCTTTCATTCAGTTCTGTGTTCTTCACGTTAGCAGCATTTGTTTCTCAGTTGAGAATATTTTCCCCACTTGCAGAAAGAAAAAAATGGGAAAGAACCTTGCAAGAGAAATCATGTTGTTTTCCATGTGCATTAAGAAATGTGGTAAACAGAGTCATTAAATATATTTGCAAATTTTCCTCTAAGGGAAAAGTATACTTGAGCAGAATATTTTTTTTCAATTTTTTCTCTGCAGTAGGAAGGCAAAAATATTATACAATCTAACATGGAGTGTGGCTGAAGAAGTGTGGGTCTGTCAGTTATAGTGGTTTACAGATGCACAGGCGAAAAGGAAAATGTACACAAATGATGAAATCATTATTGAATAAATAACTAGTACTACACCCAAGGTAGAGCAGAGATTTCTATGGGTTCATGATGCCGTGTTTCAATTTCAAATAGGTTGAAACAAATAGTGACAATTGCTGTAGTATATACTTTCTTATTTGATAAGACAACATTCAATAGTCTTGCAACAGATTATTTTAAAATATAATACATTTAAATCATAAACGTGAACNTCTAAGGGAAAAGTATACTTGAGCAGACTATTTTTTTTTTCAAATTTTTCTCTGCGGTAAGAAGGCAAAAATATTATACAATCTAACATGGAGAGTGGCTGAAGAAGTGTGGGTCTGTCAGTTATAGTGGTTTACAGATGCACAGGAGAAAAGGAAAATGTACACAAACAAATGATGAAATCATTATTGAATAAATAACTAGTACTACACCCAAGGTAGAGCAGAGATTTCTATGCGTTCATGATGCCGTGTTTCAATTTCAAATAGGTTGAAACAAATAGTGACAATTGCTGTAGTATATACTTGCTTATTTGATAAGACAACATTCAATAGTCTTGCAACAGATTATTTTAAAATATAATACATTTAAATCGTAAACGTGAAGCACTAGGGAGATAATTTCTATAATGTTAGCTACACCATAATTTTAGATACATTATAATAACTTGAGCTGAAGCAGACTCAAACTGACTTCTATCTGATGCTCATGAGATTTTTTGATCTGATACATGAAGATATTTTTGGATTGCATGGTGAATTCTTTCAATGACATATTGTTGCCTGGCTGTTGCAATTTCTAGCTGTGACACAGATAAAAGAAAGCACACCACTAAAATATTTGGGTACTTTATGTTACTGAGATGTTTATGTTTTCATTCGTGATTGCCTAATACTTCAAGCAATCTTAGTAAAAACAATAAGTCTATTTTCAGGAATTGAGAGATCAGAATTTTGTGATGAAATACAGATGTAATGAAAAAACACAGAGTTAAACACTGGCACTATGTTATCATAGGGCTAACGAATCACTAAGTGTAATCATAGTTTATGTGTTATGTTTAGAGATGTTTATTATTTCATTCCTAAATATCATATCCTTATTTCAACAATTCTGGATATGTACTTTATTAGTAATAACTACATTAGGTGGAATGAATGAACCATATCTGTTGTCAACAGTAGTTAGATGTTCATATTAAATAAGAGGAAAAGTTATACTGGATAATTGTGAAAGAGCTACCACATATGAGCAGATTCTTCCTATTCTCAGCATTTAGTGAGTACACTAAATAATGGGAACTTAAATGATCCTTAAAATTTAGCTCATTTTCTATGTCAAATTACTACATATATATTGGCATCTTTTAGAAAGGAACTTTTTAAATTTATAACCAGTATCAATATCTTTCCAATGTATGTTCAGTTTACTCTAAGAGTCTCTGAAACTTGTATGTAAGTACAATTTTAGCTGAATTCCAAAGTAAAATAATGAAACCTGAAAGCTGTTCCTTTGACTATTACTTATTATTAGTTATTGTCATTGATATGGGCAAAATGGCTTGTGTGTAAAAGGATGGTTTGCACCCAGAGGTTAATCAGCTTCTGATTTGAATAGTGCAGTTTAAGTACACTTAAAGGCAGCCTGCAGTGTAAAACAATACTTGTTTGTGTAGAAACATTTATTTTAATGAACGCTGAGAATTTCTTAAGAATAGCCTCATGTCTTTATACATGTCTTCAAACAGATTTCAGGCATGTTCTCTCAAATCATCAAATGATTTCTGTAGTTCATAGCATACTTCTCCATAAGAAGTTCCATTTGAGATATTATTAGGCAATAAATATTCAGAGATTGCTTAGAGTGGTCAAATCTACAGCTGTTGGACTTGTTTATAAGAACAATGATGAATCTTCAGTCTCAATAATATATTCTTTCAAAGACTAGAAAGTAATTTTTCCAACTCTTTGTAAACATAGACATGTGTTTATATACTAAAATATATCTTTGGCAAAAACTCCTATTAATCCAGCAGAACGTCTGTGCTTTCTCTATAAACTCCCGCAACTGGCTGTATTCATTGAGCTAGACTTCTTGATAGAGTACTAGTTGGACAAAATAACAGTCTGGACCCAAATCAAAGGAAGCTTCCTAATTTAATAAAAAATATGACACATAATTGAAAGCATATTCAGAAGTAATTTTCCAATACTTCCTTCAGTGCAGATCCATAATTAATTCTGATTTTAAGTATTCCCAAATGAAGCAATTCAAATATATTTTTCTAAACTACCATAATTATCTCAGGCCTGACTTAGCAGCATGCCCTCTGGTTTTGTCATATAGTTCTCTTTGCAGTCTGAAATGCTGCCTACTACCATCTTCTCTTTTACTTAAATAAAAATCCCCCTAGACAAAGAAAAAACAATTGACAAATATGTTAACATTTCTTTGTGTGTGTACCCAGTGTTTGTTTTGGAAGAGGACAGAAGCTGTAATGCTCTTTTCATTCAAAGATAAATTCTCTTGAACTTTCAGGCAGAAGTTGTTCCTCGGGACTGTTAAGATTTTAGTTTGCTGTCTAGAATTTATTACACTAGCAGTAATTTTCATTTCACTTCCAGCTCCTGCTCTGTCATTTTGCAGGGGTCATAATCATTTTTCTTTCCCTCTCTCCTCCCCTCTCACCCCCATATTCTTGTACATGAAACAGTTAGTACATGAAACAGTCACAATGGGAAAGGAGAAAAAAAACTTGCTCGTATTTTGACTTTCCTATAACACGAAAAGACCTTATGGTTTGAGTAGCTTTGATTTTGGCCTTCCTTCACTATTTCCAACAGTGAGTATTAGTAAAACTTTGTCTATTCACTTTAATTATTGGACATCAATTTGCTCTAAAACTTTATAAGGTGTAATCTTGTTGTATTCTACCACTATTGAAGCACTACTGAATTACATAATATTTAATAAATTTGTATGGTTATCATTATTATTATTTAATTATATTGCATTTTTTTCCTAGATTTGCTTCGTTTTTCAATTCTGGTTGCTACAGGGGAGCTGTAAATTGATCATAGTGGACTGTGTTCTCTTTGGAAGACAAATATCTATGTACCATAGCAGGGCATTATCCCAATGTACCATGAATGAAAGGAAGATCTCATGTTGATTTTAGCATTATTTTGCTCCTGCCGTTACTGATGAATGCATGTAATTATAGATGGGCACAGATACAGTTCTGAAGGACTGATTTCAAAGGAGCAGCTATTGCAAAGCTCAAAGTTGACCCCTAATTCCTATTGTCACTGCAGTCACAGTTGAACCTCTGAAACCAGTATCATATTCTTCTGTAATTGTATTAAATTTGTAACTACACTGAGGATTTTTTTTAATAGGTAGTCAAATATTAGAGGAAAGAATTTGTAAAGTTTTTCTGATTTTATCACCTGTTACCAGTAACTCGCTCTAATAACCACTCTGAGCCAGAATGTTTGTGGGTGTTTATATTTCCAAATGTTTATAATTCAGCTTAAATCTCTTAAGAGAGCTAGTCACCATTGTAATCAAGAGATAAGAAATATTCTTTGACTGTGAATAAAATACTAAGTTGCATTCACACCTTCGGCTTCTGGACAAAACCAGATTTAGCAGCTGGTGTAGTTTGGTCCATCTGGAAATTGACTATAATGTAACAATTTAATTCTCCCAAATGGCTTGGGATTTTTTTAAGGAGAAATTTCTAGTTTTTCCTGAAACATTTTGCAGAGACAGTTTGACGCTGAAAATATACCAAAAAGGCCTGCCCAGCTTTCTAGATTACTTCTCTAGTCCTTGAACTTAACTCTTGGTAATGCCTAGATTTTTGGTGTCAGGTGTTTCTAATATTCATCAAGAATGATTTAATAAATTTGACTTTTTTTGACCCACAGAAGGCTGAAAAATCAGTTTTTAATGAAGCTAAAAAGAGCGAGTAAAATGCTTTTAGGAATGTTACAGTTATTCTCATTGCATAAGTAAAGTTGCATGATGAGATCTCTAGAAAGGATTTTGTTAAGACTGAAAGAATAAGACCTCTCAGAGGCAATTTGAATCCAGTATACCTTGTTTATGTGAGAATTCTGGCATATGTATTTTGGAATTTTGAATTAGAAAGAAAAACATGAATGAATTCCTAACTTCATTGTAGACAAACTGCATGATAAGAGGGAAGTAATTACTATTAGTAGAGAAAGAGAGATAAAAGCCTTTGGTTTGGATTTATTGTATCCGCTAATGTAGCATGACTGAATATAATGATGTATAATTTGTTTTAAAAATATAAAGTAAATGCATGTAAATTTTAATTAGTCATTGGTAAGTTGTAATTTATACTCCTACAGGTAATCTTGGGTAAATGGGATATATAGAAATGGAAGCAGTACTGGAAAATTAAAAACAATAGATATGCAAAAAGATAGTACTAACAAGAGGGAGAAAAAAAAAAAGGATGCTGGATGCTTCTGACAAGCATCTCATTTTTTGTCACCTGCCAGGTAAGGAGATGACCTGCTGGATTGCAGTACATTTTGTAGTGAGAGGACAAGGGGAAATGGCTATAACTTGGAGGGAGATTTAGACTAGACATAAGGAAGAAATTATTCATGCCAAGATTTTATTCTATCAAAGCTTAAAATTTTCTAAGCTAATTAATGAATCCCTGAAGTTTAAAATCTTTTTACTTTATACACTTAATTCATAGAAATAGAAACTTCAGGAAAAAACCTCTAAAATACTGTGCAAGTCTTACTGTAAATCAGAGACATTCAAAATTAAAATTTTATGTTTTGTTTCATGACAAAGAGAATATTCCTGGGAAAAAGAATTAAAATTTCTTGTTTCAAAAGAAAATCAACCCATCTCAGAAATTTATAATAAAAGGTTTTTTGCAAAGATTCAAAAGTCACTATGTGTATCCACATAAAACTGTGGATCACACAGTGGTGTGGACTTTTAAGACCATTACAGCAGGTAAAATTTGAAGCCCAGGGTAGAGTTTTCATATAGTACTTCAATTTTCTTTTTTCTAAGGTCCCCACTGTAATTCTGGCATCAGACTTCCCTTGGGCAATGAAAACACCTCCAACAGAGATGCACATTTCCATTTACAACTCTTTTTTTCCCCCCTTTAGTCTATATCAACACATAAGCATGTCTGAGATGTAGTTTTTCATGCTACTCCAGACATCTGCACTTGTAAAGTTGAATTATGGACTGAAACACTAATTTTTCTCAAATAGTCATGAAGTCAGGAAAATTATGGTGTTTCAGTTGGCACTGAAGTATGATCAGTCCTATCCATGTCTTCAGTATGACCTCAAATGTATAGGCAGTAGTCAGGTCATGAGAAAACACATACTTCCCTCTTCGCCTAAGCATCCTTTTTCTCAAGTGTTTCAGGCAACAGGCCAGACAATAACAGGAACCAGAGTTTTAGAAGGTAATTTCTTGTTATTGATTTAATTTTATTAAAAATACAAAATGAACACAGTGAAAGACAGATATTCAGTATACCAATTACTGTGATAAGTAACAGTATGAGCTCATTATAACTGTTATAGAAGTTAATCAGATAATGTGTAAGATCATGTTAATCTGTGTGCAAAACTCAATTCATAATATCAGCAAAAAATATGAAGTAAAATCTCGTAATCCCTAGCTTTCCTGACCACACAACATGCACAAAATAATGATTCAAAAATAAATGTTTTATCATCTGAGGTGTTTCCTTTCAACTAGTCAAGAAAGTTGAGCATTACAAAGGACATCTCTGTGAAAATCAATGGCTTTCCTTAGGTTTCAGAGATGGAAAAGGTCTTAATGACAATGAAGAAATGCACATGAGAATAGACGTACTTGGTCTTTCAGACCATTCATCAGTACAGTGCAAGGGGAGTTAAAAAAACTCTTTTGAAAAAATCTAATTACGAAGGTCTCAAGGGGCTGACACACTGCGTGAGGTCCAGCATAGCCTTGGCCATGCCTTCAGAACCAGCAACCTCAACTGAAATGTAATAGCATATTATTTACATAAACAGCTGTACTAGATATTGTTTCCCAGTAACAGTGCTGCTGTAGGTATTATGATTTAAGATAAGAAGGAACAGTAAACAAGTGTGAAATCACTGAATTAATAGAGGTACTGATTACCTTTTCTTTCAGACAACATTTTGTTAGTACACTCTTTGCTAAACTCTGACAAATTCTGGTCCATAACTATAGCTGCTCCCTCTATTTCAGACCTAAAGAAAGACATGTGCCCAAAAATTTATCTAAATTTTCCCTAGCTATACCATGTTGACCTAATAAATGATTTGTCCTTTATTACAAGCCTTGCTTGCTTGCACTGTGTATGTGGCCTGGCACGTGTAATAGTGAAGCAGTATGAAGTCAAGGGCACTCTAGATTATTATTACTTTTTACCAAGATTGTTTCCATATTTTTAAAAATTTTTTTCATATAAGGATCACCCTATAGCAAATGGTTTTATATTTTATTTACATCTGTTAAACCCTAGAGAATTGTGCTTCTGAATTATATGAGTGATGCTGCAGCAGGTGGCAGATTCTGTTAAAATGCTAACTTTTCTGTCTTCCGCGTTTAGAAAATATCAGGCTTTTTTTCACGTGTGTTCTCTCAAACCCTTAGAAATCACAAGTGTCTTTTGTGTTCACCTGCCCCTCTGTGACTCCCTCCCTGCTCCTTTTTCTGTTGATCATTCTCTCCTTTTTTCACAGGCTACAGGGGAGCTGTAAACTCCTGAAAGAAAACGAGAAAGAAAGTGCTATAATTATCAGCACAAGGACTTTTAAAGCCAGGTAGCAACTAACTACCTTTGATTACTGGCAGCAGTGTTGCTGCTTTAAAGTGAAGGAGGAAAAGCTTTCTGTAACTACTAGCTGGAAGTATAAGCTCTCATTCCCAGACTAAATGAACTGAACTGATGCCAAGTATAAAGGGAGCTAAGCATTCTCTGATTTGTGCAAGTAGTTTGTGACCATCTTTAACACTCGGGCAGAGTGCTGAGAAATACTCCCTTCCATAGGAATTTGCAAAAGGAAGCAATGCCATGCTAGAATTAGTTTGTGAAAATCACTGGGTCTACTGGTGTCTTTAAAAGATCCCTTTAACCTTAAAAGTTTATAGCTTTCTGTGAACCTCCTCAACCTCTTGTTTTGGTTTTTTTTCCTTACTGCTGTATGCAGTTTTGGTTGGTTGCTTTCGAGCAAATTATAGCTGACAAATAGTTTGTTACAGTGGGCATGAAGAAATAAGGGGCCATAAATGTCAGCCACCCATGAACACATAAAGATGACAAAGGAAACTAATGAACTCAGTCACAAAACGTCACCTATTTGACTCAGATGTGACCACAGTATCACTGCTGTGTGAGGCTCCGACTTAGAATCTTTTACCTTATTCACAATAAGACCTTTCAGCAAATATAATTGCCTTTTCTTACATCTAGAGAAAAGTAAAATGTCAGATAAATGTAAGCATTCCCTTAAGACAAAGAAGACGGACTGTAGCTTGGGGAGATTGGGTTGTGTTTTTTTTAGTTTCTCTCTCTTTTTTTTCGTTTGCACTCTATGAACAGGAAAAGAGAAGAAATCATTTTTGCACATTTGCATCTCAATTGGTTCTTCCTTTATTTTTCCTTGGAGAGTTCATAGTTTTAGTCAAAATAACTAAATCCTTCCCGTTAGCATTTTCCTCCTTGAGAATGAGTTGCTCTAACACATGAACAAGAAGACCCTTGAGAACAGCAAAGGCTGTTTTGACTGCTTTTATATAGTACAAGATAACTTATTAAAAATGTATAAAATATGAGTGCCAGGCATAAGCTACATTTCCTGCTACACTTTGGTTCTCTGCTTTTAAGGAATTTATGTGCAGTATATGTGAATTATCCTTTATCCGCCTTGCACATCTTCTGTTGCTCCTCATGTTCTATTATATGGAAGGAGAGCTCCTTCCAAAGGATGTCTGAAATGAAGATATATCTTACAGATTGAAGCTGCCTGCTGCTGTGCCTGCTATCAGTGCTCCTGTCACCAACGTAAATGCTAAGAATCAGAGTAACAGTGAGGGAGACAGAGATGATGACAAAAGCAATAGCATCAGGAAAAGAAGCAGCAATAGTGCCAGATATCCAGCTGCCATAATTTACCTGTGTGGGGAAAACTCAGCTTATGAACTACTGTATTTTAAATCTTGGAAAATAAGACATAGATTATCTCTTTAGTGTCTGATCTTATGAAGGTTTATGTGCATGTTCAGCTTCGTACGCTTCAAGTAGAAGCCAACTTCAAAAAGGCTGTTAACAGAGCATTAAGTTTAAAAAAAAACAGTGAGTGTGTACAGACTCCTTTCCTCATGCACAATCAAGTCCTTTCTTAAACACAAACCCAATGTGATAAGTTATCCTACATGTTCTGTGAAGTGATGACAACTTGGTTTTAAAATTTTATAGTTAAAAAAAAAAGAAAGAAAAAATAACAGAGCTATGTCAAAAAGGTGTAATAACCTATTAAACATATAAATAAAATAAAAAGTGCCAACTGATGCTTAGAGGCTCAAAGTATATTTATGAATGTAATTATCTCAATTTCTCATATTTTTTGTGTTAAACTGTTAAAATGTTAGTACAAATTTAGAGCTAAATGTAGAAAAGAAATAGCATTAGCAATTTTTTTTTTCCTTTTTTGGGTACAGGATCAAATAAACTAGGCAACCTAATTTCATACAGAAATTCTGTACTGTGCTAAGAGCTGATGAAGAAGCTAAAATTAGAAAACTGGACTGAAGACTACTATAAAAAAGATAGTGTTTTAAAGTTAGTTTCCAAGTAACTAAAAAAATAATTATAGTAAAGAGCTTCTATAACAGTTACATTTAAAACTGCAAGGGAACTTGTTAGCTGACTGCAAAAGTTCACTCAGTTTTATAGTTCAGGAAAACCATAACGGGACTTGATTTTTAAACTGTTCCGGATTTAAAATATCCAAGTTCAGTTTCCAGATCTCATAAACATACTAATTGCTTTCAGCAATTCTGAACCTTGATTTTTCTTCATTAAGATGGAACATACTGCTTTTTCCAGTGTTCTGAAAGAAGGGAAGAGACTGTTTATACTGTGTGTCAAATGATACCCATCACAAAGGGTTCCTAAGTCCCTTTAATACCTCTTGAATTCTGTTAAATAGAGGAATAACTTCACAGCTATGTTTGGGGTTGTCCAGCACTGGTTGAAGAGTTCTGGGAGCCACCCTGGAGGAGACTGGTCCCCTACCTGCTTAACTAACTGTTGCACATACTGCAAGTTCTACAACTGCTCTCTATAACTACCTGAAAGGAGGTTGTAGAGAGGAGGGAGCTGGCCTCTTCCCCAAGTGACAGGGGACAGGACAAGAGGGAATGGCCTCAAGCTCCGCTAGGGAAGATTTAGGCTAGAGATTAGGAGGAAGTTTTTTACGGAAAGGGTCATTAGGCATTGGAATATGCTGCCCAGGGAGGTGGTTGATTCACCTTCCCTGAAGGTGTTTAAAGCACGAGTAGCCGAGGTCCTTAGGGACATGGTTTAGTGTTTGATAGGAATGGTTGGACTCAATGATCCGGTGGGTCTCTTCCAACCTGGTGATTCTATGATTCTAAGTTCCATATGACCTAACAAACCATAGATAACAAAGCCAACAAAAGTAGCTGTTTTGTGCAGTCTAACTGTTGCTGCTCACACTGCAATTGAGTACAAATGGTCAATTTAAGAGTGCAAGGAGAATTCTCTTTATACTTACAATAAGAAAGATCTGCATGCAACTGACTATACTGCGTAAGAAGCTATCCATATTTAGACTGTCTAGTAACATCATAGGTTGTGTTCATAGTTATAGTCAACATATAACTTCCTGCTTACTCAGCCCAGATCATGTTAATTGAAAACCACTTTTCTCCTTACACATAACAGTTCATGGTAATCTACAAACATGTTCCTGTATAAGTTCAGAAAAGTAGAGAAAATAACTCTGGTCCTCACTCCAGTGATGAAGACTGGACTCCAAGTGGTAATCATGGAGTAAATTTTGCACTAATCTCACAATTGGCCAGCTATGTAAGGAAAACAAGGGCTTTTATGAATTCAGTTGATTAGTCATTTCAGGAAAAATCTGAGTGTATTCCAGCTAGCTTAGTCTTCTCCAAATTCAAGTAGGTGATGTTTAGGAAGCTTCCTCAACGTCATAATTCAAGTACATCACATGGTCACCTCAAACCTGAGACAAATGAGAGTTTCTATTCAACAACAGATCTTGAAAGAGTAAGGACAGGGAATTGGGGTACTACATCATAACCAGAGATGAATAATCTTATAATGTGTATACCTCCAAACCTTTAATGTACAAGTGAAAGTTTTTCCTTTCACATACAAGTATTCTCAAAGATAATTCATGAATAATGGGCAAAACCCCCAAATTCCTGATGCCCATAAACCAAGCATTTTCCAGGCTTTCTTTTGGCCNCCGAGAGAGAGAGAGAGCGAGAGCCAAGATGAATCCCTGACCGGAAAAAGGAGGAGTGACCCACCCCCAATTACACCCTTATTTACGTAGAAGGAAGTTGTGTGGAATATTCGGTATCTGTAGTTTTTTTCCTCAGCCACAACCTTGCTATTCTTAAAGGGGCCAAAATCAAACCATTACAGGCCTGCAGTAACAACAGCAAATCCTGCCGCTTTCTTCTCTGTAGCAGAAACAGTATATCAAAATCTTGGTAAATCAGATATATGTATTACTGGTGTCCCAGTAATATTAATTCATGTGTGATTCTTAATACCTGCAAACCATGTAGTATTTAAAGTTGCAAATCCCCTGACTGAATCTAGATGCTAAAAAAATAATTCATTTGGCAGGTTTCCACTTCTTCCTTTTCCCCCATCATCCTACCTACTTCACTTTCAGTGTGTTTATGGGGAAATTTACCCATCCAGAAAAATGCTTTCACTTAGACCTTTTGATTCTTTATCAAGAATTTCTACTTTAGGCAGAATACTGCTAGAAGGTAAAGTGAGGTGACCCTTCCACTGGTAAAACAAATCTGAAGTTCTGGGTGCAGTCATAGGCTCTAATACAGGAAAAAAAGGATTTATGGGGCTGCAGAGTTGAAGAAGAGACTGGATTATCTGTCATACATGAAGGGTCTAATAAAGATGAGATTATTCAGCCTGGAAAAGAGAAGGCACAGTGATCTCATCATTTATATAAATCTCTGATGGAGTGAGTAAAGAACCAAGAAGCAAAAGGCATAATTTGACATACAAGAAATTTTGCTTAGACAAAAATACCACTTATTTACTTGTGAGGGTAGTTGAAAATTGATTAGCCAGATACGTTGTGGAGTCTCGGTGCTTCAAGATATTCCAGCCTAAACTGGATTACAACCCTGAGCTGACTTCTCCTCTGAGCAGTTTTCTTACTCAATTAAAGAGTTTTAACAAACAGGATATTTGGTTGAAGCAGAAGAGAAGGAGGTTCAGTTTTTAAGTGTGCATTGTTATGAATTTGAATTTTGACCTCCTAGTAAGCCACAGAGTTTCTGGGTGACTGATTTATTTGCTGTCCAGGAGTGATTTTTCTTTGTTTCTTGCTGGAAATTCCATGCTTGTCAAAAGCCTCACATAGGTGCTTTTACTCAACCAAGCATTTCTGGGGAAAAAATACTGGAAGAATTGAAAGCAGCTTTCCTCTGAGTACAGAGAGGTACTTACCACTGTGAACTGCTGTCTCTTCTTTTCCCATCTGACTGCTTGTTTTTGCCTTTTAGTCTGCTGGGTCCTCTTCCTGGTTTTCATTAAGAATCAAGCCTCAAATAAGCTTGGCAAAAACTATCAAAACCTTCAACTCATATCTCCTGAAAATATTTTTTCACAGCTTCCTGACACTCACTGAGAGCGACCAACAAAGAAATAAATAAATTTACATTTAGGATATTAAAGACTTTCCCTGAGATTCTTCTCCTTGTCCTACTCTCTGGTATTTCCCAGATCTGTCTTGATGTCATTTCACTCAGTAATATAAATACATATATTGACATTCATGCTATTTTATGAATGTAAGCAGAGAAATCTCCAAAAGGTAGTGCCCTACTACATGACAACTTGAAGGTCCCCCCATGGCTTGCAGTATTATTTTACTTGACCTTTAGTTAAAGATCTGACAGTTGTTAGGAGCAGTCTTAGTAAGTCCTTTGGGTGATCACTGACAAAGCTTTTATAGTGTGCTTTATATTTATATTCCTTAGCATCAGGCTTTAAAATACAAGCTTGTGAAAGCCTATAATTTACTAGGAAGATAACAAGTATTCATGTCTTTTGTTCCTGTATTTACTTTGAATGCCATAAATCAAATCTGGCATAAGACAAAGCAGCAGCTTATTTAAGGTGTATGTAGAAGGAGAATTAACAGTGAAGACCATAAATTCTCAGTATGTTTACAAAACTGGTCTTTTTTCATTCTTTTTTTTTTCCTTGACAAGGACTGATTGAAATGCAGTAATCCAAAGCAGACATGAATGGCAAATATGCATCCTGATTTGTGGTTCTAACATTAATGTATAACATTTATTAATATATTATATATGGCAAATTAAAAACCATCATTTCCTCAAAGCTACATGTATTAGACTGATAACCTTGAAAACATTTTATTATCGTTATTTGCAACAGTCTCTGAAGTATATTTTTTCTTACTGTCACAGAAAGTGTTGTTCAATCCAATTTAACTTTCTGAGATACTCTTAGAAACTGACTCAATGACTGGTAGAGTGGAACCAAATTCTTCAGTGCAATATGTGCAAACCTGAGCTGTTCAAACCTTAGTTATTCAAACAGACCCCTAAGGTTCATGCGTTTACTCAAAATCTATTTTTTAAGATATTTTGTGGAATAATTGTTCTCCATTCAAGTTAGTAAGGACTCACACTCAGGTTAATTCAAGTCATTCTTGTAAATATTGCTTTGTATTAATTTAGCCAAAGTCTTGAACAATGTCATTAATGTGACTGGCTTTTTTTTTTTTTTTTTTTTTTTTTTTTTTTTTTTTTTTGTGGCAACAGAACATCAGAAGAAATTTGCTGCAAGATAAGCAGGTATGCTAATTTTTGTTGCTGGGCTGACTGCAGCTAATATAGCAATGACAACATGTGCAGATGGTGTTTTACCACACTTTCAGATATTTTTAAATTACTTGACACTATACTTCACAGTTCATTGCCATGTGTCTCACCAGGTGACATGAATTTACCAATATACTTTGTCAACATTGCAAATCAAACTAATTTTTTAAAAATTTCTTGTTGCCAGTCTGGTATCTGTTTCTACACTAGGCCAGTTTCTCTGGTGCAAATTTCTAATTTATGTGTAGGAAATAAAATTTAGTTAATCTATAAAACTTCTTGGTAATGCCAAAAAAAGATTGCAGATGTACTATCCATCACAAATCCAATGTATAGTCTTAAAAAACATTGCTTCTATGAGGAAGTTATTTATCATCAGATATACAGCTACGAATTTTTATTCAATTAGAATTTGAAAAATACAGATTTTAAAATTTGCAGGAATAATATAGCTGCCTTAAGCTGTATATCTTCTGTAACCCTGTTTATAGGAGAGACGTGAGACTTCAGAGAAAATAGTCTACTGAGAACATATCAGTATTACCTGCTGTGAGAGATGGGACAGAAGAAAAGCAAAGGAAGAAAAGAAAGAGGAAGAAAGCTTCTTTTGGAAAACTGCTTATAAACATTATATTTAAATTTCTCATTCTAGTTTGTAGTGCAGTAAAGCTACAAAGTAAATGTTAATTTACAATGCTACAAGCTGCTTGTAGCTTTCAGTAGTGTCAGCCATTGGGGATGAGGTTTACATACCAATCACATAACTTGATTATTCAAAAGATAGAGGATTTTTTTCTATAGAAGTAACATTGTCTGCTGTTTTACACTGTAGTGTAGATGTATATTATAAATGTACAAATAACTGATGACAGGTTCACAATAGGGATTATTTTGTCTGTTAGCAGAGGAGGGAGACATGTTATGGGGAACAGTTGTTTGACTCCTTGTAGGTTACCACCAAGTAACTCATTTAAGTGGAAAGATCCTGGTGCATGTTCTGTATGGAATGTGTAAGTACTCAAAAGTATTTTCTTTGATAGTATAGAGCTTCTATTCCTCACCTCGAAACAGTCGTAGTATCTATTAACATCCTCTTAGCTGACCTGATCAGTCCAAGGTTATCACCTTCTTGCTCCTCTCTGCTGACTTTGCCGCTGCCTGTTTAGCTAAAAGATTACTCAAAGGTTTAGTTTGCCTCAAGTAAGTTTTGCAGATTCCTACTTTAGCAAGGTCATACTTGGTAACCTAGATATTGATTGGAAGATTAAATCTAGAGAAACAGAAGAAATGGACTTGTAAGGAGGAATTCTGTTTGATGTAAATAAATAATAAGTTTTATTCTTGTAAGAGAGCCTTTTGAGATGCTTCAAACAAAGGCCTTTGAAGGACTTCAGATAGATAGATATGTCAGATTTTCTGTATAAATTCTTGTTGAAGTAATCAGTTGGTGGAAATGGAGGTTCTTCCACAATAAAGTTGCCTGAACTGATTTAGGATGATGGCATCACAAAATATTAAAATGGTCATGACTCCCAGTAGATTAATGTCAGACTTTTGTTCACTCCTTCCACCTGGGTGAATGAATGCCACTGTCATTTTAGGCTGCAATATGCAGTACTCATCTGTTGTCATTTTATGTTTCCTATGCACTACAAGGCTTAAAAAAACCACTTGTTATAAAGGAGCTTTTAGTTCTTTAGTCTTTTTAGACTGTTACTTTCAAGCTGGGCAGATTGTATAATCCTTTCCTTCATGGTAGAATCTAGAGAGTTGCAAACAACATCATAAAATTCCTCAAATTGGCAAACAAGTAAAAAAATAGAAGGGATACAACAAGGGAAAAAAAGCCGAGAATACAGAAATACCTGGCTACAACAACAACAATGAGGTATTTCTGGGCTTACATCCCATATGAAGTGGTTTACCTAGAGAAATATATCTCTATCACTTGATTACAGAAATCAAGCACTCCATGGGATACTTTGAAATTAAACTCTCTCCTGAGCTTGTCCCTGAAAGTCTCATTTTTTATGCCATGAGAATGTCAGGAATGGTGACTTCTTCCTTTAAGAGTCTCCGCATCTCCCTAATTTTGTCTGACCTTAAAAATCTTATCCTTTATTAGCTGTGATTTCTTTCTGTTACTTAAGTTGTAACATTTATTACCATAATAAGTGTATTAAAATTGCATCCAGCACTCAACAATATACTGTCTATTTGAGTGTGCCTTATTTCTGTGACCTTCATGGAGCAGCTACTATCTCATATATCGATGAGTTCACAGCAGGATTAAATGAAAGGGTGTAGAAGGCAAGGGTGGAAAAGGATTCAAAGTCACAAAATTTTGAGACCGGGTAAAATGCCCATTACTGTGGTATATAGAAGTTAGTGAACATCAGAAAACTATTCACAGAAGAGCATGCTGATAAGGATTTTTTTTTTTTCTGGAGTAAAAGACCCTGCACTAATTGTTGGTGTTTGAAGAGATGTCTAGAGTTTATTATTCAGTGGGAGACGTGCAGCATAAGCTTTCATCAGTTGTCTCACCTGCAAGCTTTCTTTTGAATACAGAAGTTCTCTTTTAAATTGGCAGGTAAGACAAGAGTAGAGTGAAAAACACCTTAGAGATGTTTGGTTTTGTTTATTTTCCCCAAAGATAAATGCATAATTTTGAATCCTGAATTAGGGTGAAAAAGCAGAACCAACAAACTTTTTTTGCTAGATGAGGTTTCCCTTTTTTTAAATTAAAAATTTACAACTTCTTTTTGGATTAGAAAATATACTTTTGCTGAGAGCAGAACTTTTTAAGGAAATTTAACTCTTTTCATTGTCCTGAATAATATTTCTGGTCATAAGAAAGAAAAATTCTCCCCTACTCACTCACAGCTCTAAAACATCCAGGACAGCAAACAAACTAAACATTCAGAAGACTGCAGGCTCAAATTCTTGGTGTCATCTTTACATGTAAAAAAAAGGCAGAAACTGTGTTCTTCTACCTCATCTGAATACTCTAACAAGTGGTACTGGACATGTTTTCAGTGTGAAATGGTCTCAGTTTCATCACAATATGGAGTGGGAATAATTTTTAAAAACAGTATTCTTTCCATCAAATGGTAAAAAGAGAAGTATCCAAGCAGCTATATTTTGCATTTTCAAGTCAAGGCAAAAGAATAGCTTGGCTAAGAAAATTTTGTAAGACTTCTTAGACATCCTTTTCTAAGAGCTGTATCATTTTGAGCCATCTGGTTCATTAGAAGTGTAAGAATTTCCTCCTCAGAAGTACTACTTTGTGTGACAGAAATGATAATTTAGCAATTTCCTGAGTGAAAAGGCGAGGTACATCAGAAGAAGGCAAATCTCTCCAATTTAGCGGAAAACTTACAACCCAGACTTTTCAGAATCTCTTCCAACTTCTCAGGCTCATAAGTCAGATGTTGTACATAGACAATGACTGTCTTTGGAGGAATAGATATAAGAAGTGCAAACTACGCCTCCCCAGTCTGCTCTGTCATGCCCAAGTACACTTATTAAAAATGTGCTATGGATGGTCTGGGTCTGAGGAAACAGACAGATACATGAGAAGCAGTGAATGAGAAAAACCTGGAAAATCTTTCTCCACTGAATAGCAGAAGAGTGGCACTTAAATCCTAAAAAAATCATTTCTAATTAAGTGATGTTTTCTGCTTTGTGCAGGAAATACTAATAAGAGCAAATGACTCAAACTCAGCCTACAAATTCAGGAGTGGTTTAAATGAAGCTACTTGCTTACATACATAGAGACTCACAGCTTAATAATTTAATTTTGTTAAATTTTGTATGGGTGCAGTCCAAATTTGCACTTGAAAAGAATGAGAAAATAAATTGACCATTCAGACAAATAATTATTTTAGTTCACATTAAGTGGAAAGTTAGAGAAGGAGATTTTTAGAAGGAATGAAGGGCTTTAATTTTGTCCACTTTTCTTGCACCACACAGTGGTGTAAAAATAGTTTCTTTTAATGATATACATATGTAATCTTTAATATGGCAGTAACCATATCTAATATTTTATATTGCAGGACTTAAAAATACAAAATAATATCTTATTCAATAAGAAGGAATAATCAGGTCATGATTAACCTGCTTTTGTAGATTCTTTCAGAATTTTAAATGTGAGGCTTTTTTATTGTGCTTATAGGAAATGTCTAGCACTTGAAAATCATCATGGTACCATTGGCTGAAGTCCCATGGATATGAGTGGGAGGCTCATGAGGTAGTAGGTGTCAGGAAGGGAACTTCTCTAAAACACCTTATAGGTAATGAAGGATCCACTAGGAAGGTGATGTGACTGGCAGCCCAGCTAAAGTGCCTCTATACAAAAGCACGAAGCCTGGTTAGCAAGCAGGAGAAGCTGGAAGCTACTGTGCTACTAGAAAGCTATAATCCAGTTGCCATCACGAAAATGTGGTGGGATGAATCCCATGACTGGAGTGTGTCTGTCAATGGCTGCAGGCTGTTCAGAAGGGACAGACCAAGAAGAAGGTATGGAAATGTTGCCCTCTATGTCAGGGAATCGATAAAGCTGCCGTTGAAGTGTAGCCAGAAACAGGTTGAAAGTGTGTGTGCCAGAATAAAAGACCAAGGAATCAATGGGAACTTTATAGTTGTATGCTGCAGGCCACCCGATCAAGGAGAACCAATTGATGAACACTTCTTCCTCCAGCTACAGGAGGCTTCACACTCACAAACTCTCATCCCACTGGGGGACTTCAACCACCCTAAAATATGCTGGAAAAGTAGCACATCGAGCTGTAGGCAATCCAGAAGACTCCTAGAATGCATTGAAGATAATTTCTTAATCCAGATGATAGAGACACCCACCTGAGGAGATGCAGTATTGGACCTGATGGTCACTAACACAAGTGGACTCATCAGTGACATGAGGATTGGAGGCAGCCTGGGCTCCATGCACTGGTGGCATTCAAGGTCTGGAGGGATACAGGACAGGCAAGGAGCATAGTCAGGACTGTAAATTTCAGGAAAGCAGACTTCCAGCTGTTCAAGGACTTAGTCAGAGGGACCCGCTGTGGGACATGGTCCCTGGGGACAAGGGAGTGTAACAGAGCTGGGAAATATTTAAGGGTGCTTTCCATGAGGCACAAGAGCACTCAGTCTCCAGATATAGGAAATCAGGCAGGAAAGGGAAGAGACTGGCATGGCTGAGTCAAGACCTGCTGGCTAAATTAAAGAAGCAACTGCACAGGCAATGCAAGCAAGGAGAGGTAACCTGGGAAGTGTATAGGGAGGCTGCTCGGTTGTGTAGGGATGAGGTCAGGGAGGCGAAGGTGCAGCTGGAGTTGAGCTTGGCAAGGGAAGTGAAGATAAACAAGAAGATCTTCTACAGGTATGTCAGTCAGAAGAGGAAGGTTAAAGAGAACGTATACCTACTGATGGATGAAGATGGTGACCTCATAACAAGACAAGGAGGAGGTTGAGGTACTTAACAGCTTTTTTGCCTCAGTCTTCATTGACAACCACTCTCCTTACTCCTCCCGGGTCATGGCACAACAAGATTGGTGACCAGAGGAGTAAACAAGCTCCCACTGTAGATGAGGATTAGTTTTGTGACCACCTGTGGAACCTGAACATATCCAAGTCTATGGGACCTGATGAGATAAATCCCAGAGTCCTGACGGAATTGGCCAATGTGGTTGCCAAGCCACTCTCCATGACATTTGAAAAGCCTAGAAGGCCATCTGCATCCTAGGCTGCATCAAAAGAAGCATGGCCAACAGGTCAAGGGAAATGATTCTGCCCCTCTGCTGTTTTCTTGTGACACCTCACCTGAAGTACTGTGTCGAGTTCTGGAATCCTCAGCATAAGAAGGATATGGAGCTGTTGAAATGTGTCCAAAGGAGGGCCACAAAGGCAGTCTGAGGGCTGGAGAAACTCCCTTACAAGGACAGGCTGAGAGAGTTGGGGTTGTTCAGCCTGGGAAAGAGAATGCCCTGAGGATATCTTATAGCAAGCTTCCAGCACCTGAAAGGGGCTTACAAGAAAGCTGGGGAAGGACTGTTCACAAAGGTTTGTAGTGTTATGACGAGGGGCAGTGTGTGTAAGCTGGAGAGGGGCAGATTTAGACTAGACATATGGAAGAATTTCTTCACTATGAGAGTGGTGAGGCACTGGAACAGGTTGCCCAGGGAAGCTGTGGATGCCTCATCCCTGGAGGTGTTTAAGGCCAGGTTGGATGAGTCCTTGGACAACTTGATCTAGTGGGAGGTGTCCCTGCCCATGGCAGTGGGGGTTGCAACTAAATGATCTTTAAGGTCCTTTCCAACCCTAATAATTATATGATTCTATGATTTAATAAAACTCTTGACTGTTTTGCTTGCAAAGCTTGTAGTTAGAGAAAATTGCTTCTGTTGTTATACTCCCATATTAAGTTTTGAATGAATTTTAAATTTTAATTTCTAGCTTGAGTGGATATTCCAAGCATCTTCTATGAGGTATCTCAAGCTTTTGACTCCCATTTAATGTAATAGCACTTGAGGGTATTTATCACTTTTCAGGATCAGAATTTATATTTTCATGGAGACTTGTAATGCTTCAACAGTGATAAAATATTACCTACAGCAGAGCTATCCTTGAGAATTCTTCATTACCTATACTGAAAATAGCATTGTAGCAGAAACCCACAGTTATCAAAACTTTTCTTTGAAGTAATGATTGTATTAGTTCCTGAAGAGCTTGGTAACCAATTCAGACAAAATCTGTGAATTATTATATCAGTGATAATGTTGCCTAAGGTTAAAGTTTTGATAAAAAAGACATAAAAGCACACTGCAAATATACTATATACCACTTAGGTAGTTGAAACATTTTATTTCTCATATTTAAAATGAATTCAGGGAACCAGAGCAGATGCTTCTTTTTTGCAGTCATAGAAGCTATGCCATAGCAGACAATTCTGTAGCTTGAATTGCAGGTCTTCCGTTTTCATTTGAGCTTTTATGAGTAAAACCTTGGAAGTGTTTCAACTGTTCAAACCAATTACAATTTCCACTGCTAAATTAAATTTGAATATATCTTGTTTTACAGTCGATTGCTTCCTTTTTTTTTCTTAGTGTGTTACATGAACACACAGACACACAGACAAACTTCTTGCATAGAACTCAAAAACATTAATCATATGAAGAAGAAAAATAAAAGAATGGAAAAGGAAAGGGGGAAAAAAAAGAAAAAAATAACCATTTACTGTTATACAAGGAAGCTAAAATTACCACAATAGTTGCCCTTGAAAATATTAACTGTGGATAAATCAAATGACAAATTGTCAACAGTATGCCCATAATTATGTCAAATAATTGTTTTTCTTTCATGCAAATAAAAATGGAAATCAACATACTTAACAGAGGATTGTATGCAGTTTAAGAGAGGGAGAAATCACTTTGAAACAGCTCAGTGTATTTATCTCTAAAATGCAAGTCATTAAACAATAAATATTTGGGTATTTTTGTTGATCCAATCATTAGCAAAAAATGTCTTGCATACTGAAAAAAAAGATCTGTGATCCTGCTTGACTCTTCATTTAACATTGTTTTCCCACTGTCTGGCAAACAGATTCAGAGTTACTGCCTTGGAATTTATAACCATTTTGTGTTCTGATATTCATCAATGAAGAGCAAATTAGTTGTCTTGACAACAGTTTTAAGGACAGTACTGTATTCCTTCATGATTAGGGATATGCATGTCAATGTACCTGCTCAGATGAAGAAATACAGCTGTAAGCAGGTTTAGAAAAGTCCAAGAAATATCAGAATCTCCTGGTCTGAAATTTCAATTAACTCAGTATTAGCTATGTAAACTGGGAGGAACAATATATCCATTCTAAAGAGCAGATGTCTGTGGTAGAAGAGAGGGACTCTATCCCATACAGCTTTTCCCCATGCAGGCTTTCATTTTTTTCCATAGACATTCTATCCTTTCAGTTACTTGTTACACAGATTTATAACCAATTGACCAAAATGTCCTTTAATACTCATTCCATCCTCATAAGAAAACTACCACAAGCACATGATGTTGATAAAAGCATGCATATGTATGTTTATTTCATATATAATATGCACAACAAATAGTGAAATGTCTTTTTAAGGTATTACGGACACGTCGTTAGCATCTATTATGAAAATGTTTTCTTTCATTTTGTCAAAGCAGTTGTAACTCTAGTCTCATTTTTGTAGGAAGCCCATTGCTTCAAGAGTTCTCTGCTTATAAATTAACTTCTTGGTGTGTTTTTTTTGTGCATCCTTTGTATTCTTCACTTTACCACTACCATAAAATCATTTAGTGTAGTCAGCCTGCCCTTATCTGTCTAGACTTAAATTTTCTTTTTCTCCTGTGGTTTCACTGAGTCTGCTAGAGCTAGTGCTAGTGACAGTTTCTCTTTGAGATCTTATAGTTCTGTAGCTGTAAGGAACAATGACAGATAAAGATTTTTCTTATTTTGTTGTCTAATATCTAAGAAGACTATGGACAATCTGAACTTGATTTATATAATCACAAGTGGTTTAATTTGAAACTAATAATTCTTCTAGGAGATTATTTGGAATCTTCAGCATAGATTGAGCTAGACAGAAACACATTATTTCTATGATCTCCCCTCTACAAAGAAAGGTGGCTCCTTTGATGATGGTTCCATTCAAAACTTGATCCTCAAAATCAGCAAGCTCTGGTAGTTCCCACTGACATGAATTAAAACTGAAGATGTTTACAGTCTGCCTGGATAAAGCTCATAGGTTGTTTATCTCTGCAGGTTTGGCATAATCTGTTTCTCAAAGTATTTACTTCAAAGAGGAGGTTATATTAAAGGTTGGGGTGCCCACAGTTTTGAAATGAAACACTCACTTGTTCTTGGGTAGTACTATAGTTCCTGACTTAGAATATGCCACCAGAGGCTCAGCAAGTTTTGCCTCATTAAAATGGCATTGAAGCAAACCAGTATCATTTTACAGTTATGTTCACAAGTAACTTGCGATGGTTTTTTTTCAGAACTATGGGTTACAGATTTTAAAAATACAGATAAACTGAAAGGAAATCAACTAATGCAAATCACAAGAACAGCTTTATCTTCTAGAACTTTTTTTTTTTTTTTTCTGAGTCCAACATTTTCTGAAACCAGGAGTTCAGGTTACTATTGTTTTGGGTATGTTCTGTCTCCCCATAAGTATATAATTTAGCTAGCTTTTTTACCTGAGAATCCTTAGCTGGTTTACTGACTGCTTATTAATTATCCATTCAAAAGTCACTCATAAATTTACTTATATTAAATTTATGCAAAGGATTAGTACTCTTTTCTTTCAAACAATAACACTTCTATGGCCTAGGATAGAACTGTAGAATCATAGAATAGTTAGGGCTGGAAGGAGCCTAGAAGATCATCTAGTTGCAACCCCCACTGCCATGGGCAGGGACACCTCCCACTAGATCCAGTTGCCCAAGGACCCATCCATCCTGGCCTTAAACACCTCCAGGGATGAGGCGTCCACAGCTTCCCTGGGCAACCTGTTCCAGTGCCTCACCACTCTCATTGTGAGGAAGTTCTCCCTTCTGCCTAGTCTAAATCTGCCCTTCTCCAATTTATAGTCATTGCCCCTAGTCCTGTCACTACAAGCCTTTGTGAACAGTCGCTCCCCGGGCCCTTTAAATATCTGGCATCCCTCACTAAGTAAACAGTCAACACTGTTGAAGGAGCTTCACTGAAAGCAGCATAATCAAACGTTTTGTAACTGATTCAGAACTTTTGGAGCATATGAACACTGTCCCAAACAGAATTAGTAAAATGTCTGAACAAGCCAAAAATACAAAAAGAGAAAGTCAGGTCTACTTCTTTCTTACTGCACTAGCATCTCTGATCTCAGCTGTCTGTCTTGTATTTTTCAGGAATTTTTCACAACTGCTTTAAACTTAAGGATTAGTTTTAATCCTCCTACTTTCTCATAAATTCATCTTTTGGCTTCATTGCTGCTTAATTACAAACTTCTCTAGTGATCCAACGTTGTAAGCTTTCTGTGTTTACAGGTTATGTCTTCAGGGATGTCTGGTAACAGAAGCAAACAAGCATGCACATGTTCAAGAAAGAAAGTACTTTTTACGGTAGATAGATAGCTCAGGGATTTCCCAACTAGGAAACAAATCAAAGCATTTCCTTTTCTATGGTGTTGCTTCCTTGTGTTCTGGCTATCCCTCCTTGAAGGGCAGCCATTAAGCTCTTGTTGTGGGTCTTGAAGAAATGTCGCAACCCCCCGACAATTTACAGACTGATGCCTGCTTAATGTTCCACAATGGGACTGTTTCATAACCTCCATTAAAATGTAC
>WAAB01013702.1:0-10792 GCA_013389865.1 Piaya cayana | reverse complement strand
GAGAAGCTGTACAGCCTCCATCCCTGCAGACAATAAAGACAAAAAGCCCTAGGCAACCTGATCTCATCTCAGAGCTGATGCTGCTCTGAGCTATGAATTATAGCAAATTATGTCCCAAGGTCTTCTGCCATCAGACTTTCCCCAAGATTTTATTCAAGTGTGGTCTAGATACCTGGATGCTTCTACTCTATGGCCTACTTTGCTGGTCCATTTCCCTCCTTCCTCTTGACCCTCATTAAGTCCATAAGCAGTTCATAAAACACGTTCTCACTCCAGTTCCCTAAGTCATCAGCAATAGGAACTGATCTCTCATTGGAAGAGCTGCAAAAGGTCATCCAATTCTCTTTTAGGCCCTCATATATACACACCAAGTTTTACTCTACTTCAAAAAACAAAAAAAGCTCAGCTGAGTGTCTGTCCTGTGCCCCTAAAAACAGAATGAAGATTCTGGAGCTGTTTCTTGCCAGATTACAAAGCAGTAGTGTAGGAAGTCCATGAAAACCAGCACCTTGTTCATCCAGAAGTGGTTAAATGATGACATTGAGAGAATATGTTCCATCTATTCCACTCTCCTTCTATGACTTCAGTTCACAGAAACATCTTAGCAATTCTTTAAAAAAAATCTACACAAACATCACCCTCTCAAAACATTTGCCTGCAGTCACTTAGCAGCTTACCTGGTTATTTGCAGGCTTGTATTTCAGTCCTGGCTTGTTCAAGATTCTTTCAATCTGCTCATGGTTAAAGTTGGAGATTCCAATGGCTTTTACCAGACCAGCATCCATGAGCTCTTCCATGCCCTAATAGAAAAAGGCACAAAGTCAGCATCCAGTGTACTTGACAAGGCCTGAAAAACACTTTTCCTGACACAGATTATTCCCTTTATGAGGAACATGAAATAAGCATTTAGATTTTTAGGGTTCAAATCTGAAGAAAACAACAAAAGCACTAATATTTGTACCATATCTCAATTCAAAGCTCACAGATTCATTCTTAGAGACTGTGGAAATTCACAGCAAGTTAGAAGTGCAAAGTAATGATACCAAACATCCCAATATTTTACCAGCAAGTCCTTCAGAGTAGTTCTGTATACATGAGACTATAGACTGCTGAAGGTATTGAAAACATGGAAATGACTAAGGAGAGAAAATGTAATTTTCCTTGCTGCTGTTGAACTTACCTCCCATGTATGCAGAAGGTTTGTGTTGCTGGGTATAGACACGCCTTTGTCATCTGTGGGAAACAGCTCCTCTCCTGCCTGTTGGTGAGAAAAAACCCAAACATTTGAGGCGCACTTTGTTAGGAAGCAAGGTTAACACCAGATGAGGAGTAGGGGTGGAACTGTTTACAAAGGCTTGTAGTGATAGGACAAGGGACAATGGGCATAAACTGGAGAGGGGCAGATTCAGACTAGACATAAGGAAGAATTTCTTCACTATGAGGGTGGTGTGGCAGTGGCACAGGTTGCCCAGGGAAGCTGTGGCTGCCCCATCACTGGAGGTGTTCAAGGCCAGGCTGGATGGAGCCTTGGGCAATCTGATCTAGTGGGATGTCCCTGCCCATGGCAGGTGGGTCGGAACTAGATGATCTTTAAGGTCCCTTCCAACCCAAACTATTCTATGAAGACCATGATACTACAAACTCCTATTTCAGGACATACTAATACTTTTAAGATATTTATTATTTAACAAGAATATTTATCTACATTCTCCAGTCTTTTGCTTTCACTTGGCACTATGGCATTTTCACCCACAGCCATCCCAATAAAGTCAGGTACTTCTGAACAGAATGTCCTCCGGCTCATCAAAACAAACATGGTGAAACAACTCTCCACTTGCAGAAATATAGCCAGATTACAAGTTTACTTTCTGTATTACAAAAAATTAAGTTTTAATAAAATCTGTAATAAGGACTCACTTAGGACCTGGAACATGTGTACTGGACCAGATCTGCTGACAGGTTGTTTTTCATGGAGAGAGTCATTGTTTAAGTTGCTGGCACAGGGAATGTTAAAACAGCCTGTGTCCCATTTAAAGCTACACATCAAATTCATTCAAAACCAGTTTTCGATACATTATTACAAAACAATGCATTTTTCCCTTTATACTTCTGTCCATATAGAATCAAAGAACAACCAGGTTGGAGGAGACCCACTGGATCATCGAGTCCAATCATTCCTATCAAGCACTAAACCATGCCCCTCAGCACCTTGTCCACCCGTGCCTTAAACACCTCCAGGGAAGGTGAATCAACCACCTCCCAACCACATGAAACTAATTAAAGAACCCCCAAGAGCTATGAAAAACAGTTGACCCCAGAAGCAACAAGTAAAACCAAGACTTGGATCATGCTCTAACAGAAAGGCTAAACTTAGAAACAGTCAAATTGAGACATCAGTTCCTTTGCATGCAGTCCGTAAAACAGGAACTAAAAAGCTTCAACTTTTGAAATCCAAGTGCTGTGGAACTAAGAATCCTGCAGCAAAGGTCAATGCAATCTGTTACTAAAGGACTATGATATGAGGACAGAAACAGAAGACAA
Source organism: Piaya cayana (assembly GCA_013389865.1). Lineage (NCBI taxonomy): Eukaryota > Metazoa > Chordata > Aves > Cuculiformes > Coccyzidae > Piaya > Piaya cayana. The sequence goes on along the minus strand of WAAB01013702.1, from coordinate 8,251 downwards.
ACATTCTCTTGTTCTGCGATTCTGTAACATGCAGAGGAAATAATTTGTGCCAAGCAAAGCACAGCTCATCTTCCCACAAAGGAGGAATCACATCATTGTCAGCTGAGCATACTTTGGATTTGACACACATAAGCAATAATCAAAAGGAGAGCAATATAACTTACACTTGTAGCAGGGAAATCTGCCCCTAGTTCAACGTTTACCTCTTCCATGATCAAAAGGGCAGAGGATGTTGTGCATACAGGCAGCTCAGAGGCAGGGATGAACAGCCTGGCTCACATAGCCAGAGTAAATCTGAGCACCAGAGCAGTACTGGTACATAACAATGATCTGTGTTGTTTGGAAAATGTTACTTGGCTGTAAAGCCATCTAGCTCTTCAAAACCAGCAGGCACAACAGACAAGGGCAAGGGCATTGCTGTTACTGTACCTTGAACCCACAAGGCCAGTGCATGAGGTAGAGATCCAGGTAATCCAGTTTCAGGTCAGCAAGTGTCTTCTGGCAGGCTCCCTTCACCAGAGGCTTGTCATGAAACGTGCACCACAGCTAGAGACAAAAATCAAGGCACCTTGTGACTTCTTACATTAAACTTCTCAGAGCCCTTCTGTTCCATTCAGGAATGCGCTCATCTCCTTTGGAAGGTGATGTGGACCCAGGTCACCCTACTGATCTTCAAACAGAGCTTACTCTGCGAACAAGGCTGGCCCATGATACTAGGGGCAGCACATGTGGTGGCAGCATACCCGACTGAATGGTCTCGTGGCAGACAGCAGTAGTAGTCTGGTTCCATTAATTAAGACTTCATTAAAAAAAAACAACAAAAAAACCTCAAGTCCTAAAAGGTTAGATACTGTATAAAAGATGACAGCATAACTTCATGCCTGGAGAAGTTCAAAGCATCTCCCACGTCAGTAGTACACGACCTGCATAATTCTTCACATAGAGTGAAGGAAAATAGGAATCTTACTTCAGGAGTGACCCAAGCGATGTTCAGAACTGCTCCATGCTGCACCACAGAGCAAGGAAGTAAGGAACTGAGGGGTTACTATGAAAACACGGGTGTGTCCTGTGATCCTCTATCCCAAGATCTTTACCTTACTGACAATGAAGAGGTCCTCTCGCTTCACAACACCTTCCTTTATTTTTTGCTGGATCCCATCCCCAACTTCATTTTCATTCTGGTACACGTAGGCACAGTCGAAGTGGCGGTACCCAGCATCGATGGCAGCCATCACTGCAGCTGTCACTTTCCCTGGCTGGGACTGAAAACGTAATACCCAAGAAACGCTTTATCAGTCTATCTTGAAGACTTTTTTGCTTGCAAGATAAAACTAAGAAAGCCGCCCTACCCAAAGCAATCCTCCAAACAGGAAAACACACAAACTTCATCAAAAAGGCCCCTAGTTTTCCCTGCAGCATTCCTGAGCCTGTAACGTCTCGACCGCAGGCTCCAGAGCTCCAAGCCAGACTCCAGCCTTCCACCTTACCCGGGTGGAGTGAAGGGAAAAGGATATGAGATTCCCTAACTCGGGATTCTCAGGTGCTGCTCCTTAGGTAGTGAAAGGGGAGATAAACTCGCAGAGGGGCTTTAACAGAAGCTTTTCCATAAAGCTTTCCCCGGTCTGCGTGCATCCCCAGCCCAGGCTCCCGAACTCCAAGCCGCACTCCAGCCGAAGCGGAGGCTGAGGGGAAAAGGGCAGGTGATGTCCTATCCCGGGATGCTCACACGCTGCTCCTCAGGCACCCGGAGGGGAGATAAACATGCAGAGGGGCCTTAAGAGAGGCTTTTCCACCCATCCCTCTCCCCCCCGCGCACGACTCCCGCCGCTCCCCATCACCGCGCTGCCAGGCGGGGCCGAGCCCTTCTCCAGAGCCAGGCCCGGGCCTCCTCCCTCCCCTGCGCCGCTTCCCAAAGGAGATGCCCCAGCTCCCTCCCTCCTCGGGGCCGGGCGAGGCGCCGCCGCCGCTACCTTCCATGTGCCCAGCCCCACGATGGGCATCGCGGCCCCGGTGTTCAGCTGCACGTAGCTCGCCATGGCCCCCCCCTTAACACCCCGCAGCCCCGGCCAGCGCCGCCTTTAATAGCGCCGGCACCGCCCGCGGGGCGGGGAAAGGGGCGGCCAGGCCCGGCGCCACGGTGAGGGGCGGCAGGCAGCCCGGGGGATGGGGGGGTTGGCATGGGGCCTCGAGGGTTTCGAGGGAAAGACAGCGTGGGCCGAACGCTGCGCTGACTTCGAGGGAAAAACAGTGTACGGTGCTGAAACTTTGCTAACTTCGAGGNGCCGGCACCGCCCGCGGGGCGGGGAAAGGGGCGGCCAGGCCCGGCGCCACGGTGAGGGGCGGCAGGCAGCCCGGGGGATGGGGGGGTTGGCATGGGGCCTCGGGGGTTTCGAGGGAAAGGCAGCGTGGCCGTGCCGAACACTGCGCTGGCTTCGAGGGAAAGACAGTGTACGGTGCTGAAACTTTGCTAACTTCGAGGGAGTCCAGGGAAGAGCGACGAAGCTGGTGAAGGGGCTGGAGAACAGGCCTCATGAGAAACAGCTGAGAGAGCTGGAGTTGTTTAGCCTGGAGAAGAGAAGGCTGAGGGGAGACCTCATTGCTCTCCACAACTACCTGAAAGAAAGTTGTAGAGAGGAGGGTGCTCGACTCTTCTCCCAAGTGACAGGGGACAGGACAAGAGGGAATGGCCTCAAGCTCCACCAGGGAAGGGTTAGGCTGAACATTAGGAAACAAATTTCACACAAAGGGTCATTGGGCGCTGGAACAGGCTGCCCAAGGAGGTGGTTGATTCACCTTCCCTGGAGGTGTTTAAGGGACAGGTGGATGAGGTGCTAAGGGGCATGGTTTAGTGATTGATGAGAATGGTTGGACTCAATGATCTGGTGGGTATCTTCCAACCTAGTGATTCTGTGATTCTACATTCAGTGTGCAGTGCCAAAAACTATGCTCACTTTGAGTAAATTTCAGCATGCAGTGCTTGAAACTGCACTGACTTTGAGTGAAATTTCGTATGTAGTGCTTAAAACTACACTGTCTTTGAGTGAAATTCAGTGTATGGTGCTTAAAACTGCACTGACTGCGAGTGAAATTACGCACACTGAGTTTCACTCCAAGTTAACTGTGCTAGCTTGGAATGAACTTCAGTGTGCGGTGCACAAAAGCGTGCTGAGTTCAGGTGAAATTCACCATGTGGTGCTTAAAACTTCGCTAACTTTAAGTGAAATTCGGTGTACAGTGCTTAAAACTGTGCTAACTTGGAATGCAATTCAGAGTGCGGTGCCTAAAACTACGCTGACTTCATGTGAAATTCAGCATGCAGTGTTTAAAACTGCGCTGACTTCGAGTGAAATTCAGCATGAGATCCTTAAACTTTGCTAACTTTAAGTGAAATTCAGTGTGTGGTGCTTACAGCTGCTAAATGGGAATGAAATTCAGTGTATGATGCTTAAAGCTGCACTGACCTTGAGTGAAATTCCCTGTACAGTGCCTAAAACTTCACTAACTTTGAAATTCAGTGTATGGTGCTTAAGCTTTGCTAACTTCGAGTCAAATTCAGTGAGCGGTGCTGAAACTGCACTAACTTTGAGTGAAATTCGGTGTACAGTGGTTAAAACTGCATTGACTTCAAGTGAAATTCGTTGTGCAATGCCTAAAACTGTGCTGACTTTGAGTAAAAGTCGAAGGGCTGACCCACCTTGTTGGAGCCTTGTGGCTCTGAGTGCTGATGAAGCGAGACAGCCAGAGAAACCCCGGCATGGTTGGCTTGTGAGAGTGGGGAGCAACCTGTCCCCTATTCCAGATGGGATAAATACAGCTTCCACTTAAAGGGAAAGTGAGCTGTGGCTTAGGAGTAATTTAGGATAAAGTCAGTTTTTAAAAAAGAATTTTGTTTTGAATGTTGGAAGAAGGTTTTTTAAAGTGTTTTAATAGTCACAGAAGAGGAACAGTAACTTTTTAGCAAGTGACATAATGTTTAAATTCTCCCTCCCTCTTTAAGGAGGTGCTGAGGGCACTTTGGAATAAAGTGCACGATTGTAACTATATGTGGTAGGTGGCCAGTGATCTCCCATCAGAATCTGACTTTGCAGTTTTTCTGCAGACAAGAGTACACTGTTCTGCTGAAGAGGTCTTGGCACAGTGGAAAAAACCAGACCTGCCTGGGAGGCTTTGCTGCTTACTCACACGGGAAGAGTTTCTTCAGGTGCAAGCATTAGCTCTGGGTACCTCCTCCATGGCAGAGGCCCCTGCTTGCTGCAGCTTGGTTTTTTTTGCTCCATTTAACTAAGGGCAAGCAAGGTAATTGGTTTTCCTCTCTAATGTTTCTCCTGGTTTGTGTCAGCGCCATCAGCCATCCCCAGCAGGATGTGATGTGTTTTCACTTGGATTGTGAAACCCTTATATAATTCAGTGCTTCTCTCTTTGGTTTTCCCTGGCAATTTCTTGTTGGACAGACATCTCCTCCTCATTGCAAAAAGTTTCAGGCGGAAGTTCTGTACTTTGTTTTTGCTGCTTGCTTCTGTGAATGGGAGCCTTTCCCCTTACAGCTGTAAAGCCAAGCTGCTTTGCGCTGTTTACATCTTCTGAAAGGCTGTCACATGGTGGCAGAGCCTTGGGGAAAGAAGAAATACTGCATTTGTCACTGTGTCACAGCCAGCCTGGTAGACCTTGCATGTTGTGTCCTTGGTGACATGGCCAGCTGTTTCTTTACAGCGAGTGCTGGCAATGAGGGTCTTCATGGAGGAGGATGAGTTGTTTTTTTTAACTCGATATGTAAGCGAGGCTTTGCACTGAAACAGGATGTGTAGTGTCACAAGCTTTTTTTTTTTTTTTTTTGGTTTGTTTTGATGACTTTGCATTTAGTAACTGTGATTTCTACAACTGTAACGTCTCCAAAGTAGTAACTTGGGAGACCAGCAGTGTTTGATATCTCAGAAGAACAGAGTCCAAAATAATCATAGAACCATAGAAGAGTTTGGGTTGGAAGGGACCTTAAAGATCATCTAGTTCCAACCGCTCTGCCGTGGGCAGGGACACCTCCCGCCAGACCAGGCTGCCCAAGGCCCCATCCAACCTGGCTTTGAACATCTCCAGGGATGAGTCAGCTACAACTTCCCTGGGCAACCTGTGCCAGTGCCTCACCACTCTCACAGTGAAGAAATAATGGAAGTGGATATGTCCTGCGGAAGCGGTCTTTACCAGCAGAGACCCTGTGGCCTCCTGGAAAAGCACAAAGTACAGAGGTGAGAGGGTCGCAAGGTGTGATCATCTCCATGTGTAAGGGGAGAGCTGCGGGGCTCTGAAGCTTTAGGGGTGCTGACAGATACAAGCATAGCTAAACCCAGTGTTTTGAGGTGAGGATATGTGAGTTTCAGGTTCAAATCCCAGGGAAGGGCAGCAGGAATTTCTCCCTTGCTTCAAACCTTTAAAGGAGGAGGTTTATTTTGCTTGGTGGGGTGTTCCAGTTCAAACTCTGTCTGCAGGGAGGTGGATCTGAGGGTCCTGGCTGAACCGCACTGTAGAAGACCTCAGCCTCTTTATGGCTCCGAGCTCGAATCGAGCCAGGAGCATATTTTGGTGGATCTCCTGTCTTGTCTTTGCACTGGTATTTGTCTGTTATTCCCATCTGCTTATGAAACGTGTCCCTGGGCACAGCCAAGCATTGAGGAAACAGCAGTTACTGGGCAGGAAGGGCAGGTTTAGCCTTGTAGGGGAGACCTGGTCAGGTGGAAACCATGAACTGTCCTGAGCTAATCAGAACCACTTCCAGCTGGCTCTGAAACTGGTGCTGTCAGATGGGGCGTCCGAGCTCCAGCAGACAGGAAGAACCCATGTAACCCTCCTAATCCCCCTGCCAGTGGAGGAGTAGGGTGGCACCTCATCCCAAGGGGGCTGGCTGCAGCATGAGACACCCCTACCAGGCAGTGGCAGCCCTTGGGATAGTGGCCTGCCTGCCTGGGATCACTAAGGCACAAGAAGCAGGACGGAGTGGTCAGAGAAGGCGTCAGGCACCCAGCCCCATTCTCCAAGCAGCCCTTGAGGGATTGGGATGGGGACTGGGTGTAACCTGTGGTGAAAATGGGGGAAGCAGAGAGGAAGACAGGGAGAGGATTGCTGTTTGGCTTAGACGGAAACTGGGGAAGGGGGAGAAAGGCATTCTACAGCATCATAGAATGGTTTGGGTTGGAAGGGACCTCAAAGATCATCCTGTTCCAACCACTCTGACATGGGCAGGGACACGTTTCACTAGACCAGGTTGCTCCAAGCCTCATCCAGCCTGGCCTTAAGCACTCCCAGAGATGAGGGGCATCCACAGCTTCCTGGGCAACCTGTGCCAGTGCCTCACCACCCTCACAGTAAAGAAATTCTTCCTACTATTTATTCTAAATCTGTCCTCTTTCAATATAAACTTTTAATCCCTTGTCCTATCACTACAGACCCAACAGAAGCATGTCTTTCCTGTGCTGAGGGTCCCATTTACTGCAGTGTTTTGTTCTTATGTGTTCTCTTTTACTCTCTCAGTACCTGAATCGGTGAAATTAAATTCTGCGCTAATTTGTGATAAATCAGCTTAGATTGCCCTGAGATGGGAGCGATTTGCCTGGGTCAGTAGCTGTGGGAGAATGCATGGCCCTGTTACAGCCTAGAACTGGAGAAATGAGAGGGACTCTGGAAGGAGACAGGAATCCTGGTCCTGTGAATAGGTGGTGGTGGAAATTATGTAGCTCTTTTGTGTCCAGGGGTGTGTGCAGAGGGTGGTGAAAGGAGGGACCTAGGGGGACCTTTACTGGATGGGAAGGTTATTGGCAAGAGGTGGACAGGTTCTTCCTCCAAGTTCACGTCCCAGTGGCCTGGTTGCAGTGTTGTCTCCACGTGTAGGATCCAAAAGCATTGGCCAGGGAGCTGCAGAAGGTGCTGGCTGTGAAATGTGGGGACCAAAGTATGCTGCTGGGCTGCCAGTGGCGTTTCAGAGAGACCAGGACCACTCAGCAGAGCCGGGGAGTCAGGCTGATGATCTTTGTTGCAGTAACATATGTGACCAAGTGCTGAGGGCAAAGGGGAGACCCTTGGTCAGCACTGAGTAAGAGTGATGCTGGATTGACCAGATGGAAAGCTCCAGAGAAGCCAGGCTGTAGCTGCAGGAGGCTGCAGTGCTGCTCCCCAGAGCGTGAATGCTCTCTGGATGGTCTTCTGCAGAAATGCTGAATGCTTGCGGCAGCTGGTGTCTCTGCAGTGTCTGGTGGCAGTGCTGGGAAGCCCAAGCAAGAGGAATACAGCTTTTGCTTTGGAAAAGCGGAGTTCTGGGGAGTTTGGGCTCTGGTCCTAGAGCATTTAGTCCTGCCAGGGAAGTTGGTCCTCGAAGCTGGGAGGGCCAGCAGGGATGCCAGGGGTTTGGGAGCACAGAGGGGGTGACCGGAGGGCAGTCAGCCAGTGGGTGGTGTGGTGTCTGAAGTGTTCCCTGTCACTGTCAGGAGCTGGGGGGCTGGTGGCAGGCGTGGAAGGGACGTGGTATGTCTCCTCTGTGGGCTGGCTGCCCTCTGGTGCCCGCGGGGGAAAGCAACGAGTGGCTTTGTCCCAGGGAGGGTTCGTGTCCCCGAAGGGCAGGGGACCTTTGTGTATTTCACCTTTGTTCACTGGAGAAGAGGGTACATGAGGTCTGGAGAGCTTAAAGAGTGAGCTGAGTGTGAAACAAGGGCAGCTCTCACCATAGGTGTGATGGATGGTGCTGAAGGCATCTCCACAGGTAGGGGAGATGATTCCCAGGAGAGAGACTTTGGAAGTGACTTAGCAGCAAAGGCTAAAGACTTGATAGAGAAGGGAGATAATATCAGGTTTGGCTGTGACAAACTGTGGGATAACACGCCAAGGTTTGAGAGGTGGGGTAGTAGCAAGGGCCCTCAGCCAGTTGCTCTGAGATGTGCTGGGTACACTGCAACACACTTGATGTCTTACAGAGATGACCCACGGGCTCCTGGGGTAATAGGAGCCACAGTGAAACACTAGTGTAACACTTTAAAGGAATTAAGGGGTATTCCCCTAAGAAGGTGACATTGCCAACAGCCCAGCTCCACCAGCCTCTAGACCAGTGCATGCAGCATGGGCAACAAACCAGAAGAGTTGGAAGCCACTGTGCCACTAGAATGCTATGACCTATTTGCTGTTCCTGGAATTTGNGTTTTAAACTAAAAGAGGGGAGATGTAGACTATATCTTAGTAAGCATTTTTTTGTGTTGAGCATGGTGAAACACTGGAA
>WAAB01013701.1:142637-181376 GCA_013389865.1 Piaya cayana | reverse complement strand
ATTCTCCTTTTCCTGTTCCCTATAACATTTCCTGTATTTTAGTTTAAAATACCAATGTACATCAAACCTTAAAATCCAAATACTCCAAAATGTTGCAGATCTTCAGATTTAGACGGCAAATTACATTCCAACTTGCCATCATCACTAAAGCTTTTTTCTTTTGCCTCTTTTCTTGATGGACATTTATTACACATTTCACTTCAACAAAGCAATCTCTTTCCTAAGAAGTGCCAAGTGCAGACCATACAGAACAGTCTATCAAAAAAAAAGAAATTGTTCAAACACTTTATTTTATAGTCCTAACAACAATGAAAATAAATCACTAGTTGCAAAGGCATGTTATATAAATAATGGAAGGGAGAGGCATAAATACTTATTTTTAAAGGGCTTGGTATCTCAGGGCATTTGGAGGGGGCAGAAGGGAGGGAAACTCAGCAAATATTCTTAATTGCTTCTAGCTGGACAACTATAGCAGGAAGAAGCTTTCGCTATGCACTAAATGCAATTTTTAAAAATCCTAATTACAGCATCCTATGTTTTACTATAGGTTATCACAAGATAAATACAGGCAGAGAGGAAGAATAAAGCAACAACAAAACTACACTTCCTCAAAGAAGAATCATCAACAAGGATGTTTAAATCTTCATCTTTAGTCCAAAGATGATGTTTTCTCACCACTCATGCCCACAACTCTCCTTATTGCATGTATAAACATCTGACTTCAAACACATTGATCCTGTCTAAAGCAACCACGCAAGCACCTAAGAGTAAATTGCTGTCTTACAGGAGCTGGTATGTAACTATGGGTTAGAACAAAGTTAGAGCAGAAACCCTGGAAATACTTCAAAGCAGCAATTCAGGGAGATAGCTGAGAACTGTTTCCAAAAGGCAATATTTTTGCTAAAAGCTAGTGAAAGATGCGTTTTCTAAAATTAATTTACTGACTGACCTATATCATCCCTTCTTTCTGTCCTTTCAGTCAGGTTCGTAGAATAACAGTACAACAGCACTAAAGCAGTAAGCAATTCAAATCCTCCCTCGTAGCAAGTACTACAAGAGACCCTCAGATTTTAAAACAACTACTGAATCTGGCTTCTGCACAGCTCAGCAGTGGCTGCAGAGGGAGCATATTTCAGCACCTCAGAGCAATTGCTAAGAAGCAGATAGAACTGAAGAGGGCTGTATGAGTGGCTGCGCAATTCAAACCACACTTCATCCCAGTCAGCACTCCAGCACCTCCTCCCCAGCACCAGGTTCATCTTGTGCACTGCACACAGAAAGCAACCTCAGTTCAGGATGAAGTCATGCAACAGAACTAGCTGGAGGTTTCCATACAATTCAGAAGGCTGGCTGGCTGCAGGGTTTTGAGTAGCGATATTTTCTCCAACCTTCACTTCATTTATAGGTGTTTGCTACTACCAGCTGACAGACAGTTCACATTAGCAGCCCTAGTATGTCTTGTACATCCTCTTTGGAGACAGAGGATCAAGCAGTTAAAGGTCTTGCACAGCCTCTTGCACCAGAGTTAGTGACTCTTGTAACCATCCTAGGAAGATTTAAAATTTACACTGGCAGATAAGACTAGGCTCAGTTTTTCACATTCGCCTTCGAATATTAAGATTTAGGTTTCTTTTGAAAAATCAGTTATCACAAAATTCTCACAGCAACCAGGTGTTACTTCCCAACAAATCTAATTCTCACTGCAGATCAGGCTGGGAGATACGCATGTAATAACTGTGGACACAAATAATAATTCTCCCTCCTGCAGATCAGGTGTGCAACAAAACATGATGAGAGAGTGACTATGAGAGTGAACATGAGAGTGACCTAGTATGATAAGCTCATGGCCACCTTCCTCCAGGCTCATGGGTGCTCTGTCCCAGCCCTCAGCACTCCTCCATCCTGGCAGCTGGCTGATCCTGACAATGACTTCATTCTGCCTGCCTCTGTCTTCTCCCACCTCCACAACTGCAGCAATTGCTTTAATGCATACTTGGATATTATCATCATCCTTTGTGGGCAAATATTCAGTAGTTTAACTATTTCTGGGCAGAATGCACTAACAGGTCAAACAGGGTCTGGTCTTCCCATAACTGAGCCCTTAATGTATCTACCTATGAGTACCCACTCTGTTGCTGCAAACAAGTATTAAGGCGATTGGTCTCCCAATAACTCCATTGCTTAGGTTTAAAAAACAGAGCAGCATTTTGTCACGGTAAAGATTTAAATTTAAAAATAACAACACACACAGACACACCCCACTTTAGACCCTATATACTTTAAATACTATACATAATTTTAAACAGATTCTTTTCCCAGCTAGAAAACATTAATCCCATCCTCATATCTACTACAGCAACTATTATGAATTTCAATAGGTTTTTTTTTATTCCTGCTTATGTGGATAAAGAAACTTGAAGCCATGAAAAGAAAATGCCTGTACCTCAAGAAACATGCAACAAAACCTCATTTGTCGTTTCTGTAAGTAACAAGTATGAAGTAAAGACTTCTGTACACAAGAATTATGAGCTTCCGAAGTTCCCCGCCACCTCATTGTGTCTGCTTGCTGGTATTCCAGAAATGCTGTGTTATCTGAAGACGGAAATACTAACACTTCAAGAAAACAGAAGAAAATAAAATGATATTTTAGTGCAGTAAACAAATTTCAGCTGGACAATGTGGTTTGCATACATTATTTGTCCTCTAAACAGTTCACTCCCCAGATTGTTCTTAGTAGCTTAAATAACTGGATATACAAATACTTTTTGATAAGGCTAGAAACCAGGAGGTTATTGCTGAATTCTCCTCTTTTCCATAAAGCCAGTCTATAAAAGAAACAGGAGGCACTCGCTCCATGGAACAAGCTGTTGCTATGAAACAGAAGCAGACTTATTTCTGCATGCAATCCTGTGACTGCTCTCAGCCAGCATAACAAGACAACAGTAACTGCGTTATCCCAGAATTAAGGCTTGGATCTGGTTTGCACCATTACAGAACCAGCCCTTTTCCTGGCAGAAATAAACAAAACCTTGCTGGAGATATGGGAAGCCAGGAGCCACTGCTCAGAGCTCCAGCACCACCAGGAAGCCACCAGCACTTTTGTTAATCCTTAAGTGCTTGCTGAGGGCAGGGCTCATCTCCAGAAACAACCCAAGCAAGAGACCTGGAGGTGGCTGGAATCAAATCGAAATAGTTTTCAGGAAATCAGCTGTCTGATGAGCACAGAGATCCAGGCAAGGCTAGGTAATGGTCCAGGAAATACAAAAATAGAATACCTACAGACTGGGGAGACTGCCACGGTTGCTTTACCTTCCTCCATTTCTGTAGCCCCATGTGAATATACAAAACCACTAGCCTAGGCACCATCACAACTGTCTGCAGCTCCATTAAGAGAGCTGTAAGCAGATTTGTTCCCCTCTCTGATAAATTCAGGCTTTCTGGTCTTTTTCCCCCCAGTATCATTTGCACAGCCACAGATAGAAATGGGTGCACTTCCACAGAGGAGATTGAGCAAGCATGGAGTTCATCCAGGCAGGCAGGGTTTCTCCTGCTAAAGCAGAAGTTAGTAACTGTCTCCAGGAGCAAATGAAAAAGTGGAGAGGAGCCTGCAGCAGCACCTCTCTGGCCCACCTGGGAGCACTACTGCAAGCATTGCTTTGATTTGGCTGTTCAGAGAGCTGTGTCTTAACTTGGATCAGAGAAAAATACCTTTCTGAGAAGCATCTGTAAAAAGAGATCTTTGCATTCCCTCCCTGAAAACGCAGCTGTTAACACAGTTGAAGCAACTATCTGGTAGAAGACTATCTGCAAAAAGTGTGAGGGAAGCAAGACCTCTGAACAGAAAGGAGTCAACAGCAGAAGAGCAACACAGAACCTCAGTCTAGCAAATATTGCACCGTACCCAGATGTGGATTTGGAGCAAAGACTATGAGGTGTGTGCCACTGCTTCCAAGGGAAGGGACCACCTCCTCTCTAACGCACAAGCAGAACCAGAGCTACTAAGCTCTCCCCAGGCAAACACAAAGCTGGGCAGAACCAGAGAGTTCATCCAACACCCGATGCTAGAAGCACAGCGTACCACTCATCTGAAAGGGAGATCAGATTCCCCTGCCCTCAGCCAGGACCAAGACGACCAAGGGGTGATATTCCACACCTCAGGAGTTGGATTTCTGCAGACAGGACAATTATCTCACCCGTTAATTAAAACGGCACAGCCTGATCAAAGAGAAATTGTCCTGATCATCTTAGCTGGAGAAGCAACATCCACTTTCAAAGGTGCCCAATATAGAATAAACTATGAGAAAATATGGACTTCAACTGGCAGAAGTTCCACATCCTACTTTCCTCATCGCTTTCATATCTTGGTGGAAGGAGAAATATTTCAAAGTGCAGCTGTTATAGATTCCAACTTTTCCACAACAAATCTCAAGCAGTCAGACTCCAGTTACGTCCCATCAAGCCAGCGTCTGACTGGAGATGTACACACTACAAGCTATTTTCTCTGCACAAATTCACGAGGACTTTCAGCTTAGGAATGACACACTATCATCAAATAAAGAAAGTTAGCATCTTCATGTTCTGCCTTGATTAAGGAAAAAAACCCATATAAACCAGTTAGAGCATTCATCATTTGGCCACGTTATCTTACACTTAACTTGATTCACACCACCATTCAAAACAGTCATTGTTCAACCTCACAGAGCAAAGTTTTCTTACATTGACAGACTCTCACCTAAATTATGCTGACAGCAGCAGTATTCAGGGGTTAAAAAGGCTGGGTTTGGCCGAAGCCTGAAGAAAGAAAATTTGGAGCTAAGTACAAGCCTGTTAATACAGACACTGTCACCCCACAACTATGCACGTTGCCTTTTGTGATTCATCATCCCGCAGCAGGAACTCTCCGTTTGTTCTGCAGTCTCTTCTTAATAATTTCTAGTACACACTTTTGTATACAGTTGCTTTAGTGCTTTATTTCCTTAGCTGTTTATTTTCTGCCTCAAGTATATTTGTTGCCGATTTAAATAAAAGCCAACTTTTAAGCAGATAAATAGTCCCAACAGAACTTACCACAACAGCTTGCAGTTTTATGTGCATGTTTTGGCAATGCTACTGAATGCATTTTGTCACAGTAGGGTGGCAAGAATAAGCTCAGAGTAATTTTGCTTAGCAAGTAGTAGTAACATCAGCCATGATGATGAAAACATGGCAAATAATCAAGTTCTGTATTTAATATCATACTGGATCATTTTATAAGCAAAATACATTTCCCGTGCAAGAAAAAAAAATTAATTCAGCTTGCTTTATGAAGTAATAATAAAATATTTTTCAAAGTCACCTGTCTCTCCCTGATTACAATCTTCAAACTGATGGGACAGCAAAAGCAAAATATCAATGACAGCACATCACATGGAATAAATAAATATCTAAGAAAGATAAGAAAAGAATTAATTACTGCTTATGGAAGCAGAATGCTTTAGATATCCTTTATCTTGAGCTGCACTAATGAGCTAGAAATTCAGGTGTAAAGATTCAATCTCCCCAAGTCATAAACAATCTATTATGATACTGGCTGCAGGACTGATATTTCTGAGATAAAAACTAAAATATTAATTATTTACACTAACTATACTTGCAAAACATAGCCAAGAATATCTTTTACCCAAAGAAGTAAGACCTGGAGAAAAACATTTCTCTGTCAAAAAAACCATCTGCAGGTATAACTCCAGATGCCTACTGGTCAGCCTAACAGCTCCACACAGACTGAGCAGTTTGATTTGCACTCCAGGTCCTGCTGGGTTCTGGCTGCTCCACCTACTAATCATTATTAGAAATGAGACCCTAGAGAGAAATCACATTCAAGCAAATTGTTTTGGCTTCTTCATCCTTCCATTCAAGTCAGACCTTAACATAACACAGTGCAGCCTAAGAGAAGTAACTTGTTGTGCCTGCCATCAAAGCAATGAAGAGAGGAATGATTGGAAACTGTCATCTCACCCACTGAGTCTCCAGCTTGTTCAGAAAGCAAGTCTTCTGCTAGTTTTTGTTCTCTCCAGTAGTACGCTTAACGTGCACCAGACAGGAGGTTGCCAATACCACCAAAAATAGCAACATGCCTATACAGGTAACAATTCCAAGAAGAAATACATGGGCCGCACAAATGGTAATGACACTTGCCAAGAGCATCAGAAGGAATGTATCATAGACTAGGTGTTGCTGTAGTCAAACCAAGCCAAATTCAGAAGGGGCACAGCACCTTGTACATCTGTGTCTTTCAGCAGTAGCCACGGCATTTAGCCACACTGTGTCTTTCAAGTACCTATACGTGATTTGCCAATGATCATGTGAGAAACATTCAGTGCTCAAGAGAAGAAAGCCTTTACAAAAAGCTCATACAAGCTCCCTCCACCTCAGCATCTCTAAACAAGCCAAGTTCAATTCTTCCTGGGTAGCCTTTGTTCCCTTCTCTCTGCCAGTCTTCTGGACCACAAAGACTGGATGTCCTAATTTTACTCAACTACTGTGAACAGTTGCTTTCTGCTGGGGGGAGTGGTGATGGTGGATTTTTCATTCCTTCAGTGTTTGTAGGTGTGTGTTTCATTTTGGGTTTGTTTTTGTTGTTAAAATAAACCCAAAGAGTTGTTCTGCAGGAGTCTGAGATGATGTGCTTCTTGCCTACACACTTTATCACTTCACGACATATGTGAAACGTAGTGAGCATTTATGCAGGTCAGACCCAGATTACTCCCGCTTTTACACTCAGCAATTTTTACAAAACATTTTTGCAAGAAAAGGTAACTATCTGCAGCAAAATTGAATTGTTAGCATCAAAAATATCACTTGAGTAGAAAGGAGTTCCCAACAAAGATATCAAAACTGAAGGGAGGGGAATAAAACACTGTCCAGCGTTATCATTCTAATATACTGTGCGATGCTACTAATCATTGAAATAACCATATAATTTTCAGAACACTACAGAAAACTTCTAGTTAGTATTGGAGGGCCAATTATACCTCCCAAAAATCAAAATAGAATCAGAATATTCTGAAGCTTTTAACCAGCCAAGATGAACAATGCTTTTGCTGCAGCTGAACCAAAATAAAAGAAGTGTGCTACTCCCACTTGAGATAATCTCAATTTATAAAATTAATGCACCTCCTGTTTGTCACAAGAGAGTTACACACATGTTAATCTGTGGCCTCTATGTGTTGCCAGTGAAACCCTTTGAAGCTTTTCTATACATGAATGTTTCACAAAAATGCACACACAGGAAAAAAGTATTTTTCAATTCAACATTAATATTTTCTAAAATATAATTAAATGCACACGGTGGTGACAATACAAGACATTTTGNCTTTTAACCAGCCAAGATGAACAATGCTTTTGCTGCAGCTGAACCAAAATAAAAGAAGTGTGCTACTCCCACTTGAGATAATCTCAATTTATAAAATTAATGCACCTCCTGTTTGTCACAAGAGAGTTACACACATGTTAATCTGTGGCCTCTATGTGTTGCCAGTGAAACCCTTTGAAGCTTTTCTATACATGAATGTTTCACAAAAATGCACACACAAAAAAAGTATTTTTCCATTCAACATTAATATTTTCTGAAATATAATTAAATGCACACAGTGGTGACAATAAAAGACATTTTGAAAAATGGTGAAGTATTCTGGGGAAGAGACAAAAAATTACTAGCATAAAATGGTGCACTCTGAGTGACCTACCCACAGCCTCCAGCAATGAACAAACTGAAATGCAGAGAAACAGCAGCACTTAGATTTATAACTGATCAACAGCACATGATGCCAGAAACTAATTACTAATTAGTTTCCAGTTAAACTGTTTACATCCTTTCTGAAGGAGAACAACAGCAATATTTTATCTTGTTTTAGCAGAAATAATCATAAACAGGACATGCTAAGAGGCATTGTAGTTAACATTGCATGTTAATTCAGTGACAGGTCTGAACGCCAGATTACAAAAATACAGCCACTGCCACCAAACAAAATACCCAGGAATCATATAAGCATGATTTATACTGCTATGATCTGATTGCAACGCTCATTATCTACAGAGGTCAAAATAGGTTTCCTTGCTGTATATTATGTTTGGCAGTTATCTTTCTAGGTTCCCAGGCCAAATCACATCCACGTATAAATCCAGTGGGTAACATCTTCAGTGACTGTTATTCAAAACTACAAAAGATTTTTAAAAAGGCAATACCAGAATTCAGTACGCTGTTCTAACAGCAAGGTTAGACACTGCAGAGCTTAGTAAGAAGCACTCAAAAAAATGCAGGCTGAGCTTCATAGACAATGATTGCACATCTTAACCTTTCTTTAAGTGATGCACAGTGGTAGAGATCCCACACAGACCAACAGTGCTTGATTTAGTGGATTATAGATCTCACTTGATTGGTAGGACACCATAGACCATTACTTTTAGCACACTGTCTTGTAAATAAAAGACTGAATGTGGCAACACTTAGCCAGCTGCTAGCCAGACTCCTGCTGTGAGCTATCCCTGTGTATAGGTACTAGTATTCACAGTGATAAATAACAATCAAAGGTTCATAAAATATACAAATTTAATTCTGCTTCCACCCTGCTCTGCACCTCAAACACAGAAACAATTGCTCCTGTGCAAACAGTTGCTTTACATCTTCCAAAAGAACTCTTGGCACTTCCCATTTTTTTTGTTCCATCCCAAGTCCCTTACATGCAAATTCCCTTTAGTCAAAAGGTAGACTTTGGTTGTGCTATTTCTCTCCTCCTGTTCAGTGCCTTGACAGAAAGCACAACAGAGTCACAATGCCTTCGGTATATCCAAATGGGAATCCCCTGAAGCCTGTACAAATTTCTTGTCTGCTTCCCCAAGTACACTTATGCATTGGCTAATAATGACCACAAGCCTTTTACCCTAGAAAAACTGTTCTCCCCATCTTTCTTCCTCCTGCATCAGGCTGTACAGCACCCTCTCCACGCAAACTTTCTTCAAATAGGAAAGACACTGTGATGAAGCTTCTGTAATAACAAGAAAAAAAACTTTTCTGATGACTTGTAGAGAAATGTGGTTCTCCTACAGCCCACCATTCACTTCTTGGGAACAAATGGTTTGACTAGAACTGAATGATGGTAGTGAGGGGTAAATAGTAAAATTTTAACTAAACATCAGTTTGATCTGTTAAAAAAAGCTTTTTCAACAAAATCTCAAGCCTAAAACCTGTGTACTTGCCTGTACAAATACAATTATTCTCTTAAAGTCAAATGTATATTTGAATGTTTCCAAATAAATAACTTTTTTGTCTTTTAAATCAGAGATTTGTCTCCACTTTCTCTGATATTGCAAAAAAATATTTCAAAAAAATTAAATATTTTTATATTTTAAAAAATCCTGAATCTAGTTACATCAGTTTCCACCATTAATTCATACTCTAAATATCTGCAAGATTTCAGGGACAAAAGCAATTTCCTAGTTCTGTGTCTGCATAGCTTAGATCAGCTCCAATGCCAAGAATCATGTGGGCCATAGTAACACAAATAATAGACAGTGATAACGTACCTTCTGAAGCAGAAAATGGTAGGTGTGAAATAAGGAGACGTGTTAACCTACTGAAGAGTCTGGTGACCTCCTACTCATGCATTTCATTAGATAATCTCTACCCAGACAGCAGTGAAATAGCCCTGTCATGGTGCTGACACCCTGCTTGTAAACCTCATCAGGCAAAACATCACAGAATAGTGATGGCATCTCCTTCATGAGGAGATGATCCAACATTAGAGCAGTGATGTGTTCTGCTCAGGGAAGTGGCATGACTGGCCATACTGAGCTCACTGGCCATACTCATTAGCTCACACTCAGCTAATGCAGTGGGCAGAGGGGCTGCATCACCCTGTCCACAGTGGTCTGTCAAATACCTTTAGCTATGGAGAAGCAAGTGCTGGTGATGTCACTCAGCAACCAACTCATACCCCTCAAAGGGNGGAGAAGCAAGTGCTGGTGATGTCTGTGATTCTATGTCACTCAGCAACCAACTCGTACCCCTCAAAGGCCATTACACCACTGGGAACCAGTGCCACATTGGATACCCATCAACAGGCAAGAGTAGCCTCAGAACCATCTGCTGCCACGTAGGGTGCTGCTCCCAAGCCATCATCTTCACTAGTAAAAGGGTGTATTTCCACCACCTGTTCACTACTACATTTTTTGTTTTCACCAAGCAATATACAGCTGTAAAAAAAGGCTCTGACAGACTCAGTAAGGTATAATGTCAGGTTATTACCTAGCAGGAACATTCACAAGTGCTCTCCACTCAGAATCTGGTAGCATCCTGTTCATCAACTTAGTTACCCTAGCAGTTAATTTCAAGTACCCCCGGCGGGTCAGATTGAGGTCCTTAAGGAAGGGCAAAGGTTGCCCTGCACCACGCTAAGACACTAACAGGCAAATGCTGGGGCTTCATGCTGAAGGAGTTTAGTGCAAATATAATGAAACCCTCCTAATTCATTTCTTCCGAGAACAACAGAAGACGGCTGCTTAAGAAATTGCACATTCAATTACAGTAAATTTCAGCTTTGGCAGTCTTGATATGAAACAGATATGGTTCCAATAAAAAATTATTTTTCATCTTATAAGCACTGATGGACTTCTATTGTGACAAACTGCCTGATCAAAGAGCTGTCAGAACCCTTTTTAACCTTCACTCCCGTTTTCTCTCCTCCTCCAAAAACAATTATTTCCCCCCAAAAAAGAGAATAGAAGAGGGCTGACTCTGAAGTAGTTACCCAGCCAAGCCACTCACATAGCACATGCAGACCTCTGTTCAAGCTGGCACTTTGCTTAATGCTGAAGTACTTGACTCCAGACCTTTCAGATCACCTGGGAGCGATGTAACCATTACTGTATTAGCTCATAAGACACCTCTTCTCTCTTCCCCCTGCCTCCTCCAACCTTAATTGCTCAGAAAGCTCGGATCTGTTCTGATTTAAGCTACAGTATTCACAAAATGGACTGCTTCTTCCCAAACAACCCTAGTTAACTCCTGCTCAATGTTTTGGAATGATATTCAAATGCATTACATGAATACACAGGCTTAAACACACAGATACACACCACCCTTTTCCATCTTAAAGCAGATTTGGTTAAGAAGTACATTAGTACTCAAAAAGCTATTTTCCATTTCCCTCTTAGCTTAGTTAAGCAATGTGGAGTATTGTAATTTCAGTTATGATTGTAACGATCAATATACTGCTGTTTTGGAGGCTGGGGGTTTTTTTGTTTTTTTTTTTTTTTTTTTTTGTGGTGGTTTGTTTTTTTTTTTTTTTTTTTTTGTGGTGGTTTGTTTTTTTTTTTTTTTTTTTTTGTGGTGGTTTGTTTTTTTTTTTTTTTTTTTTTGTGGTGGTTTGTTTTTTTTTTTTTTTTTTTTTGGGTGGGGGGGTGTGAGTGTTTTCATTTTTTGTTTTTACTTCATTGTGTACCTTTACAAAATAAGCTCTGCAACCCTGTAATTCTCTACATCATATAACATTTTTGCAAAACCGAAAAGAAGAAAACCCAGAAAAATTATCTGCAGCTATGCAATAAGGAATAAAAGAGATACAAATCAGTTTTTTTTATGCTGCAGTCTGAAACATTTTACTACCAGATCCATCCCATTACATCTGAAAGATATGAAGCAGTTAATTCTTTCATAATTCATTCTCTTGAAAAGCAATTTAAAAATCTTAGAAATTAACTGTCAAAATCTTTGTATTTCCTTAATTTTGCAGCATTATCTAGACAAAATTGCATAACTGCAGGCAAATATGATATACAAGAGATAAAACAGAGTCAAATATGCTTTTCCATTAAGCTTCCATCACCATTTTCTACTGATGAGTACAGACTGCAGAGACTGCTTCTAATTAATAATGTCCAGGTCTGGCGCTATTCAGTATTTTTATGAATAATGTTGGCAGCTATAAAAGCTCTGAAGAGAAATGAGACATGGTACAGGATGAGAAATTCACTGCAAATCTCAATATGATTCTATGTCAGAAAAGAGCAAATGCAATCCTCAAACGTATAGAAAGGAATTAGGAAGCAATTTTTCTCCCCAAGTAAGGTATTAGCTACACTGATGCTGGATTAACCAAGAGTTCCAATAACTCATCCCTTTTAAAGGACACTGAAAATTTAGAGATGATCATGAGAATTACAATACTCAAGGTTATATGAAAACTCAGCATAGAGGGTAAGGAGGTCATCTGTTTAGCACATGAAAAGCAATGGTCAGGTGACTTGACTATGACATCTAGGAGGACAAAAAGAAAAAGAAAAAAAAATCACCTCAGGCAGAAATTGCAGTGTCCTTGGGGCTTTTTATTCAAGCAGAGAAAAACATGAAAAGGAACTTCCATCTGGAATTCAAAACCAAACACATTGTCATCTGAGATTTTTTAATCAAAGAGGGATCTAACTACTAAAATTAATAACCAAGGAAATGGTAGTCTGTTTTTTTAATGTCTTCCCATCCAGACCAGGTGCCTTTTCAGGAGATGCCCACAAGACAAATGCAAACCGTAGGGTTCAGTGCAGAGCTAACAGAAGAGCTATATTCCAGCTCTTATTCCCAAGGTAAGGTTATGTATATATAAGGTATATATGCTTTTCTACACTTAAACTCTATGAATTTGTTCATCCAGACAAAAGCAAATCTGTGTAGCTGTAAGCAGTTTGGATGTGATTTATCTTCCCCAACATCAAGGCATCTAAAAGTTTTTTATCCCATCTAAAAAAGCCGCTAGCTTCTCACAGCAGAGGCACTGCCAGAAGTAACTGCACCTCTTGAAGCATGACTAACTGTTCCTTCATTAGGTAAGAAGGGCACTCCAATTGCTACACACTTAACATTTAGGCGGCAGGTCAGCAAGATGAATACAAACTTTAAGGACAGCATGTAACACTGCAGAAGACAAAAGCATGAACTGGCTACTCGGATGCTGGGAAGCAGACGGAAACAACCAGAGACTATTTGTCAGACTGACAGTGTTAGATGACAGTGTTCATCAAACAGCACTAGCATTACTCCAAATAAATGCTTTATGAAAAGAAGCAAAGGCAAGACAGTGAGGTTCCTCATAGAGTTGTACAAAATGCCTCTCCCAAATGTGCAATGTGAATTCGTCTTTCAAGGCATTACCCGATAAAGAAAAAATAATACTTCACTATAATGCAATTTGAATTTCTTTTTCAGTGACAGATTTAAATATTTAACATGCATAGTAGAGCACAGTTGAACTGAAGTGCTTCCTAAGAAACTTCACAGCAGTGACTTACAGTAATGCTGAAAGGTGACAGCTCACTTTCTAATGGGCTATCGCTACAGCACAGATTTTCAGCTTAACTGCTAGATAAAACTGTTTAAGGTAGGAACAGCAAGGTTTCTTTTGCTGGGTTCTTTTTGAAGGAATCGAGTCCTCATTTCTGTAAGAACTCACAAAGCTAAATGCAACATTTTAAATATGCCTTCACATATGTAAAAGCAGCTAGTGAATGTTTCCTCTTCTAAAATAATCCCATAAATTCATTTGCCACTAAGACAGTCTCTGAATACAAGCCAAATAAATATTTTGTGAAGTGCAGACAGCTGTATATGGTACCATTTTCCAGGAATGTAGCCCAAATACCTGAGACGGAAAAGTCTACTAACTGGAAGAGGACAGAGCCACTGAAGAACAAGAAATTAAGAGGCTTAAGTGACATGTAGGAAAAATGGTCAGATAACACACACACATCAGCAATTATCTGAGATTTAAAACTAAATAAGAAACTTGCCTTATGTGCTCATTAGCAATAACTTTAAACGACAGATACGGGACACAAGAAGTTTGAAAAAGGACATGCTAGATAACTTCCTTGGATCAGAGAAATTAAAATTGAAGCAAGATCTGAAACCTGAAAGTTTCTTTCCTGTTAAGCCCACTTCCATCAACAGTCACAGCATGTCTGGTTTTGAGGGCACATTTCTGCACTCATGCAGGGAGGTCTCCTTTAATTGCAGTTCCTGAGCTTTAGGATACAGCCACAACTTAAAACAACAAAACAAAAAAAAACCACAACAAACCAACCCACAACACACAAACAAAGGCAAATAAAGGAAGTAAAATTAAGAAGGAAAAAAACTACAATCACACAAAAACCAATTCACATTCTTTTGAGTCCTTTTAAACTATGAATGTATTTTGTATTTTCAAAGAAAGACAAGTTGACATGGAGCATGTGATCTCTCACCTCTTGAGTGGCAGAAAAAAATTCAAATAAAACAGAAAAAAATGTTGAAATACTAACAGGCCTGAGATTAGAAATATTACCTTCTAAGTGGTGTTCAGCAAAACCTGCTACAATTGAAATGAAAACAGGGTAAATTCACATTTAATTCATACCTCAGTATAAGTGGTCTTCACAATGTCCACTGACGTTTTAATCTAAACAATAATTTGGAAGAATAATTGCATTTCAGGTTTCTGTTCACAGTTGATGCTCAGAAGCAAGTAGTAAGGACAGGCTAAAGTTTCCAGTTTTGCCACAGACTAAATAAAGCTTTACTTGATGGAAAATGAGAAGAAGAAGGCATTATTTGCTAGTATCACTTCTATGAAGAATATCCTGTCTTACCAACATTTTTTAATAAAAATACATTGATTCAACTGCAGAAACAGTTTTTGCAGAATATATTCCATTTAATCATATCCACTAGTACAGATATTTGCAGCTGGGCAATAACTATAAATATTCGTAAGCATCCACTCTGCAGAAACCATCATGAACCTAACAGCCTATGCTGCCCTTAAGGCAAGCCTTACATATTTAATTCATGCAGGTATGTATTAAATATATACAGATAGTTGAAACCTAGATACAAGACTACTTTATCGCTGTAACTGACTTTTCATCCTGAACCAGCAGTTGAAATCTCTTTGAAGTTCACCCATAATGAACTGCAAAAGCTGCATGCAGCTCCTCATTCAGCCAAGGAGAGGTACATAACCCTAAACCTGTAACACTAAACATGAAACTCTAGTCCTTTTTTCCAACTCATCCAGTATATGATAGAACACGGGAGCCTCATCTGCTTCCCAGGCAGGTAAAAAAATCCACCACACAGAATAAAAAGTGACAAGGGAATGCCAATGCGTGAAATATTTAGTTTCATACATACACTCCTGCACAACAGAGTGTGAATGTTCATATTAATGCACTGTCTGACACAGAAACATCACCAAATTACCAGCTAACAAGCACACAAGTTGGTCTCTCAGCTCTACCATGTGTCTGACACTTGGTTAGCCCAAGAGATCAACCAAGACCATAGCCAAAATAAATACACAATTTTGTGCTGAATTACTGAATCTTCTCTTCCACTGCCACCTTTATTCTCATCAGAAAAAAAGACATTAGAAACAGTGACATTTTAGGATCCTGTGCTTAAAATTTTATGGTAGAGCTAACAGTTTAAAAGGAAAAATAAGACTTTTCTAAATGTCACTCTCAACTACCTGCCAATAGACATGGAAGTCACACTGAGTTCACCACTTCCCACGCACCCTCAGCAAAAAGGATTCTGGAAGCTCAATTATGACCTCAGTTACATTTCCACAGCTGAGCTACTAAAATTATAGAACTGAAGAAAAAGCATTATTTAAGGCCTTATTTACCCAAACCTAGCTGAGAGGACTCAGATGTCTTTCAGGACACATCAGCAGAAGCAGCAAATTTTATATAGCCAAAGCACGTAGCAAGGACAATCACTGCTCACAGAATCACAGAATTGTTTAGGTTGGAAAAGACCCTCAAGATCATTGAGTCCAACTGTAGACCTAACACTGCCAAGCACACCATTAAACCACAACCCTAGCACCACATCTACAGTCACTGAAATACCTTCAGGGACGGTGACTCAACCACTTCCCTGGGCAGCCTGTTCCAATGACTGACAATCCTTTTAGAGGAGATTTTTTTTTCCCNCCCTTCCCTGGGCACACTCCAGCAACTCATTGTCTTTCTAGTAGCAAGGGTCCAAAACTGAACACAGCATTCAAGGTGCAGTCTCACCAAAACTGAGTACAGGGCAACGATCACTTCCCTAGCCCTGCTGGCCACACTATTTCTGATAAAAGCCAAAATGCTTTTGGCCTCATTGGCTACCTGGGCACACTGCTGGCTCACGTTCAACCAGCTATCAAGCAATATCCCCAGATCTTTTTCTGCCAGGCAGCTTCTCAAGCCTGCAGCAATACATGGGGTTGCTGTGGCCCAACAGTTAGCCTTGTTGGACCCCATACAATTGCCAGTCTTCCTACCTTCAAGCAGGTCAACACTTCCACACAATATCATGGCTAGGCACAGCCCTGCAGCCTGTACACTGAGTATTTCTGACCGCATGGGAAATGAGATGAAACTAGATAAATATGCAATGATAAAAATATAAGCTCTTCTCCCAAGGTAAGCACAAGTCATGGCCCTGAAAAGACTTCATAAGCTGCTTCTCACATGTGCCATCCAGCTATTCCCCACTACTCTGGCAGTTACCTAGCTGTGATCAAAATCCAGTAACACCACTCTTCCTGGGTATCCTCACTTCTTCTCTTACAGGGAAATAAGCCTTTACAGTTCCAGAGCTAATAAAACAGAACAACCTTTTTAAAAGCCTCAGGAGCCCAACACTAAAAAGCAGGCAATCCCAACAACCTTTCTTGCAAAGGAAAGCAAAAAGTACAACCCACTGCACTAGTGTAAACCCATTTTCACCTGCAACAGATGCTCCAGAACACACCTCCTTATTATCAGCATCACTTCAGCAATGGGAGGTTGAAGTTGAACAGAGGAGCAAGCAAGCAGCTGGGAATTAGTCTAATTTTTTTACTGCAAACATGACACCATTGTTTTTTAATGGTTTTAACTTCCCTGGACAATCAAAAACCTGCAGAATAAACGTAACGGATCCTCAGCCAAAGCACACCCTTAATCACAGCTCCCGTGCAGTCAGCTGGCCTATATTGAGCTGGACCAGCCTTCGGGGACACACAGCTGAACTGCCTAAAGCTTTCAAAAGCAGCTGCTTTTCACTTTGCACAGCACTGTAAACATACAAATCAAAGCAGTAGTTACCAACTGTGGTGTGAAAACCAAGGCAGGGAAATAGATCCTCAAATATAGCTTAGCATCAATTTATAGCTTTTTAATCAGGATCCACATGGCTTCTTGGTTCTAAGCTCAGAACATCCTGTACTGAGTTTGCGTGACAAGATTGTGGTAGCTGGGGGACTATAAGGGTGGCTTCTGTGAGAAGCTGCTAGAAGCTTTCCTCGCGTCTGACAGAGTCACTGGACAAGGCTGAGCCCACTGGCTACAGCAGTAGTGCCTCTGGGATAACATACGCAGTCCAACACCAAAAAAAAAAAAGAGACTGTGCCTGTAACTCTTTTTATTTAACAAATTAAGGAATTCAGCTATGATCACCTTCATAATAGTTCCCTTCTGACTTGACACACAGCTGCATATGATAATGCTAATGTTCAAAGCAATTCCACAGATCATTTTCTGGAAGACTGTTGAGGATCACTGTTTTGCTTTCACATCTTCTGCCAACCAAAAAACGGGTTCCTATGAGCTGCAGCTTGATCTTTAGGAAGAGGGAGCCTGGTCTGGCAAACAGGGTGGGTACTCAAGTATAGTGATGTTATTAGGTAAAATCTGATTCACAGACAAAGCACTGTGGGCCGATGCATGCCAACATATTCTGACCAAGGATAAGAAAATATCTACATTTGAACACGCATTCACTCAGACTGAGTGAAATAACTGAGCTAAGGCTTGTCTCATTGTGACAGGTTAGACCACATTCTATAACCATCTCTTTATTTGTCTTTCCCCTCCCACAGTTCAGTCCCAATCTGTAGGGTTAGTCTCTTTTTTTGTGTTGGACCTCATATGAAGAAGGTGGAGGAAAAACACCTGCAGTAGAACAGCAGCAGCTGGAGAGAGAGGAGTGGGAATATGTGAGAGAAACAACTCCACGGACAGCGAGGTCTGTCAAGAAGGGGTGGGAGGAGGTATTCCACATGCCAGAGCAGAGATTCCCCAGCAGCCAGTGGTGAAGACCATGGTGAGGCAGGCTGCTCCCCTGCAGCCTATGGAGATTACTAGTGAAGCAGATAACCACTTTTAGCTCACCCTATGCCGGAACAGATGAATGTCTGAAGGAGGCTGTGATCACATGGGAAGCCCATGCTAGAGCAGGACCCTGGCAGGACTTGTGATGCCATGGGGCACACACACTGGAAGAGTTTGTTCCTGAAGGACTGTATCCCATGGGAGGGACCTACACTGCTGCAGTTCATGAAGAACTGTAGCCCATGGGAAGTATTCATTTTGGAGGAGTTCATGGAGGACTGTGTCCCATGGGAAGGACCCTATGCTGGAGTCGGAAAAGAATGTGAGGAGTCCTCCCCCTGACAGGGAAGGAGCAGAAACAATGTGTGATGAACTGATTGAACCCCCCATTCCCTATCCCTTTGTGTTGCTGCTGGGGGAGCAGATAGAGAATTCAGCAGTAAAGTTAAGCCTAGGAAGAAGGGAGGGGCAGAGGGAATGTGTTTTAATATTTGATTTTACATTCTCATTATCCTANTTCATGAAGAACTGTAGCCCATGGGAAGTATTCATTTTGGAGGAGTTCATGGAGGACTGTGTCCCATGGGAAGGACCCTATGCTGGAGTCGGAAAAGAATGTGAGGAGTCCTCCCCCTGACAGGGAAGGAGCAGAAACAATGTGTGATGAACTGATTGAACCCCCCATTCCCTATCCCTTTGTGTTGCTGCTGGGGGAGCAGATAGAGAATTCAGCAGTAAAGTTAAGCCTAGGAAGAAGGGAAGGGCAGGGGGAATGCGTTTTAATATTTGATTTTACATTCTCATTATCCTACTCCGATATGATTGGTAATAAATTCAATTAATTTTCCCCGAGCTGAGTCCGTTTAGCTTGTGATGGTAACTGCTGAGTGATCTCTCCCTGTCCTTATTTCAACTCATGAGCCTTTCATTATATTTTCTGTCCAGCTAAGGAGGGGAGTGACCCCTGGCATCCAGCCAGGGTCAACCCACCATACATTACCATCCCTCAAGACCGACCTCCTTTCCCTTCTCCTTTACAGCCTATTTATTGCTCACCTGATCCTGTTGTTATGCCAAGCTCATAAAAAAGGGATCCCCTACATTTCTCTTTTACATATAATATTACTATAATTCTGTGATTAAGGACTGTAGACTGTCCTTTTCTCAAAATTTTTTCAGAACTGCTTTAAGGAGTGATCAGGCAACCAGTAGCAGGCCATGAAGAATGGGGAAGGGAAGACCAACAGGTAAAGGCTGTAATCCCTTATTGTAGTAAAACAACAGCTGGAATAACGTCTATGACTGCAGGCTTAATTATCCCTTTGCTCTCATGGTGGCATTTCAGGGACAGTAAGAATACCTGGTCTCTTCAGACTGCTGTAAATTCATTCCTGTAAACCCCAGTTGTGCAGAGAAACTGGGTCAGCTTGGTTTTCTTCAAATGCATTGAACCAGCCTCTTATCCTGAGGTGCGTTCTCCAGCAAAAATGCCATCAAAACAAACACATCTTTAGATACCATATGATTGAGACCATGGAGGTCTCAGCCCTAACAGCACATGAATGACTCAACCTCCAGTAAGGCATTCAGCAATGCAGCAGTAGCCACCACCAGATTTCATGTACATATGTAGGTGTATTCCCCAGTATGCATGTTCGGCAGTAAAAACTGACACTTTATGCAAGGCTGAAACCATATGAATTAAAAATGAGCTTCCTCATGACTGTCTCTTTATACCTATAATAAAAGACTTAAGGATTCAGAAGTTGCAGAATGTCTGTGTCATTCATAAATTATGAGCAAGATTTCTTTCAGCCAGGGTAATTACTACAGGTATACAGCACTACGCAGAAATTTGATATTTACATAGAAATGCCTCACTAAAATGTCAATATTATAAAGCCCACAATGACTGATCAGATTATTTTGGTTAAGAACTTTAGCAGATAGGAAACAACACAGCTTTTTTTTTTATTCTGAGAAAGGCAGTTCAATTTACCAATTGTAAATTACAACTATTTTTTCTGCTGCTTTCAAGCCCTCTGTTGCATGTATAACAGAGCATGATTATCTGCACATCTTATGAAGACTATTGTGAAAAACAAAATCTTACAATGCAGTTCACTTTCATTCACAAGCCACTAAAAGTACTTACAGACAGGAGAAATATTTTAGAAATATTTTTTGTGGTTATGGCCAAACTCAGGAAATTATAGCCAAAATTTAAAAAAAAATCTATTGCAGAAGATACAAATAATCTTTTAATTTGAAATGAACAATTGCTGCAAAATTTTTCCCCCAATTTTTCTCAAACCACTTTGTTTCTCTGTTACAAAGAAGGTAAAACCTTGCCTAATCTGAATGACACAGATCCATAGGCAAATTTGAGACAGCTTGGGAAATAAAGTTTCTACCAGAACTGAAAGGAAATATAATTTATAATAAATTGTTTTAAGCTTAATTTAGAAACTCTTTCATTTCAGCAAGTTACAGATGCAAATTTAATTTCTACACCACAGCCAAAGTTAATGCGATCACAAACACAGCAGTGATTTCTGCAAACAGTAAGATTTTTACAGTCATTTCAGACCCATGTCATCCTAGTTCTTGCTGATGTTTATAATCTTACATTAATCACTATACATAGAGATAGAGAAAACAGGGGAGTTTCTATTTATTTGTTGTTGTTTGCTTTTGAGGGAAAGAGAACCAACATTCTTCATTTTCCTTCCCTTTGCCTCTGGCAGCTGTGGTTCACAGTCCCCTCAGAAGACCTCTGTTTACAGATGCAGCATGTGCAGCCCTGTGCGGCTCAGTGGAAAAGATATATGTATTTTAGGTGTCCTGCTGTTCCAGGAGTATCTATCTACTCTCTTAATGTTTCCTGTTCCTGTGGGATTAGAGGCCTGCATACATGTAAATTTCACATTTAGATTATACTTACTACTGGATAGTTAAGAGGCAAAATATGAAGCCCAACACACTTCAAAGATATGGTTTTACAAATCTTTAGCAATAAGACCAGGCAAACAGAA
Source organism: Piaya cayana (assembly GCA_013389865.1). NCBI lineage: Eukaryota > Metazoa > Chordata > Aves > Cuculiformes > Coccyzidae > Piaya > Piaya cayana. The sequence continues at coordinate 160,188 of WAAB01013701.1, read as the reverse complement.
GACAAGTGAAAAAAACACTGTGCTCATCTAACACCTATATCCTACTTCCAACTAGTTCAGATCTTCCATGGATTTTTAAAGCTAATTCTGCAGGGGAAAATCCAGTGTGCAGCCACCTCTAGTGAGATACTCCTCCTATAAAGCTGATCTCTTGTTTTGCTTTCCTTTATTTCATCTTTATGAAAGTGAGGAGGGAACTCAAATGGAGAAACAAAGATCCTTCAAGGGTTTCACATGTACATCTGGAGTTCAAAGCCAGTTTTAAGAACTCCTTTACTTAAAATCACAGACTCACAGTACGGTTGAGGGGAAATTGAACTCTAGAGGTCATCCAGTCCAAACCTCCACTCAAGTAGAGTCACCAGAACCATGCACTCCTTTGATAACTTAATATTGCTTTAAAAAGCCTTGACTCTGCAAGACTCTTAAAGGAACCTTATCTGTTTGAGACTTTTGGGGTAAAGTGGGTCTCTGAAGTGCATGTTGTTTGCCCCTGTTTGCTTCTACATTCAGTGGGTTTCAGACATCAGCTGTAAATAATCTTTCACCAACTACCTAACATAGAAGCTCCCCTCCCCTAGCTTAAACTTAAGATTACATCTTTTAGCATTTTCATAATAACTCTCAATATGTGTATTAGAGAAAAAAAGACTAGCTATAAAATGTTTCTGGTGGTCTTAGTTCAAGTTATATTGAACCGATTCTGAAACATATACTGCAACATATTAAGTGATTAACTTTGGGACTGATGTGCCCATGTTTGTTTATGTTAGTCAGAAATTTGGCTGTCAGGCTATTTGTCCACTTGGAGTTAGTTTTAAAGTACATTAGCTAAATGTTTCAGCTAACATTTGCAAAAAGGCACAACTTCTAACTTAGCCATGAGAACCTCCAGATTCTGCTCACACCTGTTCCAGTGTAAGAAGCTGACTGGTTTGTAATAGCTAACACTTGTACTGCTGCCCTTTTCAATTCACACTGCACTAAGGTAAAAGCCTTCTCACAGCTATCAGAGAAGAAAATCTCCTTTCTTCAAATGGATCCTATACCTGAAAATGAGAAAGGGATTTGGCTTTAAAACCCTTTAGGATACTTTTCAGCACAGAAGGTAACCAACGTTTGTTAACACAAATTTGGACCCAACTATCCAGGGCAAACAACAAGCAGCAAGCCTTACCCTGTTTCCAATGAGCTCTTAAAGGTCTCACCTTTTCTAATAATTGGGAATCCATTGGCTAATTATGACCAAGTTTGACTGAAGGATAAAGAGTGTAAAGGCTATTAATCTCTCCTGCCAGGTCTGTAAAAACACAGACAAGGGTAGCTGTCTTCGTATTAAATTTACAAAAAGGCAGGAAGAATACTAGTATTCCTTTCAAAAAAGTAATTTTATGAAAACACATAAGTTTACATCTCATAGGAACCACACAAAAACCAAGCTACAAACTGCACTGCCAGGGTACCAGTTCATTTCTAACTCAGAAGGCAGAACACTGTCCACTGAGTCATCTGTGCTTCCAGTCTGCTGCCAAGTCCTCCCATCAAAACACCTTACAGTTCTGGGAATGTCACCATGGCAGTTGCTATTAGAGTTGCGTGAATTAATACTATGAAGGACTGAAGGATTTGCTAGCATAATTCTGTTCATTTCAGGAGAGGTAAAGCAGCAGATAATTCAGATCATAATTCATAGTGTTGTCATAGAGCGCAGTATTTTTATTATAAGAAGAAAAAAAAAAGTACTTGTACCTGGCTCTGCATACCTTGCGAGAACAGATAAATATCACATTCTGTGTTAAGTACCAGTGCCTTTGTCTGCAGGCTACAGCATGATCTTTATAATAACAAACTGTCACCAGAAGAAGTTTTGGTCACGGGTTGGTTAAAACCACAAAATCTTAGCGTAATTACTATGGTTACCAGAATAGAAATTTAATAGGGATTGAAAGTAAACAATTCAGAAATTACTATCCTCCTCACTAACAATCTACTGAGGAAACTTCTATTCTTGCATCGTTTATCAGGAGCCCGGTACTCTAAACCCTGAATTATGATTTGACGNCTACAGCATGATCTTTATAATAACTGACACCAGAAGAAGTTTTGGTCATGGGTTGGTTAAAACCACAAAATCTTAGCGTAATTACTATGGTTACCAGAATAGAAATTTAATAGGGATTGAAATTAATTCAGAAATTACTATCCTCCTCACTAGCAATAATCTACTGAGGACACTTCTATTCTTGGATTGTTTATTGGGAGCCTAGTACTCTAAAACCCTGAATTACGATTTGACATTCTCAGTCATACTCATCTTCATCATCACGTCACCAGCTGTCAGCTTCCTGATAAAGTCACATTTGCATTCATTGAAGGAATAAGGTTTTTATTGTTGGGGAAAACTAGGGGGGAATAAAGTATCTTTTGGATACTTAACTTTAAATTTCAGAGTCATTAATTCCTTTTTTGGCAGAGTTGTGACAAAAGCGACAAAGCAGGTTGTGGAAGAGGTCTCTGAAAACCTCTACAGTTCAGCTTACCTTACATATGGGGAAGAAGACAGACAGAAGGAGCCTTCAGATGAACCTCAGATGAACCTGATGGACAGGAGGTCCCATGTTACATTGCTCCTTACACTGTATTACCATCACTCACTGGGCCCATCTAAATGGCAACCTGTGGGCCAGATGCCGCTCCTCTTGCAAAGGGGATGAAGAACTGCTGTCAAAGGACCGCAATGTGCCAAAGTAACCAAATGCTTTATTCCACCTTTTGGGTCAAGCTGCCACATGGGTGAAGGCAAGATTCAGTCTCATTACCATCTCATAAACCACATCGGGAAACAACACTCTACCTCCTGCAGCTAAAGCAGCCGGTCAACAGAAGTGCATTGGCAGGGCACAGCACAGCTAATTCCGTGTGCTCCATCAGTGAATCAGAGACAGAGCATCCATGGTTTGCTTTGCATGATTATACTTTCTCCATAAATGAAGTAGTGACAGGTAAAACCCACTCTAGCTGAGAAGGTTCTTTACTCAAACAAGGGTCCTTTGCATAAGAGCCCAATGCTGCAACAAAATCATATCAAAATCTGTGTGTGGAAACCTGTGGAAGAAAAATCAAAGAGAGCTGCGTATTTAACTTTTCCACTGTTACAAGGGGAGAAGCAGCAGAAGGAATAGGAGCCAGGGGATGTGCATCTTGATACATATACACAGAAAGACTCTACTTTTCTCCTGTAACATACACCACCCTTTTTTCAGTATAGTAGGGTTTAGAAAAGCCCAATAACAAGTTCTGCATAAAACAGGAGAACTTTCAGCCTCTTTTTTAGCTGGGGTTGTATAGCTTGGAGAAGAGGAGGCTGAGGGGAGACCTCATTGTTCTCTACAACTACGTGAAAGGAGGTTGTAGAGAGGAGGGTGCTGGCCTCTTCTCCCAACTGACAGGGGACAGGACAAGAGGAAATGGCCTCAAGCTCCACCAGGGGATGTTTAGGCTGGACATTAGGAAAAAAAAATTCTTCACTGAAAGGGTCACTGGGCACTGGCAGAGGCTTCCCAGGGAGGTGGTTGATTCACCTTCCCTGGAGGTGTTTAAGGCACAGGTGGACAAGGTGCTAAGGGGCATGGTTTAGTGTTTGATAGGAATGGTTGGAGTCAATGATCCAGTGAGCCTCTTCCAACCTGGTGATTCTACGATGCTACAAAAATATGCACAAACCATTAAGCCATCCAACGATATACTTTCAAGAATTTCCATGACTGCCTACATAAACAAAGCTGAGAGTTTGTGACAGCTGCTTGTGTTCTGATTATCTCTTTCAAGATCTCAGAGTTCAAAACCACATTCTAGAGAAGCAACTGGCAGAAGCAAATTATTTCTAACAGCCCAGCCACAGAGGGGCCCCATTATTATTATTAATTACTCATATTGCCATAGAACCTAATTGTCTCAGCCAGGAATAGAGGCTCACTGTGTTACATTCAATACAAACAGGCGGATAAGGGCAGGCCTTGCCCTACAGAGCTTGCTCTCTACAGGCTCCACATTAACCGTTGCCAGCTCTGCAAGAAGCCTGATTTAGCCCTTAACACATCCTGTGAGATTTCAGCTGGCCTGAGCTCCCGAAGAACTGCAAAAGTCACATCTTGCAGAATTAAATGAAGATTTCCCACATACTCTCATTATACAGGGCATCCCACATGCTGAAGCTCAGTACAGTAAAGCGTATCATTTAACTTCTCCCCATGCTGCAACAGGAACAAGGGGTACTTTGTGGGGTGAGGCAACCCAGAGACAGTGGGCTAGGAGAGGCAAGATGCATTCCTCTCAGGGAGAGGCAGATGGAATTTGTCTCCCCCACAATGAAAAACTAGATACCATGAGAGAGCAAAGAAAAAAATGAAGTGTTTCAATGAGCTGTAGAGATTAGCAAATGCTGATATGAAAATCTCAGTCACAACAGCAAAGAGTCATGGTTTGGACAGGGATGAGTGGGAAGGAGTAGGAAGTCTTGTTACAAATACTGGGAAAGCAGCCAGGAACAGTCAGCTTCTAGAGGGGAAGAGGACAGAGCAGAAAGTGCAGATGGGGGTGAGAGATGGTGATGTATTCTGGGGTGCCATGTACTCTTGGATCACCAGAGTATGTGGGAGAAAGACCACAAAAGGATGGTAAAGCTAAGAGCAGTTTCCCAGGAGGCAGAGGTGCAGGCAAAGAACACCTGCAGCAACATTCTTAAATGGCCTTACTGGTCACACTGGTGCCAGCGGGATGAACTGCCAGTGCACGCACTGGTCAGTGAGTACGGGGCAGCTAATTGCTTTGGCTTTCTGGTTGACCAGCTTTTTTAAATGGAAGGGTGTTTGGAAGATAAATGATTGGATTACATCTGAGAAAAATCTGTGTTTTCTTTGTTATTTAGCCACAGATTTCCTATGAGATTATGGCTGAACAACCTATCCCTCCACAGCTTCTGGGCCTCCATTACTCATCTGTAAATTCCTCTTATTCCATAATAGCAAATCCCTGACAAGGTTGTGCATTTCCACTGTAAAATCTCTAACCTTTTATTTATGTGCCTGAAACCCATTATGCCCGGCATCGCAGAATCCCCAGGTGCTATTGTCATGCAATAAATAACAATTTGTCCCACCCTGCTGAGACCTAGCAGACAAAACAGCAGCTCGTGAAACAAGCAGTATTTTAATTTTTCAGAATGTTTCCACTTCAACAGAGTGCAGCCCATTCTTTCACAGGGTAACAAAGAACTAAGGGCCTGTTTACTAACAAAATTACTTTTTAATAACTGCACACTATTTTATGCTGATGCATGTTTTCATTACTACAATATACACGACACCTGTCAGACTATACCAGCATCAGTAACTGAAGTGAAGTTTATTCCACCAGAGGCTCTTTCCCCTAAAGACCCCAACCAATGTCAATGACCACTGAGGCTGGAGGTCGTACCCATCCCTCTGGCAGCAGCCAAGATCATGCTGACTCACTGTCTCTGGCTTTTCCTCCGCATCCACCCGGTGCCAGTGCTCCCGTAAGTGCTTGACTATTCATAATGCCATCACTTGCAAAGCTGCAATTCCTTTCTCTACAGACAGCACAAAGCATTGGACTGCAAGCTTCTAAAAATGCCGCTTATCAGATTTGGACTCCTTTTCAAGCAGTAGATTACTTTCTGTTAAAAAAATAAGTGATAAAAGACTAGAAATAGAGGTCTCTCACTCTTAACCAGAGAGCCTTCCCAAGGGAGCAGCTGAGCTGAGGAACCTGGCAGAAGAGTCTCTACCACAAGGTTTTGGGGCAGAATTCAGGATCCCTTTCTCCAAATCCACTTCTTCAGAGTGGAATAATTAACAAGAGGGTCTTTGAGTAACAGCAAGAATGCAGCAACTGTTGGTACCTGGCCCAGCTGTGGGTGCCTAACTCAAGTTCTCACCAGTAAAGAAACCAGGGGCCATATTTCAAGGATAATCTTGCAAATAAGAGAACTTCACAGAATAAAATGTGTACACAGAATGGTCTTCAACTGCAACTCTTCCTGTTATACCTAGGGAAAGGGCTACTTATACCCAAACAAGGCTTAAAATCACAGAATGGTTTGGGTTTGAAGGGACCTTAAAGATCATCCAGTTCCAACCCACACCCTGCCATGGCGAGGGACACCTTCCACAACATCAGGTTGTTCATAGCCTCATCCAATCTGAACACCTCTAGGGATGGGGCACCCATGACCTCTCTGGGCAACCTCTTCCAGTGCCTAACCACCCTCACAGTAAAAAAATTCTTCCTAATATCTAATAATCTAAATCTTTCCTCTTTCAGCTTAAAGCCATTGCCCCTCATCCTATCACTGTACTCCCCAATATGAGGTTATATGCTTGGTTTAGATTTAAATGTCTTCTCATCAGATTAATGTGCGATAAAAGCTAGCACCCATAAAATACAAGCATGACTAAACGTGTCTAACCTCGACCCAAGGAACAGTGAGTAACGTACATTTCAAACACCAAGTGCCAAAGCTATACTCAAGGTGTCACTACGTTTCTTGTTCCAGAATAAATATCTCTCCACAAGCAAGAAGACTTGAAATCACAAATCATTAAGCAGTGTTAAGTAGACTACAGCAAAAATGCTTAAAGCCAGAAGCCTAAATGTGTATCCCAAAATCTACACATAGTTACCCAGACAAATGTGATCTGTAATTTCAAAATATGTGCGCAAAAAGAAGTCATGTAGGTTTCAATACAAGGTTGCTCAGCCTGCTTAATAAAGCAAACCCAATGTTTTCCAATAAAATAACTAAAATACAGATGTTGGAGCCCAAATTTCCAGGTATCTGAATTTGAGAATTCACTTCCATCACTTTAGTATGGATTTTATTTTAGGAATAGCAAGCCTCTAAGAATATATAGCATCATTGTAACTTCAAATTCAGCACATCTGGAAATAACTCTTATCACTCAACTATGTTGTTCCAGATTTGCTACTATTTTCACGCAGCTCAGCTTACAGCATCTTAAGTGAAAGTTTGTTATTATCAGACAGCAATCATCGGCCCTCAACTGGCAGGAAAAACAAAAACTTACCCAAAGCAATGAACTCCTAACAGACGTCACAAGTCTCCATGCCCATATTGGTATACATAGAAAATTACATCCCATCTAACTACTGTTTTTCTTTATATGTAGTTATATATCATACAGTGTATTTCACAGAGGAGTCCTTGTTACCATATCCTTACATTTTACTTGAAAATTTGTCAGCAAGGACCCAGATTTATGACTAAGATTTTATGGATTAGAAATTGATCTAGTGCACATTTTCAGCTTATTGCAGATGGAAGATACAAGGACTAGCATGTGACCAGTTACTAAAGCTCAGCAGAATTATGGCAATTCATTAAGCTGGAAGAAAAAGAATCACATTTGAGACACAGTAGTTAGAGTTATGCCAGTTCTCCCTTCTTTGGTTGGAATAAATCTGAGTTGACAGTTTATAACACATTTTCTCACTTACATTTTGATGAAAATGGTGTTTGCCAGCAGATGGTGGACATAGACTCAAAAATTAAATCATTGCCCTGTTTTACCTTTGACTTACCCACGTAGCCAGCACTTCACTGTTGGTCTTCAAGTTGTAACTGCTCTAAATGACCCTGAATATAGGGTATGTTGTTAGAGACAGCATTCTTTACATGACATGCTTAAATAAAATCTTTCCTAATTATATGTATGTGGAAAGTACATGCGGTTATCAAAGAAAGAAAAAGATGAATGCAAATGAACCCTTCAACCAAACTTGGACAGTTCTGCATGCTTGTCATTGCAATGCAAACACCTGAAATTATGCAGAACAGCACAACCCAAATGATTCTATAAACCAAACAATATTTTTTTTTTTAAAAAAAGGCTTGATTCTTGCAAAACCTTATGGAAAAGTATCTTCTTCCTGTGCAGACACATGACCAACCTAATTTTAAAGCTGCCTTAAATGCTGTTTTTCTGAGGATAATTTTACTGATGACGCTGCTGCAAAGCAGAGCTGGCTAATTCTCTGCTGTTTCATTTTCAGCCAGTGTTAAAACAATATTTCTAAGTATTTCTAGAATTATCTCATGTCACTGCAATACCTGAGCATGGTGTGGAAGGTCTAGTCTGCCACAAACTGTCAGATTTCTTACATTCAAACAGTGACAAAAAGGGTCTTTAATATGAAAAAATCAGCTCCATGTCTTTCAGAGCAGTAAATCCACACTAATTAAGATATGGGGCGAAGACTGGAAAAAAAAGATTTAAAAGTACATAAACTGTCACAGACAGAAGAAGAACGTTGTACAAGAACAAAAGGCAGAAGATGATGGGCTGCACACAGAGTGGGAGGAACCACATGAGAGATGGAGAGAAAGGATTGGACCAACTTCAGTCTTAGTGAAAGCCTTGTAGTATTAACAGTCTGTCCTTTTTTCACAGATGTAGGCCAGCAGCCTGCTTCTTTTAACTATTAAGTTAATTATACATTGATAGTGAAAGATATTCAGAAATACAAATATCATAATTCCAAAATTGTTTTTTTAATAATCCTCTCCGCAGAGAAGTAGAGTTCCCATTAAAACATTAACCTGCAATCTAGCTTAATTTCTTCCTGCTTATTTCAGCTTTAGGCACCTGCCCTTGCCGAGATGCATTTTTCATCTTCTGACTAGTCTTAACTACTTCTATCTGTAGCTGGTCTGTACTCATGGACTGCTTTCATCGTACAGTATGAAAAATTGCTGTTTTCTCCTCATAATCATCTGCTGCTAGTGACGCAAGTGGGTAAATGGACAAAGATCACATTCACGTCTCTACATGCCCTATCAACTCCTTTAAATTACAAAAATGCCCTCTCCCCTCCTCCGTAAAAGAGAGTGTTGAGTTCATAGGGAAATGAGGAAAGAAGAGGGCAATGAAAGTTATGCCAAAAACGCAAGACAGTTCAGCAGAAACAAATACATGCTTTTCAGTCTCTGTTATTTTAAATTTAAATGATCCCAAAGAGAAAATGTATGGTACAGAACTGTACTGAATTAAACATTACTCCCTCAGGTAATAGACAAATATGAAAGGGAAATCCATAGCAAAAGCAACTGCAATGTAGCAGAGCCACGAAGGATGCAAAAACAACTGGTCAGTCAGATTTGATTCCCATTGTCCACTTGCTGAACAAAACAACGCAATGCAAAAATGGAAAATGAGGTGCTGGAGAATGAACATAACTGAGCTCGTTTGAGAAACTAAGAGTTTGATCAAGAAGAAAGCTCTTTTTCTAGAAGTCCTCAATACAACCATAAAAGTATATGGTCTTGCATGTATTTCCCTCTAACTTTCAGTTGCATAAGGGATATAAAATTCACCCAGGTGCAAATTTAGTGTACACATCTGACTTTGAAAATGCTCCTCATTTTACCATGATGAATGTCTACAAATTACTGTTCTATGACAGATTGTATTTTCTTCACCATTGTTTTGCCCCTAGTTGCACTTTCAGTAAAGCCAGGTGTTCAACCTGACTGCCATTGTGCGTAGAGACTGAAAGAATATCTACAGCACAGAAGAGGAGAAAAAATATTTCATGTAAAGGAAGGTGAAGAGATGATAGCAAATTCATTTTTTTAATCCATTACAGAACACCTAATTCCAAGCAGATGTAGACCTTTAGATTAAAAACTATTCAGTGAGCCATAATTTCACATTTCCGAGCCTTAAACAGAAAGTGCTTCACAATAATGCCTGGCTCACTCATTAACACCTCAATCAGTCATTTTAGATTTGGTAATAATTTGATATTTTCTAGAAAATCTATGGAAAATTAACTTCTACATGACATAAAACCCAGTAGCAACTTCCAGTTATCTCAGAGGAGTTCAACACAGATGATTGTCACTGGAAGAGGCTGCCCAGAGAGGTGGTTAAATCACCGTCCTTGGAGGTATTTGAAGGACACGCAGATTAAGTGCTTAGGGATATGGTTAGCTTAGAGATACGGTTAGCAAACAGGTATGGTTTGACTCAATGATCTCAAAGATCTTTACCAACCAAGCAATTCTATGATTCTATGACTGACTCAATCAGAACCCCTCAGATCAGAGATGGATTTCTTAGGAAAAAAGAGTGAAAGTAAGAAAATAATTTAACTGTGGGGAGAACACAAATGGAACTCTAGTTAGATTTGTTTCAGGAGTACATAAGCCTCCCATGTTTAAAGCAGACTATCATTGTTTAATGGTTGGCTGTTGGACATCTAAAGACTCATGTTTTCTGTACTGGCTCATAAGGATACAATGCAATTACTGAGAGGAACTGGCAGGTTCCTGGGGGAAAAAAGAAATGGTTCATCTACATTTTTCTTTACATGCTGCCAAAGCTCCAACAATAGCCCTAATTTCCCCTAACATAATTTCAGCTGCTTATGTTTTCTGTAGGCTAACGCACAGGATTCATTTCCTCTTAGAGGAAGCAACCCTGTTATAATTTAATGAGAATCTCTTTTAACATCAGGACCTGTATGTCCTTTCCTCAGCATTCATTCCTACCCATGTGCCAGCCTTTTGGCAATACAGGTAAACTGGTTTATGGGTACGTATTGTGAACCAGATCATGTAACCAATCTGGGTTACAGATAGCATACACCCCCTCCTCAGTTATTTTTAACTGAGGTCAGTTTTCTATCCTGGTGTGACAGTATAAACTGTCGCACAATGAAGAGGCAGAACAGGGGCAGGAATGACAAAGGGAGATGCAATGATGTCTTCCTGAGAGAACATCAAACTACATCCCAAGCAACTCCAGGTCAATGCAGGTTTAATGACAAGCAAGAGAAAATGAAATTCAAGCAAGAAGTGAGGCTGTGGCTCTGATAATCATTCCTGCTTTCAGGCAATGTTGTTATGTATTGGGTAACTTGCAGGAAGCTGCTGCTGGAATTTAATTGGGCACAGTGGGCACCCTCAGAGACCTCACATTGTTCAAAGTCCTTTGCTGTCTCCCTCCTTTCCTCTCTAGTCCAAATTCCTGCTTTCATCAGGTTCAGCTTTGAGGTCAGATTGAGTTCCGTAGGACTGTATCCAGTTTGGGCTTGAAAACCCCCATTGGAAGGACAGACAACCTCTCTGAGCAACAAACCTGTGGCACTGCCTGTCTTAATGGAGTAAAAATTCTTCCTTAAATCAGGCTGGGTGCCATGACGATTTCCCTGGGGAGCCTGTCCCAGCACTCCACTACCCTCTGTGTGAAGAACCTTTTCCTAATATTCAACCTAAACCTCCCCTGGCACATCTTCCTGCCATTCCCTTGGGTCCTATCGTTGGTCACCAGAGAGAAGAGATCAATGCCTGCTCCTCCTCTTTCCTCTGTCAAGAAGCAGCATTTGGACAACACCCACAGACACATGGTATGAATTTTGGAGTTATCCTATGCAGGGATGTAAGCTGGACTAGATGATCCTTGTAGGTCCCTTCCAACTCAGGTCATTCTATAATTCTATGAAATCCAGTATGAACCTGTCTAGCTTCAATTTATGTCAGTTGTCTCATGTCCTCCCACTGTACACCTCTGTATAGAGCCTGGCTCAGTTTTCAGTAACCTCCTTGTAGGTATGGGCAGGCTGCTGCTGGGACCCCACATTCCAGGCTGAATGAGCCCAGTTCCCTCAGCCTCCCCTCACAGGGCTCTCGACCATCTTGGTGATCTTCTGCTGGAACTCTGTCCAGTTTATCCATATCTTTCTTGTATTAGCGGAGCCTATAACTGGATATCTTTTTCTAGACACGGTTTAATAAGTGCACATAGGAAGGTGATAATCTCTTCTCTCAACCTACCAGCTATGCTTCTGCTAATAACTGTCTAGGATGCTGTGAGCCTTTTCAATGTCAGGACAAACTGCTGGCCCATGTTCAGTTCACTGTCCTGTAAGATCCCTAAACTCTTTTCCACAAACCAGTCAGTCAGCCCCCTGCCCGTAGCAGCCAAATGAAAGCTTTGCAATCTGCTGCTTGTTTTTGTTAAGGCATTCCTTGTAAGCACAACTCCCAAAATGAACCGCTCAAAGCATCTTCAGACTCTTTTTGTTGCAAACTTCTGCTTTTGAGCAAAGTGCAGAGCAATGAATGCCACTAAGGGCTGTTTTGGATCCAGCTGCTGTGCAAGACCCAGGTAACAGCTTGATCACTGAAGTTCTTTAGATCACCTTCCGCATGTTCCTTTCTGCATATAACTGTTCCCCATATTGCTCTGCTTTCTTCTCCTACCCAGGCCAGTTGTGAAAGTGAACTGGGTAAAAACTTTTCCATTAGCAGCGTATGCCTTAGAGACAGTGGTAGGGTTTGCTGAGCTTTGGAGGAGACAGGACTGCTGAGTTTCTGAGCACAGCTCTCCTAGCTCTCTCACTCTTGCCCTGTCCTCATCTTTGAGCTGAGTGCTAGGCAGCACAGCCTTTTTGAGTGACAAAACATGAAAAAACACCAAGGACAAAGTGTTGAGATCAGGATGAGATCAGGAAAATGTTCAGCCTCATCCTGCACAGGCTCACAAATGCTGTCACTCGAAGGAGGTGTAAAGGTCTACTGAGATGGCATCAGTTCACAACTTTCTAGTTATGTATTTGGGACACATTCATCTCTGGGGAGTATTTAGAACATTTCATGGGGATTTATGAGCCACTTCACACTTTTCTAAGCATCATGTGATGCAAACAGCTGTGTAGAGCGATCTCCATTCAACGGGGCTGTCTTTGGGATGGGGAGTCTCCCCCTCCTCTGCCTTTTTTGGTGTAGGTCCCTTCCAACTCAGGTCACACTTCAGTGATGGAAGTGGAAGAGAGATGACCTCAGCAGCAGGCATGAGAGAGCCTACGGAGCACAGGAATTGGAGAGGCAGCACCATGTCAGAAGAGGAGGGAGGTGGAGCCTGAGTCACCTGCGTTAAAGTAGTGCGGGGTAGAGTAGAACAGAGAAGCTACCTGAGACAGCTTCAGCAATATTCCTCAAAACCCATTTTTCAGTCACAGACCAATAACTGTTTGTGGAAGCCTTATTACTAAACTGATTTTATAATCCCTGATTATAAAGCACTTCATAATCATTGATACAACATCTCTGTGAAGTGAAGAAAACAAGAACTTTTGACCTGCTAAGGACAGGGCTGTTCACCAATAGCCTGGTTTCCAATAATTTATCAAGGTTAATTAGGGTTAAAGTAATGCAGACACCAAACTGCATCTTCAACCTGGAAATCAGAAACAAGCTCTATGTGTAAGCCAGGGGAAGAGTTTGTCTCTGTAGAATGAAATACAGAAAAGCCAAGAAGCCAAGCAAGATATTGCCTAAATTGGTCAGTCAGACAGAGTCAAGAAGGTCTTGGGAATCTATTCAGCTGCTACGTTCCTGATGGGATTAGCAAAGAGAAACCTCTGGTTAGGATCTACCAGGCCTGTCTTGCAGAGCTGGACATCAAAGCTGCTTTCCATCCCCATTTTATCATGACTGGGGATGTCTGATATTCCTCCCCTTTGAAAACATCACAGGCCACCAGTGCACAGTTGCTAATCACAGAAGGACTGAGGTTGGAAGGGACCTTTTAAGATCACCTCATCCAGCGCCCTCCCCCCTGGCTCAAGCACAGACAGCTACAGCAGGTTGCTCAGGCAAGAAGATCAATAAGAAGCCATTTTATACTTCATTGAAGGAAGCAAAACTAATAACAAACATCCTTACAGCAAATGCAATGTGAACACATAAGACTACAAATATCAAAACCATTGGAAAATGGTTTCCATAAAATATGCTGGTCATTAAATTTTGACCTCAGCAAGACAGCGAAAACAGGCTACCTCTAATCCCATAAGGCTTATTCTCTGCATTCTTATGGAAGGCAGGTTCAAAGGCATATCTGCTAAAGCAACTTTCTGAACAGGGGCCATAAAACTATACTGTTTTTACCTCGGGGCCAAAATTCCACTAGTTTGAGGTGCAATTCATTGAGACACAGAAACATCATTTACAGACTGAACACACACACCCCAATTATGTAAATTAACAAAGCATTAAAAATAACAATGTTTTGTTTAACACTACAATCTTATCTAGCACCAGGACTACAAGTACTCCACCTCATAACACTGAAAGCTGTTAAAGTCAACACAACAGAGTATACCTTCTCACATTCCTGCAATTCAGTTAAACTTTGAAAACATAAGGTCAGTAGCTGATAGATGTCTTGAGTCTTTTCTGGACACCTTACATGTGTAACAACTGCTCTTATTTGGAAGAAGTCCATACTAAGTCACTGAATAAAATTTCCAAGTTTTTGTAATGTAAATCAATCTCATAGCCCAAAACCAAAGTCTTAGGCTAAAGCAGAGTATAAGAAACATCAGAGGTTACTAGAACAATTCATATTATATGGTGGATAGCATATACCCTGTAAACAAGTATTAATTTTTAATGTAATGTATTGCAATTTGCTTTTACTTCAACATTCTATAATGGCCTTACTTTCCTATCTCACTCTCCAACAATGGAAATCATGATATAGCTGAGGCTCTGAATTGAAATCTGTATGAAAAAAGCCCCACTGAAGTTCATCAGAATTTCGAATTGCCAAGGAACATGGGAGAAAACTTCAGATCTGGACCACTAAGCCATGACTGAGTAGTTAAAAGACAGGCAGCTCTGTTTGCTGAGTAATAAATACAATTAGGTTGTACAACATAACACAAGAATTTAATAATGAAACATCATAATAATAATAATAATGAAACATTTAAAAAATGAAGACTTGCCTCAGTAAAATTCAACTCCAGTAACTGAATCTGTTCAGAGAAGGTCCACAGAAGTCATAGTCCCAAGTATAATCTTGAACTTGCACCACACTCTTGCACCTGTTCCTCATGAATGGATAAACTATTTGTTTCACCAAAAACCCAAGGCCTAATTTCTCTACCCCAATATGATTTCAGAGAGGTTGCAGATGTAGCAAGTTAAGACTGGAAGCACAGATCCCTGCTGACATACTGGAAGCCTTCCTAGCTCCCAGGCCATTGTCCAAGACATCCTTTGCAGAGCCTGCTGGAAATGACACACAGAGTCTCCTCCACACATTTTCAAAGGATCGCTAATAAAAAAAACTGTCATTGGAGTTCTTCTGCCCCTTAAAGAGCTTTCAGGCAGAACCCTACATCCCCCAAATCTACACCCTCAAGTCTCCTTTGAACTGTTTGAACCACTTGAATTATCCCTTGTTAGAGTCATCAGAAGCACCATTTGCTTATGTCTCTCAGTTATGAGTCTGATCTGCACTCAGGGAACAGTCATAATGGAAGTGGTAACAGAGAAGCTAGAAAATAGATTATAGTGACAGGAAGAAATATGAGGAAATTCTCCTTTGCGGGGCTTCTTGTGCAGTAAGAATCAGTGTGGTTTCTCCTAGAGGGGTTAGAAGCAAGAAAAGAATCTCTTGTAGCCTAGATGGGCAACAGAAATGCCCTACCTGCAGCTATAGAGAGCTCTGGAATTGAGCACTCCATGCCTGAAATGGAATCTGGAGAGGCTCCACTCTTGCTTGGCATCAGGCAAGCTACAGGATTTATCCTCTTCACAGATATCCTCAGGGTCCATGGCATGGTTGGCACACCATGAAGGCATGGCCCCATGGGAGACATTCTGGGCTGCAGAGCATGCAATCCCGTTGACTTCAAGGGGAGGCAAAAAGGCAGAGAATTTGAGTCCATCTTTGATCTCAGTTAGTCATGTTGACTAATGCCTCTAGTTTAATAATATCAACTTAATTCCTTGTGCTATGCCTTCTATCTATGGCCACGTACACCCATGTATCATCCTGGTTTCTGAGCAGTCTTTTAAATATTGTTGTGATAACGTCTATCTACAGCTCTGCTTATCTCTTCTACTCCCCCCCTCCTCACCCGCCCCGCAAAAGAAATTTTATTGCAATTTCCCCCCTTAATTCTTTTCCTCTGTTACTACTGAGTTATTTCAAATAGCTGCCTTCATGCTAGTGCAAGCTGTGCATCTCTGTCTCTCAATCTGTGATTGCTGGTTTAGAAGTCCTGAGCCTACCGCATAGGTTCAGGGGGAGGGAGGGAGGCAGAGATCAATACGTTTTTCTGAAAACAGCTTTATTCTTCTCACTGAAAATATAATTTTTTCAACCCTTCTAGACACCGGACCCAGTCTGTAGTATAACTCATTTACCTGCAAGTAAAATGAAACCTTTATTTTATTAAAAATATTCCTAGAAAAGCATCATTTAGTATTCTAAAGAATATATTCATATAGAATCTGAGTTTATTAAGTGCTTTCCCTCAACAGGGAATATGTTCATGATTTCCAACTGAACAGAATTTCTGCACATTATATATACGCCAATGTATTTCTGTAGAGATACCTTTTAATTTGGGAGAATATCTATTTGATGCATTATCTTCTCTTTCCAAAATATGCAATTAGTTACGCTTTAAGACAGCATAAGAATAACGTAACGTGTAGAGATATGGGTGATGTGCGTGTGTTTACACATCCCTCCTGTGGCTACTGCATGTGTGCTGTATCAATCCCAAGTTACTTCCCTTAAGGATGACAATAAGAAGAGTGATGCTAATTCGGAGTCACGTTTAGCAAAGCCGAAAGGTGAGGTGCAGCGCTCCCCCACTTTATACTTCGGATGTCACAAAAACACCTTGGAAAGAATAAGTATTTTAAACACCTCTCCGATTAAGTGTTTTATCCTTCCAGCATGACGCAGGAGTTTAAATTTCCACCGATGGGGAGCGACCTCAAGGCTCCGGTTTGGCTACTTCACCCCCCTCCACGGTTCCCCTGACTGGCAGCACAGAGCAGGTCTATAAATAACTTCCAAAGGAATCGTCTCCCTCCTCACGCACTGCAGGCAACTGTTTACACAGATCCCGACTCCTTACACACTAGGCTTGCTCAGCTCTCCTCCTACGGGCTGTTTAATTTCCTCTCCCTAAAAAAAAAAAAAAAACCCTCGGACGATGCAGGTGCAACCGGAGGCATCTTCCAATGCTGCAAATCTCCCTTCGCAGAAGTTGTGGCTGCCGGATCCGGGGAAATTCACCAGGAGAGGAGGAAGGTGGAGGGGCTCAACCTGGTGTAATCCGTCCTTAAGCCCCACGGTCCCGGCCGACCCCCCGGCCCCCCTCAGCCCCCGGGAGAGACAAAAGCCTCCTCACCTCCTTCAGCTGCTCCAGCTCCTGCTTGAGGCCGTCATACTCCGCCTCCAGCTCGTCGTACTGCTGCTTGAGGGTGAGCTTCTCCTCCAGCACCACCAGCCCGTACTCCGCCGCCTGGATCTTCTCGTGGGTCGTCTCGGAGAGCTCCCGGGTCAGCCGCTCGATCTCGCTCTTGTAATGCTCCGCGCCCCGCAGCGCCTCCTCCGCCGCCATCGCCCCGCCGGCTCCGCCGAGGCGCCCCGGGGCGGGGGGCGGCACCGACGGCGTCCGCGGCCGCCTCCCC
>WAAB01013701.1:66322-141561 GCA_013389865.1 Piaya cayana | reverse complement strand
CACTGCTGCGTGTTCAGTTGCTGTCAACCAACACCCCCAGGTCCTTCTCCTCCTGGCAGCTTTCTAGACAGACTTCTAGTCTGTAGCTCTGCACAGGGTTGTTGTGCCCCAAGTGCAGGACCCAGCATTTGATTGTGTTAAACCTCATGCCATTGGTCTCAGCCCAGCATTTCAGCCTGTTCAGATCCCTTTGCAAACTCCCTACCCATCACCGCTACCGCAAGACCCCCTCGCTGCTGGTCAGGCAGCAGGACAAAACCAATCCCCATCAGATGCAGTCACGCTGTAGTTTCTCTGTCAAATTAGCCGGTGGAACTGGTGCACACATAGATGCTACTCATCCAGCATAAAATTAGAGTGGTGCAGACAGGCAGTAGCTGAGTTCATACAGAGCCTGCCAGTAAAAAGTTAACATGCTGCATTTGTGGCATTTTGCATATTTGAACTGGAAGAGTGAGTTCATCCTGGATCAATGAGCAATGAAGCTGGTGAGGGGGCTGGAGAACAGGCCTTATGAGGAACGGCTGAGACAGCTGGGGGTGTTTAGCCTGGAGAAGAGGAGGCTGAGGGGAGACCTCATTGCTCTCTACAAGTACCTGAAAGGAGGTTGTGGAGAGGAGGGAGCTGGCCTCTTCTCCCAAGTGACAGGGGACAGGACAAGAGGGAATGGCCTCAAGCTACGCCAGGGGAGGTTTGACTGGATGTTAGGAAACAATTTTTCACGGAAAGGGTCATTGGGCACTGGAACAGGCTTCCTAGGGAAGTGGTTGAGTCACCTTCCCTGGAGGTGTTTAAGGGATGGGTGGATGAGGTACTGAGGGCCATGGTTTAGTGTTTGATAGGAATGGTGGGACTCAATGATCTGGTGGGTCTTTTCCAACCTGGTGGTTCTATGATTCAATGTCATAATGTCCAGCGTCACGGCGTTTTTTTATTTGGTACTAGGAATCTTAAACCCATACCTACTGTTTCTTCAAACAATGGCCTGCAAACAGAGACCTCCTCCAACTGATACCCACAAAGTTTTGCTCCAAGTGCTAGCAGGATCAGGTTTTCATGCTTTACAAACATTTTTTTTTAATTCTTTCTGAAATAGTAGCAAAATGAGGTCTTTAAAGTTCAGCAATTGAGTTAGAATTTCCAGGAAAAAGGAAGGTTTGTTTTATTTTGTTTTCCAAAAAAATAAATGACATGTAGAAGATGGGTATCACTGCCTACCGATGCAGCACTGTATTGGAAATCAAAGACAGATTCTCTTTCTTGCTGACCTGTTCATGCAGTTTTAAACAATCCACATACCCTTTCTATGTCTTCTTCCTCATGTCTAAGAGATAAAAATGCTTAGACTCCTCAGCTAAGTGCTTTGAGATCTGCAAATGCAAGCACTAAAACCAGTTAGGTTATATATGCATACAGTATACAGCATATAATATCTAACTATTGTACAAGTATATGTGCATGCATACATAGCTGACACAGTCTGATCTAGTCTGCATAAACACTTCTGGTTGCCTAGAGAACGTACATGGAAGAAGCAGGCAAAGTAATTTGATTTTCTGTCAAATATGTATCTTGAAAGAAGCTTCCAAAAATGCAAATTTTTAATAAATTCTAGTGTAGAAGCAAGTGTAAATATTAATAGGAAAGAAAGAAATGTGAATATTAATGGGTAAGAAAAGAGAATGGCTCTTATCAATGTCCAAGTGTCAAAACAGAGAGGAAAATACCACCACTCCAATCTTAATTCCAACTGTACACATGATCTCAAGATCCTTTTCTTAAAAGAGGATAAAAGATCCCACAAATCAAAAGAAGAAAAAAAAACCTAAAAAAACCAAAGCAGAAGCCAAATGATGTCTCAAGAGCTTTTACAAGTTCCGGTGTAGATGTCTTCCTCGGCTTTTGACCTAGGCCATCATGCAAGCAGGACTTTCATGAACACTCATTCAGGAATGGATCAGAAAACAAACGGCTTAAGATGAGTGCTGAAAATGAGTAGTTAGGTCAAAGTGTGGGCATTGGCTGAAGCAATCAGATGCTTATAGCTAATCTACCCTTGATGCGGTTCCATTTAACATCATTTAGTTGACAATGGCCCTCCAACCCAAGGGCAGACGCACCACATGGCTGAACATCTGCACCCGAGAGGGGGAATCTGGCTTGTTAAAACATGTCATTTTTTCTGCAGTACCTCACAAGGAGAGTCTTTCATTTTAAAATTGGAAGGAGACATGAAGTCCAGGTATTGTGCACTATGCAGAAGTTCACATCATCTGTGGGAGAGTTTCCAAAAATTGGAAGTCCTGTAGCTACTCAAAAACACCCAGCATGACTGTGATTTGCTCTCAGTAGTACCCATTTTGTTCTCTGTTGTGCTTTCTACACATATGCAATGTCAAATCTGTCTTCTTTGGTGATATTTATCTTTGGTTTAGAGCTCTACTGCTTTAGAAGTCTTCTTTAGAAGTCTTCTTTCCTCAGAGTTGTCAGTTTCTCTCCACTGACTACAGAAGACCT
The DNA here is from genome assembly GCA_013389865.1 of Piaya cayana. Lineage (NCBI taxonomy): Eukaryota > Metazoa > Chordata > Aves > Cuculiformes > Coccyzidae > Piaya > Piaya cayana. The sequence goes on along the minus strand of WAAB01013701.1, from coordinate 139,044 downwards.
GACACAGATGTATACAGTCAGACATATATTTAGTTAAATGAATCCTGCCTTTCACACTTGTATGTTTTATTAAGACTTAAAACTGGCACCTACACTCTACTGTCCAGACCCCTCCATCTAGCTTTATAATGGTTCTAGTAAGATCACTCATGGATATGAAAAATATTAAACTCCTTTATCTGATATAAGTGGCTCCAGCTCACCCAATTCCTTTCTTTGTGGAGATGAGAAAGGGTGGATGATCCTATAAATAGCATCTCAGTTACAAGGACAGACATTGTTAAACAAGGAAGCATTGCAGCATGTCTTAGAGGTGGTCATTCCCTAGTGAAGATCTCATAACTTTGATGGAGCTTTCTTGTTTTCTAGAGTGCCTGTAACAATCTATGGATTCAAGTAACTGTACAGTGATACCAGCAAAGTGCTAGTCTTGCTCACAGATCTGGTACTTTTAGGAGCATATTTATAAGTACAGATAGCCTTCAGCAACCATATCAGCATTTTAAAGAATTTCACTGCCCATATATACACCAACTCACATTACTTTAAGTCCTACTACAATACTCTTAAATTTTCTGCATCCCAAGCTCAAAAAACATGGCCTGTTTTTTTACAGGCTGACTTATCACCTCGCATTGTTGTTTATCCTTCATTTTGCCCTGCTGCACCCCTTTCACATGAATATTTCAAACCAGCCTTTAGACACTTAGTGACATTCAACATACCCTCATAAAATGAGACCTTATGATTGCATGCATTTCATTGGCAGAAATTGCTCTTTGAATGCCTGGCACGTGACACTGGTAGATTCTTAAGGATAGTAGGTTCCAGTACCAAAAAATGCTGTTCTGATTACACATTTTTGGAGACAATTGGATATACAAGGACAGGCAAAATGATACAGTTCAAATCTTGCTCCAGAGAATATTATCCAAATTTCAAACCACTTAAGAAGCATTTAATGACTTATATGAAATGAACTACTGGTTCTACATCATAGTGGAAATACAGCTATAAAAGCCACTATTTTCAGCAGATGGCTGAATCACTGTGTCTACAGCATCCGTTTTGAGTCCACTTGGAGCATCTCAGAGGACCAGAGCCCAAATCTAACAACTGCTAATTAGTAGCGTTTGGCAGGTTCACCAGAGTGGCCAAAGTGGAAAAAAAAAAAAAAAAATAATAGGGAGCAATCTGTTGTTGCTAGTAGGAATGGGATTGATTTCCTGAAAGTGAAAAGAAGGGAAAAGCACAGAGGGAAGGCAGTACTGTAACTGTGCTGGGTCTGGTTTGGAAATAAACAAGTGGTTGTTATACTACCAAAGCTTCATCTTTCTCAAGTGCTGAATAAAAGCACCACATTTGTAATGAATGACCAGCCTAGAGATATAAGGGAGGCACTGAGAAGAAAATGAAATTTTATAAGATATTTCAAAATCTTAGTGCAAGAGAAATGGTAATAGGTTTTAAGAAAATTAGTTTATAGAGAATGTTAGAAGAAACTAAACACAGGAGGTAATAAACAATAATGCATATAATGAAAAGTAATGATGTGGTTCTCATTAACATAAGTGTCAGTATTCAGAGGAAAGGCTTTCAAATGATAGTGTCCTTATGTGAGTCCCCTGTGAACTACCTTTAAAGGATCTGCAAAGGTAAGTAAATTTTTTTTAAAGCCTACTGAAAGGTGAACTTAAATTTGGTGTAGTGGATGCTGTATTTCCACCAAAATAATTTTGGGGCCTAAAAAGCTGAAAAGGTTGAAAACCATATACAGAATCCAAAAGGAAAAGGATAAACCAGACCATTTCAACATAGAAATCACACAGAAAGACTGTACATAGTTGGTTGGCAGGGTGTTTTGTGTGTAATAAGCAGGAAGTAGAGACTAAAAAATGAGTTTTAAGAGAAAACTAATAAAAAAGATAGCATAAGGACATTTAGGAAACATCAATAATTAAGTGGCAAATGGATACCTACTGTGTAGAAATACTACAGACTATAGCAAAGGATGTGAATTATTATTCTGTTAAACTGAATATCATCTCAGTCTGCAATGATGTTGCTTTCAGCAAGTGTTCCACGTGGGTATTGATTCAGCTCCACAGACATCAGCTGAGTCTTATAATTGGCAGCATTGCCCCCAGGCTCAAGACCAAGCACACAGATCTTACAGTTTATGCAGAGACTCGTAGTACCCAAAAAAAGGGGGGAAAAAGGCTGAAAGAAGCACAGAAAGTATTAAAAAAAAATAGGGGCTGAAAGAAGCACATAAAGTATTAAAAGAAATAGTGGCTGAAAGACGCACAGAAGGTTGTATTATGCCTATTTAAACAATTAGGCACTTTCCTGTGACACAAGGAAGACCTACTCATTTAGAACACTTTGTCCAAACAGCTTCTTAGCAATTTAGCCTAGATTTATCAGTTTCATGGTTCAGACAGTTCCTTACCAAACAGATTTAAAACCAAGAGAAGGGAGAACATGATTTCTTTCAAATGCATATAATGAAAAGTAATGAAAGGCAACCACTGTAATCAGAATTCAGGCAAACTGCAAAGTAGCCAACTGTTTACAGCACCAGATTGTTATGAGAGATAAAGGCAAAATTACTATATCCTGAACCACATTTTAACTTGTGCCAGAGCCTTGGAAAGCCAGGCACACACTGTGGCTCCCAGGGAGGAGCAGGTGGTATGGAGAACCACGGCAGCTTGTATTTTGGAGACTGGATCCTTCCAGCAGTGACAAGTTCAGCTTCACTTCCCACCTCTGAGCTTCAACAGAGGAATGGGATAGTGTCTCTACTGTTCACTGGCCGCACTTTGCTTCTTACTCCTCCCTCATATGGTCCCTCTGGCACTTCTGCCAGCCACTCACTCCTGAGAAGTCCCGAGTTGCTCTGTCTCTGCATTAGAGACATGGAGGGCTTGAAGGCACCTTAGAAGGTGTCACATTAAAAAAGTGAGAGAGTCTGACATGTCGCTAAGAAAAAGGAAGTCCTCTAATCAGAGTCAACTTGCCTGTTAGCATCCAAAGAGGGACTGTGGGGCTGAGAGTCAATTTGCCTGTCAGCCTCCACAGAAGACTCTCGCTGAGCAGTTTCACGAGGCTGATAGGACCAGTGTTTGTTTGCCAAATCCCATAATTCACTGATCAGATTTACAAACTTGAATCAGTAAAGCAATTTATTCAAGCAACAAGTATCACAAGTTCGAGACTGGCTATGATAAATTCAGTCACTGCAAAATCAAGCTAGATATAAAAATTAAATTCTTACAGTTAACTATAACTTCCCAGGTAACATTTAACATAGTTGGAATTGCAAATCTTAGTAAGGAGGCATCCCTCCTTGAGGATGAAAGATTCAGGCCCATCAATCCATCCCATAGTTGGAGCTCTTACCCTCAAAACAGGATTTTAAAGGCCAAATTTATACTCTTGGAGGTTCTTATCAAGGAGAGAATTACCTGGTGCCAATCGTCTCTTAGCAATGTTTGTTGTGTCACCAGTGGGATGAGATCCAGCTCAACACGCACCTCTAGGCATAGAGTTTCTGGACAAAGATACAAGGCAGGGTGTGTTGTCTTATCTGAATGTACTGATGCAGCATCTGACTATGAAACTTCCATATCACTCCAGAAACCACTGATTACACAAGTGTTAGACCAGAATTCACTTCATCTGCTTTGCCAGGTAAGCATGCTGTCTAGCCTTGCTACTTCTCACTGTTGGCACCAACAAGGCTGAATAAATCCAGTATCCAACAGAGGGTCATTGAATCCAGTCCCACAAGCAGACAGGATCAAACGCATCTAGACAATCCATGGTTAGGGTTATCTAATATGTTCTTAAAACACTCAGCAACAGATATGCAACAATGTGCCTACAAAGCCTTTTCCAGTATTTCACATCATCACAGATGGAAACTTTCTTAATGTGGAGTTTAAACTTTTTTCACTACATATCAAGATCTGTTCCTATCCTTCTATAAATTGTCAAATGTCTCAAGGCTGTTTTGTTCTCTTTTCTTCATTAAGCAATTTTCCAGCTTTTCATCAGACCCCTCAGACTGTCCCTGTAAAACATCCCTTCTAATTCTCTCATAGCTCTGGGTGGCCTTTGCTGAACTGCCTTATTTCTTGTTCTTCTAGGCTGCCAGTAGTCCCTTTTCCACTAGTGAATAACGTGGATCAAATATCTCCCACACTGCCAATGTACCACTCCCAGTACTCCATCCTCTGTTTTAAGACACCACAACACATTCTTAATTAGTATGTACTTTGTGGTCTACCATAGCTTCAGGATCTTTTCTTACCTTGCTGCCACTAATGTCTTTGATTTTATGTCTGCTGAGGTTCATTTTGTTGATTTTGAATCACTTACTCCGCATGTCAGGATCATATTGAATAACCCTCTCCGAAAGGCCTGTGATTGTTTCTAGTACTGAGACATCAACAAACTCATATGGAAGTCTGATGACTGCTCTTTGTCTAAAATTTTTCATTCATGGAGGGTGAGAGCAGATCAGGAAATTTCTTCACTGTACACAGTTGAGCTTGCCACATCTAACTGAAATCTGGCATGATAACAGCGTGTTGATTTTTCACTATCATGACAACTGAGGGGATGATTTGGAGCAGAACTACTCCAAAACCTGCATGTAATTTAAATTCTTCTGGGCCTGCCTGCTGGCCACAGCCCCTAGCTCTCCCTGCTCAGTACTGGCCACATCCCTCCTGCCACAACTACCCTCAGTCACTACCAGCCCAACACCAGGCTGGGGGCTGCGCCCCACTGGTGCCCCCCAGCCCAGTGCCCTGTGTCCTTGGGGGTCACCCCCTCAGCCCCTGGGCAACCCACCCACTGCTCCCTAGTACCTGGGGTAAAGCTGTCACACTGCCATCAAGCCATCAGTAACAACACTCCCTGGGCAGCTGCTCTCCTTAAAGCAGGAGTTGGGTCCAATATTCCCTTTTCTAAGCAATTCTACCCTGACACTTTTTAAACCCAATTTTGCCAGACACTTACAAATCAATGTTCAGTCATCTTTAGTGTCCTTCTGGGAAGTGAAATGAGGCTATACATTGTTCCTCCAGTCTCCTTCTTCCTTTTATTACATCAAGTCTCTGCCAATGTCTTTGGAGTGAGAGGGTGTGCAGAGCAGTCCAGTTCCTGGGCTCCCTCCTACCACTGCAACATGGGCAAAAGCAGCTGGCAAAATCAGGTTAGTAGGTAAATCCCCCTATTAGGAATGGAAGCTGACTATGAAATAAGAATGAAACTGCAGCTTATGATCTTATAATAACTGATTTTTCTCCTCAGAAGTGATTAATGTGGGAGAGGAGCACATTTTTCATTTAACAATGCGCCTTGTCTTTAAATTGAGAGCCTAGGATCTGCAGTGCACCTATTAAATATAGCTTAAAAAAGCACTTGTTTCTGCTAAAGTTAGCATTTGCCTTACATTCCTTATCATGCATGAATGACTAAAAACATTTACAGACCATAATGGCTGAGAGAGAAATTGAAATTTTTATGTGGAATCTAATTATAATGCTGTGTTGATAATACTAGGAAAATTTGCTTGAGATACATAAAAGAAGGCATAGGTTTTTGGGTTTGGGGTTTTGTTGGGGTTTTTTTTAAGAGCTATACGCAAATATTTCAGCATTCAGGAACACGTTCCTTGTGGTCTTCTCTCAAATACAGCTGCTAAACCCACACTGCAATGAGTGCAGAGCACACCACACAAGGAAAGCTACATTACATTTCTATGAAGTAAGCGTGGCATTTGGGAAGGGTGCCAGGTTTGTGACAGTACCCTATAAACTTAGATTTTTTAATTAGATTTTTGTCTAAATACCCAATGCAGAACAGGTGATGTGTATTCAAAATGATAAAATAAAGGCTTGTAAAGAAGGCATCTGGATCAAAGCTACAATGATTTCCTCAGAGAATAGAGCAGTCAAAGCACAATTAGGAGATTAAGATCTTGAACTGGAGACGGACTTTGGCCGAAATTTTCCCACTTGCACTTTGTAATTCTTGGATGAAATGATTGCTCTATCATAAAGCAGATTATCACAAGTTTAACTACTTAAAAAACTTTTTTAGAACTTTTTTTCAATAATTGCATTTATACTACAAATGCTTCTTATAATAATCATGTCATTCAACACAGAGACAATAAGTGCAATAGCCAAAACAAATACTGCATAAGATTATTTTGTGTGAATTCTGCATTGTCGAATCTGACCCTTAAAAAAAATTAGAAAACCATAAAATAATCCTAAGGATAATTTCTTTGTGATTTGCTTTGCCTCAGTATTTTGGGCTAACTGGCTTGTATCTGGTTCTAGCTTTTCCTAACAACCAAGAGCTTTGTTTAGAAACAAACAAGCAAATAAACAAAACCCCAAAGATTATTGAATTATTAAAACTATTGAGGTCCAGGAGAGATGGACTGTAAGTAGACCTGTAAATTAGCAAGACATAAGGAGAATGCAACAGCTGCCAACCGTGACCTCACAGACCAGAAATCATGACTGAATGCCTAGGGCTTTCCTGGTGGGAAACAAGGGAAGGTTTTTGGGTAAAGCATTTTTCGTTCAAAAGGAATCTTGTCAATAAGGATAGGTATAAAGGTATTCTGTTGTATTTTAACAATAACTATCTGAACATATCTAGCTGGGAAACAGTAACACAATGTAAGTATAGAGTAAACAAAACCCACAGTGGCAAAGCCTTTCCTGATATGTACAAGCATTTGGGAGGGGGATAAAGTTAATTAGGAGTTTCTGTGAGGTTGTCTCCTGAGACTTTTTTCATTCCTTCTTAGATGAGTAGGAGTTTCTGAAAGTGCAGCAGATGGAGCTTGACATGGAATGTCTGTGAAGGGGAGAGTATAATCACCTTTGGGTGCTGAATGCTACCGTTGCTTTTTCTGTGATTCTACAGTTATAGAAGTTGCTGAAACAACCAGGAGATAAGGCAGGAGGGATGCTGCTATTTGCTTACCTTTGTTTGCCCAACTGGGCAGCAAAGGATCAAGGGAGAATAGGAGAAACAATCAAATTCTTGCCAACATTGCACAAAATCGGGAAGAGAAATAACAGATGGTAATTCCTTTGATGCAAGAAATCCATCTGCTACTGATTCTCCCATGAGGTCCTGGAGATACTGTGTGGAAAAGCTTCAGAGACAGCCTGTGAATGGCAAATGTGAATATGAGATGTATAGGAGAATATGGAAGAGAGAGTAATTCTGTCCATGGAAGGGAACGTGACAAGAAGTGGAGCTCCCTGTGCTTCTGCTCAGCTCTTGGTAAGTCCCAAAATAGGCTTGTCAAAAACAGAAACAACGCAGCTATGTAGGACAACCTGAAAAGTAACTGCTACCTCATGTTCCATATTGAATACACAAGTGACATCATCTTCTGAAAACCTAGATAAAAGCTAAGTTCATGCAAAGATCATGTGGTACCAGACTGTACAGCATAGCAGAAAATTTCAGTTCTGCTATTGACATTATCTCTGATCACATCTCTCCTTCTTGCCTGCTTTGATGAGCAGAGAGGTAATATATCTTGATAATATTTAATATTTATTTCTGATGATTGCCATTATCATTCCTTTTAAGATTAATGAATTCAGGAAACTTACTTGTTTTCAGGTTGTGTGAAGAATCAGGCAACTATTATCATCACATTCATCTACATGATATGAATAGAACAATCTATGCAAACACAGTTATAGACATAAGCTTATCACAAAGATGCTCTTTTGGAGCAATTGGTAGAACCATGGACAGCTGATGGTCCTCCTGCTTCTGCTTGACTTCCAGCCGCTCTGTTGTCTGCTGCCAGTGACTCAAAGGTGTTGTTGACAGGCAACTGAATAAGTAGGAAACATCCTTCAAGAAGAAAATTTGTCACCATGGAGAAGATAATACAAGTGCCCAGCTAAAAGGAGAAAACCAAATACTAACCCTTCTCTCTGCTTTTCTTTAAGAGCATCAATATTGTAAGAAAATGGCAGATGCTACATTTTAAAAGATTTGGCAATTTACTGATGTTAGATGCAGAAGACTGGGTCGATTTGCAAACTTGTCACAGACTCTCTCTGCAAGGGATCTGTCAGAATAGAAACATGTTTTGAAAATGAATTAGCAGGATGAAGGACTTGTTTTGAACAAGAAATTCCTCATAGGAATGGTCAGGGGAGACATCTCTTGGCTGACGTCTATGGCCATTAGCTGGCATCCTTTACTCCAGTCCATAGAAAGGTGGAACAAACACATATTCACACATAAAATTCAAGGTTATCCAAAAAAAAGGGCAACTAGATTTTTTTTTCATTGTCTTTTACAACAAGTAATCAAGGTTTTATGTTAAGTAAATGCAAAACAAGACTTGAATATCCACAGGTACACATGTATTTATATACTTGTTTATAAATAATGATATTACAGAATCGTGACTTTGCCTTGATCAAGTATTGAGTTACTGAGCATAATGAGCTGTGGTTGATAGGATATTGTGAATAACTGAGTGTGATGAGCCTTGGGACAGGCCATGGATCAACCATCAGCTGGAGAACAGTATCTGAAATGCTGGTAAGGTGGTATTGTTGTAGAAGGATTTGGCTGGTGGCCTGTTTTGACATCTGGCCATCCGTACCGCAGCATCAGGGAATAATAAAGACTACAGGAAGCATTGCACTTAAGATGTCCAACACCTCATGGAAGCAGATTGCTCGAGGTGGAACCATCACATGTTGGTGTTGAGCTTCTGCCCGGAGTCTGACATGGAAACTCAGGTTGGACAGAGCGAGTATCACATTCCCCTGGGCCTGATTGTGTCAACTCAGGGTGCACAGTGAAGGTCTCAGTTAATTCCAGGAGTGTGCAAACCTTTGTGTGTAGCTTTTCCAGATATAGCCTGCCCATCTAACAAACTAACAAAGTTAGTGAACTAACAAAGTTGAGCTTGGCTTGAACACTGTCTGGTGTTTCTTTTCCATCTGTGACAAATGAGAGTTATTAAAACAGAGAAGGATGACTTTAGCAATATGACAGTAAGAAGAAAATTAAAAGAAAATTGGAAATCATATGAGAAATGTGTGAGATTTCAATGACTGGTTGAGAAGGGAATTGTCAGTGGATCAGAGACAAAACAAGGGGTGGTAGCAATTCGTACATGCAGTGCAACATTCAGGGATGGCAACCTGCTGTCTCATCCTTGCCAGTAGTGTCTGGGGATATGACTGGAGAGTCAAATAGGTCCTCCCTTCCTGGCCCTTTAGAAAGCATAGCCAATGGTGCAGTGCTGTTTCCATGCTCATGGGAAATAGATGTCAGGAAAGGAGCTGTTTGAGATGACAAACCAGCCATCTGCCCCAGCATACAGCTCTCTTCAGTGTTGGGCTTCATGTGCTCCAGATTCTACTGTCTTGATAGAGGCTTGAATAAAGCTATCAAGAGAATACTTACTTATGTGACTAAGCACTAAAAAATGAAGTTGAGAGGCCTCGTATAGCCAACCCATTAGACAAAATGATGTTGAAAAATAAGGTTGTATATGGGAAATCTGCTGGTAGCCTAAGTGGAAAAGAAACATCACTGTTAAGTAAAATTTCTTTTAAACTATTGCTATTAATCAGCGGTGATTGTAATAGTCAGATGCAATAAATGTACATAGAGGTTACATTAGCTTATCTGAGACTCCCAATTTTCTTTTTAACTGGTGATCTGCATAAAGAGAAAAGCAAAAATATTACAGGTGACCAAAATTTTCCAGTGGATTACTTCCCTTACCCTGTTCTCTTCACAGCATCTCAAGCTGTCCAGGCTGTCTCAGGGAGCAGGGATCAGGATGCTGGGACTCTGGGAGTGCACACTGCCTGAGGCACCGCTCCCTAAACTACCTCCCACATAAACCTGACAGGCTAAACTGTTAAACTGCCTCCTCTAACTGCAGTTAAACTCTGCAAAGCTAAGTACTTCAGTCCCCACAGTGTGAGGTACTGACTGGCAGTGTGACTTTTTTAAAAAAATCCCTTTGAAATTCTCTGCTACCTTTTGTTTCATTTTCTGCACATCACACAGATCTGATGTTGTCACTAAATGGCTTTGTATTAACAGTGGCTATTCCTTGAATGAGGAATGATGTCTGAAATAAATAAGTACTTTTCTAAACAATAATTCATGCTAAATGTGGCAGACCTTCCGATACACATGACAGATGATATTTACTCGTTCCACAGAAAAGATTTTATCATCTTAACCAGTGAAGCATCTCCATGCTGACACGCAGGGATAGAAGAACTGTACAGTGCCCAAGGTGAGTGTTTGGTCTTTCAAATTACAAAGGTAGGTTTCTGTTGTAAATTCCCGATGCATTTGTGCACTTTCCACTGTATCATTTGCAGACATTTCTGAAAAACACATAGCAGCAGGCAGAGACAACTCACGCCTACTGCAAGAATTACAGTAGTAGGCATCAATACCTTTCTTCTCACTGTCCTTTCTCACAAGTTTGTATGTCAATAGTTCCCAAGCAAATTTATTTGGTTCCCTGGGAGACTGCTTGTTTGGTCTTTGCAGCTTTGTTATTCTAAAATCCTCCTTTAACATCATGTAACACTGTGTTCTGCACATTCCTCTTTCTTTCGTCCTCTCTCCATTCCCTTTTACACTGCTTGCTTTCCTCAGGCTTCTCCTGATTCCTTGGCATTGACGATGCAAAGTTGTCCTAGAAAAGCTATGCTGACAATTTATTTTCATATTTATACCGCACAAAAATAAAAGACAAGAAGCCTGTCTGCTGCAAAGTTGTTAATAAAGTGAAATTTCACAGCATTTCTATATATAAACTGTAATCTAAATAATACTGTCATCACTGCTGGGTTCAGCTGCTATGTACTGACAAGGCAAAATAAATGTGTTTTATTCCTGTCCTTAAAAACACATATAAATGGACTATACGCCAATGAGACCAATTATTTTTCACTCAGTGTAATGAAATATGCCAAAACAAGCAAGGACTCATTGTGAATGTATTGATCCCATGTCAAATGCTACCCTCGTAGTATCAGGGGAGATCTCATACATCTCCTCCCCACAGCAGTTGTTCTACCATTCCTTATAGCTGTTTGTCTAGCCTGTTCTTGAATATTTTACTCATTGAGACTCCACAATCAGCAGACATATCTGTAGCCTCTGCCTTCAGTTTATAACTGGAGGTCATTGGGCACTGGAATAAGCTGCCCAGGGAGGTGGTTGAGTCACCTTCCCTGGAGGTGTTTAAGGCACGGGTGGATGAGGTGCTGAGGGGCATGGTTTAGTGTTTGATAGGAATGGTTGGACTCAGTGATCCAGTGGGTCTCTTCCAACCTGGTTATTCAATGATTCTATGATTCTATGAAATGGTTTGCCTGATAATTTGGAAGGCAAAATAATTTGAGGGGAAAAAAATAATCCTTGGTTTTTATTGTTTTTGTTGTTGTTTGAGTTCTTTGTTAGTTTTTTATTATTTTTTACTCTAGGCTGCTTAACACTGGAATCAAGCACAAAAAATAACTTTTTCTGTAAGATTTGGCATAAAAACCTATATAATTTTTGGTTTGGGTAGTCTTTTTTCCCAGTCGGACTAGTACATCAGAGTGGCAAAATTTAACTTACTAGCCAGGAGTTACAGAAAGATCTCCCAGTACTGCATTGCTATCAAAGTGGCAGAAGAAATGTTGCACCATTGAATGCAGAGAAGGGTGGATTGTGAAGAGTAGCCCTGATTCTATGTTCCAAATCACAAGTTCTCATGTCAGCATTTACCACCAAGTAAAGTATTCTACATCATTACACTTAATTCTCAGGAAGATGGAGCTTCCTACTCCCAAACCATCAAATAGACCAGGAAAAGAATAGAAACTACCAACTGGTACTCTATAAAGCCGTGGTGTACCAAATCTTGTATGACAATCTGGTCACTTAAAAAATGGGAACTAGAAAGTGTGAAGATAAGGAGAGTCAGATTGGTCAGAAATAGGAAATAGTTTCTGTTGTAAAAGGAAATGAAGATATTTAATTTCCTCAGCTTGGAAAAGAGATTACTTAGGACATGAGAGAGCATAAAACACATGGAGCAGGTGGTGAGGGAATAATTAGTTATTATTTTTCATGAAAAAATAACTGTGGGACACTAAATGAAACCATCAGGCAGCAGGTCAAAAACAAATGAAAGAAAGCACATTCACATGCAGTGCCTAATTGCATTACAGGACGTAACGTGTTTTCTTTGGATGTCCAAGGTATAGATAAATTCCAAAAGCTACTAGACAAGTTCATGGAAGAAAGGTCCGTCAAGATGACATAGATACAATCAGCAACTCTCTAAGTGAGAAACTTTTGGAAACTGATGGAGAAACTTGGAAAAAATATGAATCCAAGACTGCCCTGGACTTTTCTTTACTCTCTGTCACTACATAATATATTATTAGTAGCTATATAATATATTTATAGGGTATATAGACCTTTGTTCTGATATACTACAACTCTTACCTTGTTGTTTGGTCAGAATGACTATTTACAAACACAATGTAGTCAGAAAAGAGAAATCGTATTAAAGTAATTTATGTTGTTTGTTTCCATGAGACTATCAAACACACAGAAGCAACACTACTTTTCCCTTAAAGAAAATCTACATTTCTTGAATAATAAAAAAAACTTCATTATCTTAAAGCTGGAGAAGAGAACAACAGAAAACCGTAAAAATGAGGGGAAAAAAAGAGAACACAAGGAAGTACATCTTCTCTACGAGGCTTAAATCATTACTCTAATGAAATCATAACTTTTTCCATTGTTAGCAGCAGGACTAGGATTTCATGTGGAGGATTACATTTTGTGAAGTGTCAGTATGGAAAAATGATGTCAATATCAGATGGGTTGTTCTTCTCCCTAACCAGGGATAGGAGGAAAAAATAGATTTTTTTTCTTTTTAAAATGACTGAACTCAGAACTTAATAACTAAATCATAGGAACTAAAGAAATGCACAGAAATGATAGCGTGAATTAAAGACTGGCGATCCCATGTCAAGCCCAGTCATTCTTTCACATTGTTTGTGAAAGTGATGCCAAGAGATTTAAGACAGGCTTAAAACACAGTACTGCCTTACGCATCAGTGTTCAGCTTGTCTTCCAGCTCACATCTCAGCCAAAGCCAAAGATGTATTAGGAAATCCAGCAACAAGAGATCTGATTTCTATTGTGATAGCAAGTGATAATTACTAGGACCATCTTGACAGATAGGTACTGAAATAAGTTACTATTACTAAGAAAGAAATCTATTTCTTCAGCTAAAATAATAAACTGGTTTACCTCAGTGTCTCTGTAGCAGATACAGAGAAAATATTCTTCGAATAATATAAACCTGGGAAAGATTTTAACATCTACCTCCATTCACAGGACACCTAACATTTATTACTTCAATCTAAAAATTATTTTAGATTGTTCAGGTACATACCAGAGATTTTTTTTTAATATCCTTACTCAGACTTCCGACTTTAGAGAGTTTTTCTTTTGCATATCACATTGCCGTGTGAGAAGAATTAAGTAGAAGTTTGATACAATGCAGTCTATTTAATTAGCCAAGATACAAAAAAAAGGTTTGCTTCCACTTGGTGTCTGTATTTATTTAAAACCTTTCAAAATCTGAAAATTATAAGTAGGTGTTGTATATTATTTTTGGATTTGTTTCAACATATTTTTTTCAATTTCAGATGAAATTTTTGAGCATATTTCCTTGGGAATTGAGTCATTTATACATTTTTAGAGGGAATCATAACAGATTTCATGTACTTCTTTTCATGGCATCTTCCTGCCCCCATAGACCTGTATCCCTGGTGTCAGTGGCCAACAGAAGCATTGTATGTATACTTGAAAGTTATGTTGGAAAAAGAAGTTCTCCACAAATAGTTTTATTCAGCTGCATTTTTCTATGCTTCTGTAATTTCCATTGTTATCAAACCTCACTGGTGTTAAAAAAGCAGCAGCACCAACTTTTATTCTCCAACAGAAATTTCCATATGGGTCAGCCTTTTTGATCTCATATTTTGCAGCACTGGAGAACAAACCCAGTCAAATGATCATCAAAACATGCAAGCTGGAGATAGTTGGAAGGTTTTGGCCCCATTTTTCCTCTTATTCAACCCAATCTTCTTTATTTTTAGACTATACCACTTTGCACCTCTTCTATAAATACTCCATCTTTTCACTTTGATGACAATCTCATAGTTAATTTATATTAACAAATTTAAATCCAGAACAGGCACACATAGCACGATTTGCAGGTTTTAATAGTTCAATGCTATCACCTGTCTGTTAGTCCATTTATGATCTACGCCCACAGTATCCAACCAGAATGAATAAACTTTAATCCAGGTAAAGCCCTGGATAAGCTTCATTTGCAGAAGTGACAGTGCTGGCCCAAAACATGGATTTTCAGGTGTTTCTGCAAATAGGTCTGGCTGTTCCTCAACTTTGTACCCTTCACATCCAGGGCTCTTGGCTCCTATGATGAATAAATGCTCTGCAGGTAACAACTTGATGTACTTCAGATACCTAACATGGAAAACAAGCACCTGCTCGTTTATATCATAGCTGCAGCTTCTGCAAAGTCCAAGAATACCTCAGGTGGTGAACCCAGGCCGAGTCTGCTTGCTCTGTTCATGGATGATGTAATAGATGTTACTCATAGAGCCTTCAGAGAAATATCAAGACACAAGCTTTACTATTAAGATCAAGAAATTATACAAAGATAAGGAATAAAACAAGACCTGCATGCAACTCCTTTCCTCAGATTTTTCAACATTCCACCCCTACAGCCCTCCTCCTTCCAGGCAGCTACCTTCTGCTTTGCTCTACTTGATTCCAGGCCACATCTCCCAATCTTATTTTTTCCTGAAATGGATCATGAATGAACTCTTTTTTAAAAAACATTCCGTCTTCTTCTACTACATGGCTTTTCTCAAGGACTTCCACATCTTCCTTGTCAGGTGGTGCAAGGCTTGTTACAAGCTTAGATAATTGGTAGGTTCCTTAGATATGAGACAAAACTATTCTGACTACTTTAACTAGCTCTTTCTTTATTTGCTTCTCAGAAAAAAATTAAAGCAACACCAGAAGTTTTAAGGTTCTAATTAGAAGTAATGCATTATGACTCTTTCTAGTTTTCCTGATATACATTTTTCATCAACTACCATCAAATTGGCAAGTAATATATTTCTGATTTTTTTCCACTTAGAATAACAGTTACTACATGCTAGTTTCTGAACCTAGATGCATCACTTTTGTCATATCAACCTTTGATTTTTCCAGTTCACATGGGGAAGTGGCTTTTGATAGCTGGGTCAACAGGAGGACAAAGTTAAATTACAGTTCAGAGTAGTCTTGATAATTTTTTTCTTCTTTCTGGTGAAACTCAAATAAGATCAAAGACAACATGTTGTATTTTCTGTAGTATGGGCTTTGTACTGCTAATAGGAACAGTCAATTTAAAGTCTTTTGGGAGCTGAACAGTTATGGTATAACTTGATATAAAAGCTACTTTTCAATAATAAAAACTTTTCAGTAGGAAATATTTCAGTTTACAATTGGAATAATTGAAATGAAATATTATTTTCATTTAACTCAAGGCAGAATATACTTAAGATGAAGTAAAGTTCAATATTCTCCTAAGTGACCCAAAATGTTTAATTCTGAAACACTTCTACAATGAACTGCAACTTTTGATTGCAGTAACTTGTATGACACAAATTAGAATGCCAATCTCCTTTCCTTCTTAATGTCTTTGTTTCCCTGCCATAATTTAGTGTGTTCTTTATTTAAACAACATGGAAATTGCATTGTGGGGGTCACGGGACCCTCACAGTGCTGTGGAAAATGTGTCTGACCTGGAAATTCTGCATTATAGAGAGCATCAGGTTGCTGAAAAGCTACATCCAAGATGCAACACACAATATTGGAAAAGCTGTATGCAACAAATTAAGCAAATGTTTAAAATTAAGAACTACTTTTTCAGATAATATTACTTGGTCTTGAAGTTATCCACATGGTTATTATACAGTGCAGCAATGTTCATTTATTGTAGAGCCACATTCTGTTATCAATCACAACAAATTGACTTGTAGTGGGGTTGTACTAGCTTATCTAAAACCAGAATTTGGTTTGTGTTACTGTAATTTCATAAGAAGTTACAGCAAAATGTGTTTCCCTTTAGCAATGTCAGGCTGTGTTGTAAATTTTCAGCATTTCAAGAACAAAATCTTGAGATGAAAACATTACATATTTGCATTCCTATTTACATTAAAACTAAGGCTACATTGAGGTTTTCATTACCTCTTATAGTATCCAAGCCTGCCATGTGAGTTGAACTAGGTGACCGCCAACACTTCTGCCTGTGCATTTGCCTTGGAGCCTCCCCTAATAAGAAAAGTACTTTTCCTAATATCCTAGGTAGCTATTGGTCTCCTCTTCACTAGAGCAACTTATTTTTATGGGACTCATCCTCTGCATTATAGCGCTGCTTTTCTTACCACAGTTTGTGTCATTCTTTCTCCTGTGGCTTTCAAATAAAGGTATTTTCATAAATAGCAATCCAGTGGTTTTTATTTCAGCATCAAGACACTGAAGTACATGCAGTTTTATTAAACAAACCTCAATTTAGTTCTAAAAGAAGTAAAAGAAAATCAATAAAAAGTGGCTAAAAATTGTATATAGATCTGATGTATATTTAACATGAATCATTTTTCTCTGAGAAGACATAAAATGAGATATTTCTTCAAAACCCAGCATTTTCTGCATACTTTGTTCTGTTGGCAAATTAAAATGCTTTTGGCAGCATTGTGCAGTCAAGGAGTACGTGTACACTTATACTGCAGCACCATACAATCAGGCTTTCCTTGAAATGCCCAGCTACCTGAAATTAAGGCTGTGCACATTCAGGAAGCACTTGCCATGATAATACTCCATCCAGAAGTACCAAGAGGTTTTACAAGGCGGTATTATTTTTGCTAAAGGATCAAATTCTATTCCTATCCGCAAACCACTGCGGCGAGCCTGAAGCCAGCCAAGATACTGTGACTGATAACACTGAAAACCAAAAGCAGATAAACTTGATAATCCAGGTGATGAGTCCCTAGATTGCCTCATGCAGAGGCAGGTGAGCTTTTACACCTGACTGCAGGACCACATATATCCCATATATACACCACCCCCAGCTCTGTGGCCAGCACAGTTTTAAATGCCCCTCTTCTTATCATCCCTTGATGCCTCCAGCACCACAAGTAAGACCAGGCTAGCTAAGGGAAGACAAGCATTTTTCCTTAAGTGTCCATCACAACCTCATCCTCTTGGAAGATGTCTCTCATCATCATTTCAACTACCAATATCTAATAAAATGTCTTTCACTGCTGCATAGTTTTATCGGACAGGCACGACAACTCACCACTCATCATTCATAGCACAAATAACGGTTTTCCTGGGGCCTACCAGACTCCACTAACAAAACAGATTTACAATGGGGATGTTTGTAGACATCTCATTGGAAAAATAGGAAAAGGGAGCCTGTCACATGGCAAACTGGTCAGAAAGCTGCTACGTTCCCTGCTGTTCATTACCCATTCCAGAGAGAAGCAGTGTCACTCCAGAGGATTGTTTGCTTTTGGCTTTGTTGGGCTCCCCTCCCTTCTGCACTTTAATGTTGCAGAAGCAGCCCCCAAACGTTTTGCAATTTAGAAAAATAACAGGGCTGCATTGTTTTCCATCCTAATTTTTCACTGCCTAGACTGCTCCGTTGGCAGGCAATTTCATAAAGCTACGGTCTGATAAACTGACTTTGAACACTGAATCAATTGTGTGATTTAAACTAAGAGCCCAAACTCAGGCAGCAAGTCATAAAGCAAAAAATTCATTAGAAAGAGAGCTGCAGTTAGCCATTCTAATAAGGGGCATCTTAATAGTTTTATGTTCAAAGCAAGCCTTTTATGATAAATAAAACTGGGTTCAAGAAGTAAAGAGACTGAAATAATTGTTTATGAAATTGCAATGCATGGTTAATTTAGATGAAAAGAAAGATTCACAGACATCCTGATGTTAAATCCTCCTTTCCACAGCTGCCTGATCTGAAGGCCATGAAAGACTCGTGGATTGGTGGTTACTAAGTGAGATCACTCACAGCATTTCATTTCCTCTTTCTAGTTACAAAAAGAGTGGTCAGGAAAATTAGACTGACAAATCTTCCCCTAAATGCAAAGAAAAAGCAGACCAAAAGCAAAGCTACCCATTCTCACTCGTGGAAATACATGTCATCCCACATAACAACAAGTTTCTGCAGCATGTTAATAAAAAATCCTGAAACCTTGGCTGTTATAAAATCACCAGGACAAATGAGAAATTCCAGTTTCAAGGCATCTGTATCAGGCTAAGATAAATTCAGGGCAGTTTGAGATTCCAGTGGATAGTGAGCTGCACTACAATAAATGGCACAACAGATTAATATTCCATCTCTCAAACTAAGGCACTTTTTAATAGGGCAAAATAGAGCAGAATCATAGAATCACGAGGTTGGAAGAAACCCAGCGCATCATTGAGTCTAACCATTCCTATCAAACACTAAACCAT
Source organism: Piaya cayana (assembly GCA_013389865.1). Taxonomy (NCBI): domain Eukaryota; kingdom Metazoa; phylum Chordata; class Aves; order Cuculiformes; family Coccyzidae; genus Piaya; species Piaya cayana. The sequence goes on along the minus strand of WAAB01013701.1, from coordinate 120,369 downwards.
GTCCCTTAGGACCTTGTCCACTCATCTTTTAAACACCTTCAGGGAAGGTGACTNACTCTCTCCAGAGCCTCAACATCCTTCTTGTGCTGAGGGGCCCAGAACTGAACACAGGATTCAAGGAGCGGTCTCACCAGTGCCAAGTACAGAGGGAGAAGGGATGGGACAGATCGCCTCAGCCCCATGGACAGTAATCAGATGGTTTGTGCCCTCCCACCAGGTGATTGGCACCTCCCAGCACTCCTGCCCGAGGGAGGCCACAAGAAGGCACCACTGTAACATCTCTGGGCTGGACTGCAGAAGCATGACTAAAAGCCATTAATGTTGCAAGAAAGGGGAAAAAAGCAACCCACGGAACTGGTGTGATACAGACAATATTGGGGTGAGAATGTGTGATGTCCTACAAAATGAAGGGTATTTGAGAGTACTAATCAATAAAGATCACATCTATCAACTTAATGCAAGGCTAATTACAGCAGCCAAGATTTGCAGACTCATTAGCTTGTATCTTGCCATTATACTGACAGCACATTTTCAAAACAGAGAGCTGTCATTATGTTACATATATGTATAACTTTAATTTACATTAACCTAGTTTGCACTGATTTTGCTTCATACACAGTCTTGGCTTCAATTTTGGGTTTTTTGTAGTGTAAATCCCAGTTAAGTATTGAATATTTGGTCATAACTTTAAGTGGTCCTTCACACCACAGCTACAGGGGTAACATCTGCACAGTGGGTCACACCACATCCTAGCTGGAAAGAGGCTGTGAGGAGAAACCTGTGCTACGAAAGGAAACTTGCTGTGTTCCCCAGGTGTTCTTATATTGCTTTAACCATTATATACATACCTGGAAAAGCCACAGAAGCCAAAACTGTACCACACATCTAATCCTTGTCAACTGTCTTCTGCTCTCTTCCTTGCAGCTTTTTCTTTGCTGTGTCAGTCAGTGGTCTCTCAGGGATGACTGTGCCAAGCACCACACGCTGTGGGAATGCACTGAGGCAGCAATGGGGATAGCTCATGGCGGGCAAACAAAAGTACAGAATCATAGAATAGTTTAGGTCTGAAGGGACTTTTAAAGGTCATCTAGTCCCAGACCACCAGCAATGAGCAGGGGCATCTTCAATAAGATAAGGTTGCTCAGAGCCCCATCCAACCTGACCTGCAATGTTTTCAGGGACAAGACATCTAGAGCCTCTCTTAGTAAACAATTCCACTGTCTCACCGTCCTCATCATAAAAGTTTATTCCTTAAATATAATATAAATCTACGTTATTTTAATTCAAAACCCTTGTCTAATTTCAACAGGCCTGTCCCCGAGTGACTGTCTGCAAGGATGTGAGGCAAAGCAGAGAGATGGCGGTTGTCCCATCATCTTTCAGCTTACTTTCCATTATCACTCCTCACTTTAATCCAAGCCCCCATATCTCTAGGTGTAGGGGAAAAAAAAACAAACAACAGTCAGTGCTGAAGAAGTGACAGTTAATTCTTTCATGCCAGTGTTACTTTTATTGTTAACACTGAGATCACCTTCTCTGCGTGGACATACATGAAGCCTCTGGTTACAAGAAGAGGCACGTTGCAAACTTTGATTTTATAGCAAGAGAGAAGTGAAACAATGCCAACAGCCCCATAAAGAGATATTTCTGTTGGGCTCAATGCAGTCTCCACACTGACATCTAGTGGATTTAGCAGTGATATCCAGAGCCCTGTTTAACACTAGACTATTTCACTGGACATTCTGCAGCTTAAACACATTTTATTTTTTCCTTCCTGTACAGTTTCTGCCTTTTCTCACTCAGCTGTCTTGGGACTGCTCCTTTCCAAAACCCCTTTTTACAATAATATTGTGCTCTTCATTTTAATCCTTTTGTACAATAATTCCTTTTATTTCGAGTTACTGCAATTCCCAGGCAGGCTAGTTCCCCACTGCCAGCCAGTGACTGCAGAATGTCTTTCCCCCTCTTTTAGGAAAATATCTTTTTTTCTTACAGTAAGGTAGAAATGAGTTTCTTAACTATGAAAGACAGAATAAATCCCCTCATAGATTTAAGTGGTGTAGGTGCCCCTTTAACCTTCCAGTCTTGAAAGACAGCTCCACAGGCTGCATACTCTGAGTGTCTGTCTCTTCACATGGTGTCTCTACATCTCTAGGCTCGAGCCCAAATGGTTTGCAGTCTCCTACTCTGAGAAACTGCCCAATAAACTCAAGTACTACAGGGGCAAGGAAATTATGGCACACGACTACACCAGTTATGTTTGCCTAAATCTAACAAGTATGTAACTACGATAAAGTTAGCAAGTATGCACGTACAACAAGTATTAGTAAGGCAGTGTTATCAGCATGACAAGCACTCCTGAAATCCTTAGCTCTTCCTGTTCAAGAAGGTCTGCAAGATGCAGCTATTGGCCCTTATAGTACATAGTCATGAGGGTTGTCCTCCCTCATGCGTCAAGGTGGCCTGGAGATGCTTTCCTTCATAGCTGTGGATTCCCAGACAGCAGGATCTTTACTGCTGACCCTATTCTGCTGAGCCTACCTCTTGGTCTTTGATTTTCTCTTTTATCCTCTGAGTTTCTGTCACCTGTGACCTTCTGTGCTTCCTCATTTATGCAGCTAGATTATTCATCGTCCCTGAGGAGTCAGCTCTGAATCCAATCCAAGAGCAAACCATCACTCCATCCGCATCTGGCAGCTGCCTTCCTGAGAGGTCAGCTTCCCAGGCTCACAAAGATAACAGATCGCTCCACCCTCACTCTACATCTCTTTTAACCATAGTTTTTGCAACATCAACCGTATGGTCTACCAGATGTTAAATAGCAATTAGCTAAATATATTAATGCCAGGTCAGCAATTCTATTGCTACTTTACATTTATACTACGTCAGTGATTTGTCCAGTCTCTGTCCCATCAGAAGAAATGCTAAATGTGTTTGTGCTGCTACAATTTTGTCTCTGTCCTATCTCAGCTCCACAGTTCCTTTTTGGTAGCAAGGGCCTCCTCACTGCCTCCAGCTTTTCTCTTACAAAAAGTGAGAGACAAGGCAAAATTACTCATCAGAAGTTGTAAAGGAGGACTAGGAGGCCATTGACATGCAGGGTGCAGTCTCTTTGGGTTGTACTTGCTTCAGCATGGGCTCATCCACAGGCCACAGGTCCTCTGAGGAAGTCTCTCTCCAGTGTGGGTACTTCATGGCAGCAGTTACTTCAGGAATATCTGCTCCACCATGAAGCACCTCTTCCTCTAACTGGTGTTCCATGTGCTGATTCTCACTCTTTCATTTCCTCCCCCTTTCTTTCTTTAGTGTCTTCTACTCCTTAAATATTTTTCCAAGAGGCACCACCAGTTTGGATGGTGGGCTCCACTGTGTCCTGCGGTGCAGGCATTGTGGACCCGTCTGGAGCCAGGGCATCCCCTTGCTTCCTCCCACAAAGTCACCACCCCACCCCCTGCAGCCTCCCCACTGTCAAAACATTGTCACTGACAACCCATATTAAATTTTATACCTATTATCAGAAAAAAAAATCACATAAGCACTTTATTAATCAAGTAAGAAACCACTAGAATGCTGTTATGATGTTTTACACTCCAGATTTCCTCCCAGACACTCTCTCATTAAGACATTGGCTACAGTGAGAATCAGAGGGACATCTCGGCATGACTAAATCAAGGAGTCTTCCAGAAACATACCTATTTGCTAATTTCAAGTTTATGCATGAAGCAGTTGACCTCTTGGTCTTTCAAAAGAGAAGCTTCAACAAGTAAACCAGCACATTTTCAATCCACTTTGTGCTTTCCATAAATTACATCCACATCAGAATCAATCAGCAATGTACATAACAATCAAAAAAGAGTTACAAAACAGAAAAGAGAAAGACATAGAAAGACAGTAGGGATTTCTTCTGCTGAAATCCCAGGAAGACCTCTGATGAGCTTCATATAGGAAACTTCACTTGCAGCTGTAGCACCCATATGTCTAGTCATCATTTACTGTGTGTTTGACCCTTCTGTTCCCAACACAAAGACCAATGGAGAAAGTGAGGTTCTCATCAAAATGTTGCAGAACAGCTCCCTGCAATTTCTTACCTCCCTCAGAACAAAACATCCCATAAGCACAGAAAAGCTCCAATCCACTTGCAGTAACCCAGCACAGAGTGCACCACCAGACAGCAGTGGGACTTCTCATCTTACTTGGTTTTTTTTTCCCTGAGAGCCTTTCTTTACACAGTGTATGGAAACCTATCATCCCAGTTCCAAATTAATACAAGTCTAAAGCATTCTGGGACTAGTGTTCACAAATAAATCTAGCACAAGTATCCTCATGATAGTCATTAATAAGTATCTCATCCATCTCGCTCATTATATCAGGGTGAAGTGGTTTTGAAATATGTCTATGTGAGAGACAACAGTGACTTACCCAGAACATATGTTGTTACAGCAGAGCGTAAAGACGTTTTTCAACATTAATGCCACAAAACTAAGAGTTTGAAGAGCCATTAAACCCTTAGAAGTAGCCTTATTTACACATCCATATATTAAAATATGTCATGAATTTGTGCTTTATTCATTCTCTTTCCGATGTTCTTTCTATAAGGAGTGTATCTTTTTGTCATAGAAGCATTTTAAAATGTAAGGCCTACAGATTCATGCATGTTTAAAGTCTGTTTTGTAGCTGTTTAAGGTCTTATCGGAGAAGAAATTTGCTCTGGATGTACTTGTACCTCAAAACAGCCGCATGAGACGCACAGCAAATGTGCTGAAAAGCAACATCAGGTTTCCCTTTGGAAAGTCTTTTCCTTGAGTCTTCTGATGAGCTGCCAATTTATATCATAGTTGCTGGAGATGCCCACAGGTGAAGCAGACGGTACCGAAGTCAATCATGTTTGGTCCTCTGCTATGCAGGTCAGCGCCAAGCAATCACAACCACAGTAAGAGGTTTGATGTTAACATGTGGCATTTGTGCATATATCCAGGCTGCTTCTTCCACAGAGCAGATGGTCTTCAGACTTTTCATGCTGTTCCCTGTGGATACTCTTTGTAGCCATAATGCTGCTCCTTGTAGGTATTTTCCTCTGAGCAGGTGTCTGAATGGACAGTGGCAAATTTATCAGTCATACCAATTTATCAAAGAGATTCCAATATTGGCAAAATCAATATGAAGTTACTACACTGGAGACTAGAACTGCACAGATTGGTTTAAACAGCAACTTGCTGACTATGCATCATTGAACCCAAACTGCAAACTACCTTAAAGTTCATTTGCTTACGGACCTTGAAAAATTACAAATGTATTACAGACCCTGCCACTGAACTAATTATTCCGTGTTGATAAGACCTGACAGTTTTCCTTTTGCCAATATGCCTCCGCAAGCCAGTTGTGATAATGAACAGAAAAATAACTGCATTTTTTTCTACCTATATAGTTTTTGCTGTACTGCTGTCATGTTTTTCTTGCTGTGTTGATCATATTTGGAAATAGATGATCTTTGCTGTTTTACTGACTCAAGGATTCTTAATATTGGTATAATGATCCTATTTGTCTTTCTCTTCTGCACTAAGAATTGGGAACAGCAAGGAAAAGGAATACCTTGCACATTATATTTAGGGACAGTTTTGCAGAAGTTTCCTGTAAAGCGTGCTGCCAGATCCAGTTAGGATTCAGCGATCGCTTTTTAAAGGGCTGCTCCACCAGATGTTGAGCTGTTGTCGAGGGCCTGCTGATTTGTATTAGAAAAACTTCTATCCACCTGCGGACCACATCTGCTGTGCCTATCAAATTTTTTTTACTTTTTTTCGTTCTAACTGGATGTCCTAGAAGATGAATTTGCATGGTGGGACACAATCTGTCTCCTGGTGGAGCCTAGGAAGAACATTCTTTTTCTCTTGTTACTTGCAGAATGATTGCATGCACAGGTATTTATCTTAGTCTTCATTCATATCCACTCTGCTTACAGCCTGTTGTTTCCAATCTGCATTTTTTAGTCTGTTCCTCAAATTCCCCCTGAGAGAACACTATGGACTAAAGAACATCTTTCAGATTTATATTGGTATTGCTTTCTAGTTCCTTCAAGCATGAACAAGTACCTCTTTATGCCAAACTTCATTTTGGTTCAGTTTAAAGGTGATGCCAAACTTCATTTTGATTCAGTTTAAAGGTGAATCCTGCAATAAATTCTCCTCGCCTAGGTTCCTTCTAGTGCTTCTGGCAACACTGCATCTTCTCTCCGCATCACCTGACATTCAAGACAGTCTCTATAGTGCAAGAGGCATACATGTATGTATATATTTAACCAACGCCATTAAATCATTTAAAAAAAGGTGAACTATGAGATTAACGAAGTGCATCCAACATCAGCAAGGAGACGCTCCCCCATTACTGCCATGAACAACCTCTCTACAGTATGTCCTGTTCAGACTCATATTTTCCCTGGCCCAAACACAACACCATTCCATCACTTTCTGGTAGGGTACAAGTCAGCACCTCTTGTGGTTAGCTGGGAACAACACATGTTAATTTGTGGGCTAACCTGAGCGCTGATTTCTTCTTGCCTTTACTGCAGTGTTGGGGGAAGGAAGAACTCATCATTTTTCTCATCTCAAATCAGCCATCAATCTTATCTTCTAAGTTTTTTGCTTAATATTGGTCAACAGAGTCCAAAGTTACTGAGTGAGAGCACAGCAGCAGACTAATTTCTTTCTGAAAAGTATCTAATTGTATGTAAGGGAAAGCCTATTATGAGGGCTTGGTTCTGCCTTCTCTTTTCTTCCCATGCCCTTGTAGGGAACTTTCTGTATCAGTAGGAAGAGCTCCCACTTCTATCCATCATGCCTCTGTGCCCTAAGAGGATCATGGGTGAGGTTCTTGATAAGTATAAAAAGGTAAACGAGATTTTTTTTTTAGTCAATTAATATACAGTGGAGTTTTTTCCCCCTAATTAGATATATCTCTACATTTTGTTCTGAAGAGCATGTTTTGTAGTGATTTACTGTGGAATTATTTTGTTCCAAAGATTATAGTTTCTGGCTTGCATCGTTTATTGAAGAAGCATTGCTATGGCAGAGGGATTTTATTATTTTATTTCTAAGGAAAATGCTATTCATAACTTTTTTAGTAGCATCGATGATTGGAGGAAAGAGGATATCCCCCAGGGGACGTGAGAGGGCTCAAGGTGCATAATGGTTCAGGCTCATTTTCACAGTCCTATCGCTCTTTCAGACACAGGTTTGTTCCCCATGTGCTTGAGTTATTAGTGCCACAGCAACGTAGAACTGAACCACGATGCTGGAAACCTCAGTCATTTTACTCTGAGACACCTCAGTAATTTTAAGACTTAAGTAATTTTATGAAAAATCAAAGCCAGCTTTAAAACCTGTGATTGATACTCAACTGTTAGCACTGCATGGAGAAACACGAGGAGTGATATGAACTAATTAGTACTGTAAATCTCTTTTGCCTGTAACCATAGAAAGCAGCATTACAGTAAGCACATACCCTGGCAAGCCCACCATTACACTATAGGAATATCCTTCACTTGATGCTATGACATAACCATAAAGGTAAGACACTTTTGCTTCTGACTGCTTATTAAATGAAAACATTGAGGTTAATTTTGCCTTCAGTGCTGAAGACAGACTGCAAGGCCTGCATCCATTTGAACTAAAACAGACAAGAGTTTCTGTCATCACAGCCTTAATGAAAAGAAAGTGTCCTTCTCCCAAAGTGTCTGAGGTGCTTGCAGAGAGCCACATGGATCTTCATTTTCCCTTGACAAGTGTCATAGTGTTGGACTATTGAAAACTTCAATCCATCTTTGACTATGTATTGTAACTAGTTAGGATGGAGTTAAATTCCTTTATATAGTACCAAGTTTTATATTTCTGACCAAAAAGAGCACTGCTAAGTCACCAGTGCTTTGGTGATTGCGGAGCAGTGCTTGCATAGCCGTTTCCTGATCCACCCTGACAACAAATGGATGAGTGTGGGCAAGAGGATGTAAGGGTACACAACACATGTGACTCAAACTGAGGGACATCCCATACCATATGATGCCATATTCAGCAATAAAAACAGAGGATAGTCTTTCTGTAGCCATTGCTCAGAGACTGGTCATCAGCCACCAGCCTGCTGGCATGAGGTGCTGAGTGATTGCTTTTGCATGAGCTGTTTTTTTTTTTTTTTCACTTTTATTCACTTATTAAACTGTCTTTATCTCAACACATGAGTTTTCTTGATTTTGTTCCTTCTGTTCTTCTCCTTATCCTGCTGGGTGGTACAGTGGGTAGTCGACGAGTGGCTTGTGGGTACTCAGGAGCTAGCCACAGCCACCACAGACTGCCAAACAATTATCTGCCTTATCTGAAACACCCTATGAATGGAATATAGCTTCAGGTCATTTTTAAAGTTTCTTCAAAAACAGCTCAGTCATTTCAAAGTAAATGCTAGTAAAAATGTTTTGCATTCGCTATGAAATTTCAGCATCTTTCTATTGAGGATGAAGAACTGGAAATCTGGACCATCAGTTCTTGGTGTGGTTGGGTGCCTTTTGATCCTCCCAGAGAAAAAAAAAGGGGGGGCAAGTGAACAAAATCAGAACACCCTGGCCTGGTAGAGGGAGGATACTGAATTCCTTTGATTAGGGTTTTATCTGGAGGTTGTCTCTGTTCATGTTTCAGGAAGCTCAAGGTGTAGTTCCACCAGTCTACCTCTTGCTCAGACTCCCTGATGCTCCTTAGCCTATTTTCCATCTTTTGCAGCTCTGCCACCAGGCTAAGGAGATCATCCATCTGCTCACACCCCACACTGTTGCCCCTGCTGCCCTCCGTTTCCAGTGCAAGCTGGTGGCACTCCCTGCCACCAGAGACCTGGATGGCTGCACGTTTTCCTGGGAACTCAGCCTGGGCTCACTCGACCCTTCTGGCAGGTGCAGAGGATGCAGTCTCCCACCAGGTGGACACCATGGCTGGGCTCCCTCTCACCAACTGAACTCACCTCCTGAGCATGGAGACTGTGCCCTCCCTGCACCTTCCCTGCTCGCCCTGCCTGCATGAACTGCCCTCGAAAACTCCTGCACCCTGGTCTTCTGAGGAGACCCTCTCCTGTTTACCCACTCCTGTTCACAGGGCTCCAGTCACTGTGTTCCTTTGAGGCTGTTTAAATCTCCCATGGATGCTTCCAGGACTGCCACCCCCCACCCCCAGTGTCAGCCACCACGTGGGAGCTGCTGCCACCCAGAGTCAGGAGCCACCTGTCCCTCACTCCCTGTTGGAGGGATCTTCACTCCACCAAGCGTGTTTTAGCCTTGATCTGGCACCCAGCTGCAGAACCTACTGTGCCTGCTGCTGATTCTCACCAAGAACTTCTAGAATAAAGGCGGCATTCTAGATTACATCCCACCTATCTGCCACCAAGAAAAACATTCATGATTGGAAAGCAGAACACACACCTATTTAGCACTCAGGTAACTAGGCATCAGTAGGAAAAAGTTAAGCAAGACAGGCATGGTAACCAGGGTCAAGCCAGAATCCAGATCAGCAGACAAGCTTGTGGTGATGAAGGAAGGCCAATGTGAAGCTGAGAAGTTGATCTGCAGGCCAGGATCAGATCCAGTGATGGTAACCAGGGTTAGATGTAGTCATGATTGATAGGGAGCTATGTAGTAATAACATACATCTAAACCTAGAAAGGAAGGCCATCCATACAGTCTGCATCAATGGGCAGCTTCCATGCCCACGCAGGTATGACTGTAAGAGCTAGAAAAAGGTAGACTTGAACATTGCTCAGACAGACTGAAGCCCTGGCTTGATCTCACATGGAGTTCCTTGGCCCAGAAGCAGATGGTGCAGATGGAGATCATACATATGGATAATTGGGGCCATTAAGCCATATTAGTGCTCTTGGAGCCATGACGGGATTCATCTTTCCACAAAGTAACCCCACTAGTCACATTCATATTACAAGTTCTTTCAAGTACAGCCAACATGCAAGACACTGGGCACACATGACGCCTGTGAGGGGTATGCCCAGTGCTAGTGAATGCCCTCACGCTCACACCTGTCAGTTCACTTAAGTAATACAGAGTTAGCTTTTCCCCAGTAGCCGCATCTAGGTGGGTGTTAGCATCTTGCCTGTCCCAAGGGCAAGGACTTGTAGTAGTATTGTAGCTTCAGTCAGTACTATAAGGAACAGGAGAAACGGTAAGAGCAGCTGGCACAGCCCTCTAAGCATGCAAGTGCATGCCATAATTGCAGAGTAAGCATAGGACAGGCTAGAGGTCAGCTGGAAGTGCAGCAGCTTATGGGACAGCAACTGACTAAACACATGAACCAAGGAGAAAGGACGTTCCCAGTCTACCCAAAGATCCTACATACCAAAGTACTGTAGGCACAAGGTACCATGTAAACACTACCAAAAAGCCAAGATTCACTCCTTGGTATAAGAGAAGATGTAGCCATATCCACTAAGACTCAAAACTGGCATCCTCACTTATTGGGTGCATGGGGTCAGTAAGCAAGCTTCTCCAAATATTTAGAATATAATCGCCATGGGTCAATGGATTGACTAATTCCTTGTTGAAAAGAAATCACTCAAGCATTTAAGTCAGCTTAATGCATCCTGTGCAGAAAAAAAATCAAAACAAATAATTTGGCAGGAATTATACGTTGCTTGAACCAGCTACACTTAAGTCTACAATGAATCTTCCTTAATGAAGTACAATACAGGTGTTGAACTCCCAAGAAAATAAAACCTTCTCAGAGTTGCCAACATTATTACAAAATCCTCCAATGGGAACATTCCCCAGACAAACAGTTGGGCATCCAGCCAAGAAAACAAAATCTAAGTTATTAGGACAGCTATGCCAGACAGAAAGGGAGTTAAAAACTTCCCGAACAGTTTCCTAGTTTGAGAGAAGAAATGTACACATAATGGAAGGGAGGATTTTTCTCCCAAAAAAACCAATTCTTAATTCAGCATACAGATAGAGCTAGGAAATCATGTTATTCCTGAGCAATAATTATATCCAGGATGCCTACAAGCACACAGCCTTAGGAATGGAGAAATACTGAAGGCTTTTTAAAGTATTTATGCCAACTAACTGAAAAGGTCAAAGGCACATGTAGATGAGGTACTGAGGGGCATGGTTTAAAGATTGGTGGGAATGGTTGGACTCAATGATCTGGTGGGTCTCTTCCAACCTGGTTATTCTATGATTCTATGATTCTAATTCCCAACTCCTAATCAAAGCAAGGGAAAAAAAAAAGATGCTGAGGACACTAACATTCCTGATATGGTTTCTGAAGTATAAGTACATGTTTTAAGGGATCATTTCCTTGTAAGAAGGAAGATCTGATGCTTATTTTAAAGCTGCTTTTCATCTACAGGAATATCTCCAATGCCTATTTAACTAATTGTAATAAACAACTTCATACTTTTAAACTAAAATAAAAGACAAGATGCAGCCTTCAACATTTTATTTAAAATATAAAAATTGTTCAATGAAATATCTACAAGAGTTTTTAACTTTTAGTATAAAAGTTTAAAAAGTCAGAAAGAATCAAGTACCAAGTTTCTGAAAAAATACGATTCAAAGTTCCAAACAACAATGAAAAGGCACTTAAAAGATATCCAGCAACAAATATAACTTCTATGTTACACTGAACGTGTAGTCAAACACTATTTAATGCTTCACAAATGAAGAAACTAATTACAGTCTGTTAAAGTGAACAACAGAGTATAGATGAGTGAATTCAAACTCCCTGCAAGTAAATGATCACATTTTTCGTTCAGGTATAAAGAGTGTGAAAAACCAGAAGTCTTCAGTCAACTATCAGTTTACAGCACTGTGTTCAGAAGAAGAACTCAAAAATCAATTTGCACAAGTTCCACAAAAAGAAATGTAAAAAAACTGGGTAGCAGCATAAATACTTCATGGTATCCCCTCATCAGTATGCTTGATTTGAGGGTTTTGCATTTGTATTCCCAGTTAAAGAAAAGAAAAGGTTTCTACAAAACCAGAAAGCCTTGTTAGAAGCTCAACTATTAGACTAACATAAGTCGAAAATAAAGGTGTAATGCTTGGGAATCCACTGCAATCCCTTTTCAGCGGGAATATTTTTCCACTGCCAGCAATGGAAAGCACTGAAACTAGAAGTTTTCCAGAATCAGAAAAGAAAACAGACTACGACAAGTTAAATTACTGAATTTTTTGGTCAAGGTTCAACTCACTCCTGTATCTTTAAAAAAAAAAGAGAGAGATTCAAATATGCCAAACAAGAAACAATACATTTGACAATGGCACATTTGGCATCAAAGCAGATTTGTGCCATAAATACAGAATAAGATCTCAATCATTCACAAATATGAGGCAAATAGAAGAAAAAATTGCCAACACTCCCCAAGATTTTTTTTTACAATTATTCAGAAACATGAAGTAAACGAGGAAAAAGCACTTTAGTGTTGGCATTTTTCTCCTAGTCATACTGAATAAGACTAATGACACAGGAGTGCTATCACGGCTTTTGCATCTTTTTTTCCAGATATATTTTCCTGTAGGTCTGAAACATCTCTTTTGAGTCTTTGACTGGAATGTGAAGAGCCTCGCCATCTCCATCCAGGATCTGTATAGCTGTATCAAGTGGAATACTGTCCTCAGCTGAAAGACAGACAGAGAAGCAGATTAAAGCAAAAGCCTAAGAGTCCCAAATGACTCTTCTCCTTATGCATGTGGTACTTAAAGCTACCCACTGTTAAAAAGGAGGCCATAAACTTCCTTCCTAGAGCACCAGGCATTTCAGATTTAAATCAATCGCCAATGCATCTTTAAGCACCAAACGGTCATTTGGGTGTCTTTATAAAAGAGATTTTCCAAGAATATTAAGAAAAGTGTGAAAGAAAACATGCAGCTGTGAAAGTAAGAGAAGAAACGAGGAAGGGCTAAAAGAATAGCAGACAACAATAGCCAAGGACACATTCAACAGCAATAAAAGATGTAAACACTGCAAAGTGTGTTGCTTACGTCAAGACCACAACACAGATAACTTGTCAGCACAGAACTTGCACTGGGATAAGAAGAGGATGGCAAGAAGGTTACAGCATGTTGAATACATGATTTCACTTCCTGTTAGACTAGTAGGAAAACAAGACTATTGCTAGAAAGATACTCAAAGCAAAGAAGCAAACACAGCGGGGAGCAACCTCACCCAAGATTTACAAAGAATGGAACAACCAAGGTCCCAGGATGAAAGATAATATTGTTGTAACTGTTGACTCCTAAGAGGTAGAGGAGATTATCCAGAGGAAAAAAGATTATGTAGGAGAGGCATCACTTTTCTTCTGTGTGTCATACGAGCAGTCCCGTCCAGACTACTAGGACACACAGGTCCCAGTATTGTGAACATGGTGTTTGTACAGACTGTCACCTTACTGTGAAAGTCAAATAAAATAACAAAAAAACCCTCTTCCTGATTTTATAGACCCACACTAGATTTTCTTATTTCACTTCCTACATTTTAAAGTGGTATACAGCTGGCTCAGTCTTCATCTACAGTTTAAAACTGTACTTGAATCTTGTCACCACTGCTACCTCCAATTCAACTGCACACACATCTGCAGGAAACTTCCAACACATTCCCAGGGCAATAAAAATCTCCACAGATCTTATTAACTCATTATGTCTACACCACTTCAGCAGCAGAGCTAGTAAAGAGTAAGTTAGGATACATTATTAAGATTTGCTACTGTGAAGGAACCAAGCAAAGCACATTTAAATCATATTTCAGAACAGATCATCACAAGTCATTTCACCTGTAGAGTTCTCTTTCAGAATCTTCTGCTTCACTGTATCATATTTTAACCAATCTTCTTTTTTACTCTTGACACCTAACGAGAAAATTTTAAAAACATTTGAGGTTCCTGTATCACAAATTTGGGTCTCTATTCAGCATTGAGTTTTAACACATATACTAGCACCTGCAAAAGAAAATTTCCTTCGGGTGTGACTGCAAGGGCTAGTTATATACAACTTAAGATTTTGGTTTATTTAAAAACAAATATAGCATTTGACACAAATATGCTTCATGGGAAGAGGAGAGAAAAAGACAGCTTAAACCAAAGATAGTAAAGGTTACAGAGACTGTGTGTAGGACATGTCTGGCTCAAGGTCCCTCTCTCCCTCAGTGCTGCAAAAAATTTCTCCCTCTACCCAGCCAGATTCATATACAACCAGGTGAACAGTGAATACAAATCAGATCACCTTCGGTAACTACGTCAAGAGAATCTGCTTTCTATGAACAAGCCAAGCTATCTTCAACAAGTAGGTTAGAAAGCCTTCTTGCAAAGTTACTTGAAACAGCCATGCTCTAAACTAATCTTATTTGGTATAACTTAAGGAAACAAATAAAATATCCAATTGAAGGAAAACTCTTGTAGTCTTTTACAGTTTAACACACAGATACAGTCTGTCAGAAAGCTACCTAAGCTATTTCAACCTTCAGATTCTAGAGTCCCAGATTTTCACTGCCTGTATTTTTGTGAACAGTTTTAAACATGAGTACATACTTTTTACTTGCAAATTAATTCACTTACAAATTAACAATTGAGATAGCATCATACCTGCCACAATGGCTTTCTCTTTTTCCAATGAATTATTTGCAGTTAAGTTTTCTTCATCAGTTGCTGGGTCTCTGAACAGTATCTCTGGACACAGCTTAAATTCAAGTACTTCTGGTTTGCAAGATTTCTCAGCTTCTGAGATAGAAATGTGTCTTCTCACATTTGGGCTGTTTTGTGAAACTTTGGTCTTCCTATGCCAGACAGGTTTGACAGGTGACGTCTCTAGTTTTGTAAGAAATATGCGTTCCTGTGCCATACGTTTAAATGCAACTCTGTTCAAGTAGTGTTTCTTCGGTTCCTTTTGAAGATGCAATTTTAATCTGTTATTTCTTCTATTTAAGTATAGCAGGTTTTTATCAGAAAACACTTTCTCAGAGCATTTGTCTTTGTTTTGACTATCTAGACATCTCTCTCTGTTAGAAAAGTAGTTTTTAGAGAAGGTAGAAGATTGAGCCCCTTTTCTCTGTAGTTTAAGCACAGTGAGATCTGCTAATGAACTCTTCAGTTTCCAGCCATTTTCTCCATTTAATTTTTTAGCTTTTTCAGTATTTATCATGCAATTATGTGAAAGCTGCTTGGAATTCTTTACTTCAGATTGTTTCAGTCTTTCCTCTTCCACCTTTGTTTTCTTAGAGTCTCTTTTCCCAATCATATTTTCCTTTCTCTTCCGTTTGTATGACCGCTCCGGTGAAGGATGAACTTTTACAGATTTATGCGGAGAGTATTTGTGGTTTCTTGACTTTAAATCTATAGTGCCAAAATTTGGAAACTTCATAGTATCAGCATGATAACCATTCAGCTTTTTATGTTTTATTTCTGCTGATAATTTGGCTCTCTCTTTGACATTCATTTCTACATCTTGCCCACATATCCCATCTTTTGAATGGGACTCCATTTCTGAAACTCTCTCTTCCTTTTTGGATGACTTTGTTGTGTTGTTTTCATATGTATAATCAGCTTTCTCTGACAACTCTTCTGGGACTGTCTGAAGTTCTTTTTTGTCAGAATGAAATTCTTTGTTTAACAATGGGGCTTCTGCAACAACTTCTGGCTCTTCCTTACAGCTGTTCCTTTTGGCTTTATCATAATCCTGGTTTTCAGAGGAATTAAGTGGTTCCATTTTTTCCTGTTGTGTTGTAAGCAGTTTGTATTCAGTATGCACTGTTAGCCTAGCTTTTTCATTCGTTACAGAGGTGTGTCTGCAAATAGCTTTTTGATTTTTGTTATCACTGTTTGGGATTTTTTCAGAAATTGGCAGGTTTCCCACTGGAGAGTTGTTCTTCATTATGGCATCACATTTACTGTTGTTTGCTTGTGTCTCTGCAGAGCCAGTATTTTCAGCTTTTGAAATTTGATAATCACTTTTCTCTGAACCAGATGTGCTATACTTACAGGGGCTCTGTGGCAGATTAACTATCAAAGTCCTTGGAGAACGGAGTTTTTTTTTTTCCATGGGGTTGGCGGTTTCTTGTGGTTTTTTCTTCTCAGACAGACTCTGACTGGGCTGAATACTGTCTTTAAGGTTATCATTCTCACCTGATACCTTTACTAACTGTTGACTCGCAACTCTACTGCTGTCAATAGAGGAAGACTGGTTATGTTCAGGAACCAGTTCTTGCATCTGAGCAGGGGTTAACACTGTAATTTCTATCTGATCTACTGGGTCCTTCAAATGAGACTTCTTGTCACAAATTTGAGTCTCTTTTTGAAGGTGATTTTCCACAGCCACAGAATCACATTGTACAGGTTCTTTTGTTAGCATATCAGCACCTTCAATGCCGTACGGAAACTCTTTCACTAGCTCAGACAGCTGACTGTTTAGACACTTAATAGGTTCTGCTTCAAAAACGTTAATCTCTTTTTCTGTGCTATTTTTACTAGAGATATAATTTTGCGTGCTGTTGTCTCTTGGAACAGTGAGAGCATTTCTTTCAGCAGCTACATCAACAGAGAAATCTAGTGAATTTTGAGCTAACTCCTGATTTATACTAGCAAGAATTTCCAAGTCATTTTCAGGATGCTTGGAAGATGCATTGAATGACATTTCTGAGGTAGAAATTATTTTAAGAGGATTGCCACTGCTTTCTTTCTCCAAATGACTAGTTGTGATACCATCCAAAATCCTACCTGCTTTACTCATGCCGCTTGACGATTCTTCCACCTCTTGCAGCAAACTCTTACTTTGATGAGTCTTGCCACTCAGCTCATTTTTATACAAGTCTACCCGTTGCTCCTTCTGCCCTGTGTCAGATGCATTTCCTTCTGATAAGGTACCACTTAATGCACGTGCCTCAGGAGCTGACCTGAAGATGCTTGCTATTTGTGGATTGTAAAAGGTATTACCTTCAACAAGCGAACATACGCTAGAAATACAAAACATCTGTTCATCCAACACCACTGTGGATGTATTTCCTGTCTCTAACACACCTTGCTTGTTTTGTAACCCAAGCTGTGGATTTTCTCTGGCATCTTGTGCAGACTGACTAACTTTCCTTTGTTTTTCATCACATGAATCATTTGCACTTACACCAATTTTAACTATTCTCTTTCCATCAGTTACTTCTGTCTGTGGCAATTGAGAGTCCACTTTCTGCACCAGAACACAATCGCGGGGTGATGTCCGAAGAGCTTGTGTTGTTTCTTTATCTGTGTTTACCACACTTAAACCGTTTTCCCCTTCTTCCTGCAAGCTACATATGCTTCCTGAGTCTATGACTGGATAGGTTTTGCCTGTGGACATTGAATATTTGTCTGTCTCCTCACTTTGTGTTCTCTGTTCAGAAAGTACTAAAGGAGAGACAACTGCAACTTGAAGTTCAAAACTTTTTATCAAATTGCAACTTGATGTATCAAGTTTTTGTCCTGCAGAAGCAGATGTTACAGGCAAAATTGCTTCATCTGTTCTATCCAGAACATTGTTCTGTTCTCTATTTTTTGTATTTTGGCTATAAGGTGAAACCTGATTTGCTGTGAGGCTTTCGTTTGACTGGCTATTTTGCACACTTGCAGATTCTGATGGATGCTTTCTCCACAAGCCTAAGCATGCAGTAAGCTCTTCCACAGAGTAACTATAATTGCTCTGCTTAAAAGATGTATTTTCAGTAAACGGTGCTTTTTTCTGAGCTATGTCACTCTGGAATTTAGCTTCACCAGATTTGGTTGTCTCTGACACAGAGGTGTTTGTGTGAACCATAAATGCCTGCTCACCTTTCAAACTTTCTGCATTCTCCTCACTAGGGTCTTTTATTAAGCTTCTACTCGATACAGATGTATCTGCCAGTGGTTCTTCACTACATAGGAGACTAATCAGTATTTTATCAGCAGTAGCACCAGCTGTCTTCTCTTTCAATGCATTTGTGCTGCTCAACACAAACTGAAGAAATGATGAGTTCTTTGGGTTAAGTGGTCCATTTTTTGATGCAATTTTGTTAGAGCTATCCACTTGACTAAAACATGAAGCATTGTTCAAGGATGTCCCCGTTATTTGAGAAGAGTCCAAGGCATAAACACCTATTTGTTCCAAGATGGGAGTGCTCTCAGGAGTATTTAATTGAGCTGGGAGATTGCTCTGAGAGGGAACAGGAGCAGAACTTGATGAAGGACTTCCCTGCTCTACGTAAGAATGGCTGTGAGTCCTCTCTAATCCCTTGTTATCAGTATTGGCTACGTTTATGTTGTTTCTTTCTTCAAGTGAAGCATTAACTATTGGAATTTCTGTCCTCAAAGTTTTAGATGGGGAAGGTGGTATGTTGTAGTTGGGCGTACATGAAAGATGATTATTTAAAGAATCTTGATAACTTGGAGGAGGCAGGTGAGTATTTCTGTTATGTTCTGAAGCTGCTAAGAGTTTTCTTTTAAAACAATGCACCCTTTCAAGCAGGGCACATCTTTTTTTAATAGTGAGTAGCCTTTCAGCTTCCCAAGCTAGTTTGTCCTTTGTAATAGTTCTTCCATCTACTGCTACTGAAGACATTTCAGAATTAACAGGCCCACTCATTAAACTGCTAGTCTGGCTTTCTTGAACCGAAGCATGATGACTCACCTGATTTACAGCAGTTGCTGAAGAAAAAGTTTCCATTTCTTGCAAAATACTATACAGTTCTTTGGAAATGCCAGGGGATGACACAGATAATTCATTAAAAGGCTGATTTGCAGTCACATTTCCACTTGAAATACAGATATTCCCACCCGATTGACTGACTTCTCCAGACTGCCGTTTCTGACAGTGCTGCTGAACGCTGTTTAAACCAGAAGCATTTTTTGGATCTGATGGGCAGCTCTGCTGACTAAGGCTGTATCCACCAGGCACATTTTGAACTGCTTGTGGCACACCTATTGAAGATTGTGCTGTAGTTCTTAAACCACCACTGGCAGGCAACAAAGATGGTGCACAAAATCTGCTAGGAGCTTCTGATCCCATCTGACTCTGATGATATTGTTGCAGCTGTATGTTTGCTGCAGTATTTTGATTCCGTGAGTTGAAAACCATAAGCCGACTGTTGGGATGATACATTTGGGTTTGGACATATTGCCCAGATGTAGCAAGAGAGACAGAATTATTCTGTGAATAAATGTTGCCTTGATACAACATTGTAGTTCTTGTAGAGTTATGCTGCAGTATTTGTGGCTGCACAGTGTAACTGTTTGTGGCGACATACTGAGATTGCCGAACTACATTCCTCACGTTATTTCCAGCATTCACTTGAGAAGTCAGGAGAGGTAGCTTTCCACCATGGCAATAAACGTAACCATTAGAGTTTGTCCAAGCATGAGTCATTTCTGCCTGTAAACGTGTGGTCTGATTGGGAGGTTTGGTAGCTACTGGCACGCAAGATGATGGATGTCGATTAAGTGAGTATTTTGAGACAGAAGATTCACTACCACCTACAGAGGCTCCTGGTAAGGCCTGATCTGAAGTTCTGAATCCTTCAGCACTTCCAGGAGGGAAAGCCACATTGCTAGCTGGTAGATACACTGTTTGGTTATTTCCAGCATATGTGCATGCATTGTTAGAGGAACTGGCATTTGTTTGAGTAAAAGTATGTGCATTAGAAAACAATTGACTGTAACACATTTCTTCACTTTGCTGGTTCCTTGTATCAGCATTCTGGAGTGGTCTTACATTCCAATCCATCTTGTCTTGATTTTTTTCTTCAGCCAAAACCCAAAATGCTAAAAAAAATAAAATCACACCTTAATATTTCACTTCAAACCTATTTCACTTACCAAGAAGTGATTTAGAATGCATTTATGAACAGAGCCATTGAACTTAAATTGCTAGGTAGAAGACCAACTGCTTTGGCACATCCCACAGACGTTGATATTGTCAATGTCAAGTTGCATGAATTAATTCCCAGAACAGTTAAGTTACAAAAAGACAGAGCAGTAACTAGCAATTCTATAGACTGTCTAAGGAATAACAAAATCCTCACAGTATGGCTAAACCCAGCTAGGGCAGAACAAGCACCTTTCTTTGTACAGGGTGTTAAAAAGTTTCTCAAGAAAATGCTCCAGGTCTTTTCTCCAAGTCACCCAAGGCTCCTGACTTTCTTTAATGGGCTTTTTTAGGTTTTAAGACTCTGCTGATTTCAAATTTAGAATTTGGAAACAACACTCACATCTAGCCTATAAAAGCCACAAAGTTAAAATTTTCCAGGTGTTATTATCAAGATTCAAGGATAGTTCCCCATCTTCCTTCACTCTTTTACTTTCTCTGCTTTCAAAGGACACCAATAACAAAAGGAAACAGGAAAACTAAGTTTCATATGAAATTTGTAAAATATGCCAACAACAGTATTAAGGCAATACTCACACCAATGCTGGAATCTTAGACGAGAAAACAGGCTTTTGCATCCAAGTTAAGATTTCAGACTGCTAACCTTACACTGGATATTTCCTGAAAAATAACCAGGGGATAAAATAATCATGTCCTTGAATTAGATAACTGCTGAAGAAATGTAAGACATTTATACATTCTAGAAACATGACTGAAATATGTAAATAAGACTAATATGCCAACTAATAGTAACTGTAAAATCCTTGGTAAACAGGAGGAATTTTGACCACATGCAAGACCCAACTCAGACAAAAAAGTCCAATTCCTGTCACCGTCAAGATCATAAAGATGAAGTACAACTTTAGTTTATCATTGTTATTAGCTGTATTAAGAACTCTAAGATTGCGACTGTGATCAGAGCCTTAAAATTTTTTATAACTTTAATACAACACAATATGCTACTTTAAAAAGTTATATCTGACAGAGAGCACTTGTCTTAGGAAGAACATTTGAGAAGATCAGTATCAGCACAAGAATCTAAAAGACAAAAAGACTATTCCTCATGAATGCCTGCTTCACTCCTTTACCAGCCACTTTCCCACCTTGATCACAAGCCTCAGAAATCATCAGCAACTACTACTTAGGCAACTGCCAGGCTTTCCCTGGTGGCGCATAGGAAGAGAATGGAGAAACACTCCCATTGGACATAAGAATAACAGCAGAATTCTTCAGCAGATCTCTGCCATGGAACTAAGACACCCCCACTAACACTTCTCTAACGAATAGTTTTAGGCATATCTCTAATCACTGTCTTATGTAGCGTTCCTGAATCACTCTGTGAGGACACCTCACATTTACCTCACAGAGACCTGAGAGAAATTTGGGCCATCTACAGAGAGGTCGGTAAGATCACCTGTTAAAGGTCTCTAGTCCAGGGGAAAAGGAATAAAACCTCCAAACAGTGGGAGGAGGCATTTGCCTCAGTATTATAATGCCCTTAATCTACCCAAAACAACTGCATTAATTTCTGACAGGAAAGACTTCAATTTTTAATAGCAACATTTGTTATTGATTACTTCTTCCTGGAGGCTCTCCTCTAGGAAAATACATATAGAGGAAGATAAATGAAGCCTAAAATACAGAATGAACTGCTACAGGCTTTTGATTTATTGGATTGGGTAAGCCATTCCAGCAAAGACTTCATTCACTGTACAATGTATCTTAACATTAATGTCTGTAGACCTGCACACGGGAGTCATAAAACACCTAAAAAAGAGAAATTATAGGGAGAGTATGAAACTCAGCAATGTTGTGTCATGCGTGTAAGAGGCAAACCAAGATCACAGTAACAGCTGACTCCTAGTGGGTACAGAAGGCACATCCAAGATCAGTTCACTGTCACCAGTCAAAAGGATAGTAGGACATGCAGTAAAGATTCATGAGGTAACAGCCCCTGTCTTACATATTGCTGGAAGAAAACGTTAAAATAAATGCAGCAGGAGGCCACAGAACCATGGTGTGGGAACTACTGTGCCACAACTCGACAGTAACTGGCCAGCCCTGAACAAACATTTACAATTTATGCAGAGAGTAGCTTGGCAGTAACCAAACTGCTAATTTAGCATTTCAGTTAAATGGCAAGTGCAACAACAGAGCAGATAAGACACCTGTATGATGATCAATAGGTAGACCGCTCACCTGTCAATTTGTTTTATGATTTATCACTTCAAACGGAGTGAGTGACTGCAGAAGGCAACTGAAATTAAAGGGTATAAAAAAAATAGGTCACCAACTGTGGGCTAAGACCAGCAACACAGGGACCAGAACACTGAAGAACCCCACCACCTGAAAAATCAACAGTTACGAAGGCAAACATCCTTCTTCAGGCTACGTCAACACAAAAGGATGGATATTTCTGAAGCCCTCGTGCCACAGGCATGGTCTCTGAAGAGCCAATACAAGGATCCTGTGGACTGTAAAAGGATAGAATAACTTATTCTGGGATCGGTCCTAAAGTTGACTCCTGACAAATGAGCTGAATAACAATACTTGGTACAGTCAGAATACATGTGTGTTTTGAGTGTGTGTGTGCATTCTGTGTATGTGTACATGCCATAAGCTAGTTTATCTAGAAGGCATCTGCCCCAAACTGATTAAGTCAAAAGGGAAGATGGTCACCAACCACCAGCTGATGGTGTTGAAGAGGAATACAATTACCACCTGCATGAAACAGTTAACTGGAAAAGCACAAAGGTACTTTAGAAACAAAGAAACAAAAAAGATTCAACAGACATATAAACAAAGGGTGACATTTTTAACAAGAGGAAAACACCTTGAAGTGGAAACAGCAATAGTTAAGACCTGTGTGACACTGCCTAAAGTCAACCTGCCAACATCACCACCTCTATCTGTGCCAAACAGAGCATCCTCTCCATCTGCCAGCCTCTTGCCCACCCCACTTGTTAGAGTGACAGAGGGGCAAACAGAGGAGTCCTTTACACTATGCAATCACTGCTAACCAAAGCTAACTAGCTGTTTGTTCAGCTAGCTAAAGAAATCTGGCTTGAACCTGGAGGTAACTGCACACAGCTTCCCATTCAAGCCAATATGCCTTGCTGATCATGGTACTATGTATTGCACTGACATAAAGGAATTTAAGTTAAAACTGTGTTTTGAACTCCTGCTCTCTTTCTTAAATCAAACTGGACATAAAAGTTTATTTTTACATACGTATGAAAACTTAGGTATATAAACTAAGAATAAAGCACCTTCAACTTAACTGAGAGTATCTTCTGCTTAATTTTCCTGAATTTACACTTGTAAGATGCCAACATGAACACCCAGTAAAGCAGCATTAAAAAGCGGTCTCTACCGAGGCACTGCTACTATGTATGTGTAGGGCTTGTGCTCCTGACTAAATGCTACGTGTACACTCAAAGAGTACAAAAAAGAAACTGGTGGGGGGAAATTAGTTCAAATGCTGCTATCTATCCCTTGAAGGTATAAGGTTCTGAAGCATAAAGTGACATTTACTGGGATAAGGTACTCATTAAATAGGCAACAACTACACCACCCTGGTGTGTGAGGACTATCCTCTATTCCAAATTCCTTATATTCTAATAGGTATCAGTTCCCAAGAAAGTAGCCTCACCTGGCATCCCAGGTAAGGGAAGATTACCAAAACATGGACCAGACATTCCTCGGGACGGCCCCAACTGGGGCAGATTATACACCACACTCCTTAGTGCTTTTTGCAGTAACAGCCTAGCAGTGCAATTTTACTGTTACTGACATGGAATCATAACTCTGTAACTTACAAAGTTATAAAGTAGGTATGTTTATTCAGCGTTGAGATGGGAGAATTATTTCTCAAAAAAAAAGTTCATGCCCACCATGGCAACTTGTCTCAGCTTTATACAACAAAGTGTTACATATTCATAAAATTAAAAAAAAATTAAAACAACCATATATATATATATGTGTGTGTATAAAATATATAATATATATAATAATATATAATATAATGAGAGATATATATAATAAATAAATAATATATTATATATATAATTATATATATATTCATAAACTTTCCCTGCTTATTATAATGAGTTCGAGAAGGGTCTCTTCCTGTTTGTTCCTGTGCAGTGTTTTCTGGTGGTGGTGAGTCAGGGTCTCAGGGATAAAGCCAATTGTCTTAACTTCCTTTAACTTCAATCTGTGTGCACACTTTCTGGATTCTTGCCATTCTTGTCAGTGTTAGCTTCCGCTCTTATCAGAGTTCCAGATAAATTGTCCTGCTTATCAGAAATCATCTGCCAACAGACTCCCTTCCTACATAAAGGCTTGTAGAAATACATTGCTTTAGCTAAACAACTGTCATGCTGTGTATTCTTAAATAGTGAGCAGCTTCTATCCTGCTATTCTTCAAGTGTCAGTTGTTTCAGCTAAATTATCGCTATTCTGTTAACACCTTAAGTGTTAGTCCCTACATTCATTACTGAACAAGCCCAGGATGCCACTTTGGATCATCTTCTCACAGGTGCCTACAAATTTGGGATCTCTAAGATCCTGGGTAGCAAGCGCACAGGTTTAAGGTCCAATTTCCCAATGAGATACACAAATTGCAATAGTCAAATGTTTACCCGAGCGGATAAGAACAACATTATTTTGTATCTTGTTTGTGTTGTACAAACATCCTGACGTGCTCAGGGATGCAGACATTTAGTCTTAAGAAAATTATAAGCTCAGTAGTAAATCAACTCAAGGTTGAAAACATAGTTCTGATTGGAAAAGACCTTTAAGATCATGAGTCCAACCGTAAACCTAACACTGCCAACTCCACCACTAAACCATGTCCCTCAGTGCCACATACACGTGGCTTTCTTCGCTTAAGGGAGAAAAAGGGTTGTCAGATAGGGACAACCTGTGACTGATTAAGGATTGCCTGAAGTGATATGGGGCCAGGTGAATTAACAATTGATGAACAGGATAACAATTGTTTAGCTTTTTAGCAATTAGTTAGCTCGAGATAAACACAAAGAAAGGACTTACACTTAAGGGTAAAAAGAAGAGTAATAATTTAGCTGAAGCTGCTCACACTTAAAAAATATGCAGGATGACAGTTGTCTATTTAAAGCTACATATTTCTATAAGCCTTTATGTAGGAAGGGGGTCTGTTGCTAGATGATTTGTGATAACCAAGGCAAATCATCCAGAACTGTGATAAGAGCGGAAAACAACACTGACAAGAATGGCAAGGATCTGGAGGACATGCACGCAGATGGAAATTAAAGGAAGTTGAGATAATTGACTTTATTCCTGAGAAGACACTGCACAGCCACAAACAGGAAGACGACTCTTCTCAAACTCATTATAATAAGAAGTGGGAAAAGGTTATGAATATGCATAGGCGTTTTTTGGAATACCTAATAGTTTACTGTATAAAGCCAAGACAAGTTGCCACGACAGGCACGCACTTTTTTTTGAGAAATAATTTTCACGTGTGTCTCAGTGCTGAATAAACATACCTACTTTATAACTTCATAAGTTATAGAGGCAGAAGGACATCCTTATCCTAACTAGGGATATGGAAAGAAAATAAGCAGTTTTACATTAAAGTAGAATTCTGTGACCTAATAAATACACGTTATAGTTAGGTGTAACAATTGCATTAGCTAGATGGGATTTTAAGCATCTGTTTTGTATAAATAAGCCCAATTTGTGGGTATCTTCAACCTAGCACCCTGCACAGAATAAAGCAATGTCTCCTCTAAAAAAATTACTTTGTTTCAGGAGTTTTCTTATTGATTCCAGATAACAAAATTCAGTCTTATTTGGCAGAAAATAAAACACAGGAACATGGATGTACGAGCATACCTGGTTCACCACGGGGCTCCTTAAAAAAAATCAGTGCTGGTATATCACAAATTACACTTACTGAGGAAGCGTATCAGTGGTTTGAATTTGAAAGTCACTGACTTACCATCGAATATGGCCTACATCCCCAGGAATTTCTCTGACAAGGGGGCCCTCCAGAACCTGGGTGATTATTCAATCAAAAGAAACTCACAGCAAGGAGGAGTGAATAAAGACTGAAGTCTGAGTGTATAGTAAAGAGCATGACAGCAAACCAGTTTTGCTTTCTCATGAGTAAACTCAGGACAATTTATGCCTGTACTTAAGTTTGTGGTGAGTGGAGTCAGGCTCCCTGCTGTGGGACTCAGACCTGTCTTCTCTCCTCCTTTCCCTCTGCTCCTTACACTGATTCTTATGGAGCCTTTCAAGATTTAAATGAGTTAACAAAAAGGGCCTTTTCATCTGAAAGCACCAGCAGGAAGTCAGGGATGCTGAGAGTCCTGGGCCAGGTCAGACAATGGTAGATGGCTGCTTCTCCTGCAAACCAAAGGGCGAGGCTAGAGAACCACTAACTTCCAAAGGCCACCAGGGCAGGGACATCTGCAGCTAACACCTCTTTCACCAGATAATTTGAGGAATAATAATAAATATAGGAAGAAGGAATTGATTAATGACTGGCTCAGGGATTGGTGTGAAAAGAGGGGCTTTGGGTTCTTTGGTCATGGGGAGGCCCACACACCCCCAGGCTTTCTTACTAGGGACAGGACACACCTGTCTCCTAGGGGGACCAGAGCCCTCTCTAAAAATCTAGTTAAGCTCATAAATCAAGCTTTAAACTAGATGTGAGAGGGGAGGGGATGGAGGCCAGGCCAGATGGAAGTGAGCCTGGAGATGGGACTTCAGTGTCAAAGGAGTGGTGTGCTGGTGAGGACCACCAATATATCACCACTAAGCATGAGGGGGCAAGTGCACCTGGGGGTGGTAAGCAGGAAACTGGCACTGTGGCCTTAGTTAACCCAAGGACAACTCAATTGGGAAGAAACCCTATTACAAGGGCTGTAGAGATAGATCTAGCCTCTTCTCCCCTCCCAAGTGACAGGAGACAGGTCAAGAAGGAATGGCCTCAAGCTCCGCCAGGGGAGGTTTAGGCTCGACATAAGGAAAAAATTATTCATTGAAAGGGTCATTAGGCAATGGAATGGTCTGCCCAGGGAGGTGGTTGACTTGCCTTCCCTGGAGGTGTTTAAGGTGTGGGTGGATGAGATACTGAGGGGCATGGTTTAGGGATTGGTGGGAATGGTTGGATTGGATGATGCGGTGTGTCTCTTCCAATCTGGTGACTCTATGATGGTTCCTCCTAGACCCCTCTAGGCACCTTCCCTGAAAGAAAATTTGAGGTCGTGCCTGGAAGGGGAACTGCACCATGATGCAACTTGAGGCCACCTTCATCACACCTGCTGCCAAGGCCGAGGGTCCAATGGATTCAGAAGCACTCCAGCCTGACTGCCCAGCCAGACTGCTTGCTTACTTTTCTTTTCTCCTGTCCACACACTCACAGTACCACTGGGCAACCCTTCCTGCTTAACCCTTGCCACTGTGGATTTGGCTTCATGGCTGGGAATTAGTGCATTGTCTGGGAGCAAACTGGAGCTTTGCTTTACACACCAATTCTTTTCATTGAGGGGTTTTGTGGGAGTGTTCCCCTCCAGTAATGTGTCTCTCCATAATAGCTTTTCCAGGATTTTAGTAATTTCTTACTTCTTTATTTCTTGATAAACATTTATCAACTGCTCTGCACAGCCCAGCTATAGTATTAACTTGCTGTATTTAGATTCGCTTACATTTTATTCTGCATTACCTGCCTTGGCCCTTGTGAGATACCTCTAGTACTGTGAAGAGGGAGAAAGAGGCACAGAGTCAATAAGAACTGCAGAAATACGCACATATGAAAAGTGTTCTCACAGTTTTTCACTCATGTAACTAATAAGCAAAACTGATGGCAGTTGTGAAGTCATGTTGCCCACACTACCAAATGAAGAACATGACTTAGACATGCGCTGTACACTTTACACTTTACAGCAAAATAGGCCTAAAAGAAGAGGTGATGATGAGTCATTAGTTTGGCTTAACCTACTGATAAAAAAAATCAAGGCCAAAAGCACAAACAGTAATAAGATAGTGGAAACTTGGCGAATGACAAGAGGATCTGTAGGTAGGAGGGATAGTTTTCAACATTTTAATAAATGAAGTAGTTAATCTTTTGTCAACTTAAGCAGAAGGACTGGAATAATGCCAAGAAAACTTGCATTCCTTACTAACCTTAGGACATTTAGATAGTAAAAACCACATGCCATGCTGAATAATTAGTATGTTTATTAGGGAACATCTCCAAATGTTTTAATCATGTTGGAAAACATATGTATGACTGTTTGCAATCTTAGGAGGTACAGGAAGTTTTTGTTAACCAATAAGGAGAGCAGATTGTATCTTAGTCCTTTGTTCAAATGACTATAAATAACCTATAATCAAACTGGTAAGGTGTGTTGTCTGTGCTAGATGCTCAGCACCCTGTTCCACAGGGAACAGCTCCTTCACCAGCTAATGGCTACTCCTAGATTCCTCCAGGCACTTGTTCCCCAACAGAAACTGTGGGGTCATGCCTGGAAAGGGAACTGCACCGGATGATGTAACTTCAGGCCACCTTCAGCACAGGTCCTGCCAAGACTGAGGGCCAGAAGCACTTGAGCCTGACTGCACATCCAGCCCATTTACTTTTATTGCCAGCAGTTCCTGCCCACACACCCAGAGGTACTTGCTGCTTTGGATCTGACCTCCTGGGACACAGTGGATTGCCTGGGAGAAAGCTGGAGCTCTGCACAAAACCTCACAAAATATACAGGACTAGCATCTGCAATGTACCTAGCTGCATCACTTGCCTACCTTTCTCACCATAACTCTGTAGCACAACCGGGACAAAGATCAATTCTCTGGAGCAACATTCAGTTTTGGGCCTACAAACTCTCCTTCCAAGCCTATGCTTTCTCAGTCTGCCAGCTGTGATTTCACAGTTTCTAAGAACAAAGAACACAGTATTTCCATTTCAAATAGAAATGTAGACAAAGAGACTTCATGAACAAACTCTTCTCTAGTGCTAACACCCTTATGGGGCTACGTGGCACAGGTATCAGTCCCAGCATTACATAGCCAGGAGATGACAATCATGCTTTCTCCCCACAGAGTCACATAATGAAGAGTGGAAAGGTGGAATTTGTGTTGTATTATGTGGTATTTATTTCTGAGCACACAAAGAAAAGAAGCAGCACAGAAGGGAGAAGAGGTGGCATGTGATGTCTGGTCAGCAAGCCTAGAGCACACTTCTGCAATTCAACAATAAAAGCAGGACAGTGACCAGAAAATTTTTAATTCCCCAGGCTCACTGGCTGGTCAAGTTGATCATCTGAAGAAGCCCTACCTTGCTTTCTGTGGCCTGCCCGATAAGGATGCTCATGGAAATCTTTGTAGACCCCAGTATTAATACTTTTGGCATAAGTTGGATTTACTGAATTGTGTTTAACCCAGTATTACTGAATTGCTGGATTTACTGTCATTTTGACTCAGTTAAGTGACTGATTGATGTTTGTTACTGTACTGTTGTTTTGAGATAAACTGTTTAGCTCTAAAGCTGTTGGTCATGTCTATTACTATACCCTGAATTTAACTTGACTAGGCTGCCTCAGGCCCCTCTACTTCAGTGCCAAGAGGGACACAGTACACAGCATTGTGACTGGCCCCAGCTTTGCAGCATCCACCTGAACTGACTGTTTTGGAACCTTGCCCTGACTGTGAGCAAAAAGATGCTCTGAAGTAGAGAGCTACCTTTTCCCTTCTGTCACAGATAGAATTCGAGACTTTGAGCAGCAATTTAGGATTTATCTAAGTAGATTGCAGAATTCAAGTACATGGTTTCTTTAAACACTTAATCATCAGTTGATTCAAAATATAATTCACCAAGATTTGCTATAGTCAAATTAGTGACTTATTTACAGATAAAAAAATGGCAAGGTTCACACTGTACTTACTACAGGGTTAAATCCAATCACACACACAGAGATACATACACACACATACAGAAGTTCATCAACCCAGATACAGAGAGGATGATCTGGCCAAAATTTCTCTCTTTAAATTGGTGACTTACTTTCGATGCATTGGCATTCTCAACAGGCAATCACCAAGTCATGAGAAGCCTGCCCTCACCCTGGTCCTCATCTTGGCAGGTGACCCTGAATGACATCCCTGTCCTAAGGTAGATTCTGGCTACAGTCCACTATGGTACTGACAAGCTCCAAGGGTCTCACTCAGGATTGCTATTTACTGCGTCACTTTGGTCAGTATTTGCTGCCACGACTTATGTTAGGTAACCAATGGACGGGATCAGCACAAAGGATACAGACATCAAGCTAAAGAAGCGAGCTTATATTTTCTTGCGTTTAAAACAATAAAACAATATGTGAAATAATACAGCAAGAATAAAACAAGACAAGGTAATGCACTTAATCTTTACTACACACAGTTAACTATAGAGATTAAGAAAGATACCTCACTAATTGCCCTAATACTTTACCATCATCCAGATCCACAGTTGCTGGGGAGCCTCAGTTACAGTGAGAACTTGGAGAACCTTTCCCAGCATCCCAGTGTAGGACCAGAGAGGTCCTACCCAGGTGAGGTCTCCAAATGTCATGGTCGGGGCAATCCACGACACGTAGAAGTTGTGAGCCAAAAGACCATCTTTACTGACTTTACAAGACCTTTTACACCCCTTCCCCAGCTGCATGTTGTAAGAGTCGGTCAAAGGATCGATTTCTGTCTCAACATTTACTCATTTTTAGCCTCAGAACTTGACTGTATAAATCAGAAATGCAGGCCTCGGAAAACAGCCAGAGCTGGTATGGAACGAATGCTTTGTACCTAACTACCTGTACCTGCCTCCTTATCTCAAAATATTTTGTATCTGTCTTCAAGCCTCCTTGCTCCCTACCATTGTGAGAGATCCATGAAGCAAGGAGGAAAAGACAGGAAGATTAATGATGGGACTTACTACAGACCCATAGCCAACAGAGCATGCGTGCAAGGTGATGATTACTACTAGCCTTTATCAGGAGACGTCAGGTCAACTACCACCGCCAGAAGGAATGCATGTGCAAGGGAAGGAGATCTGCAGACACTCCTCTCTTGGCATGTGTGGCCTGCAAGGTGGAGATTAGCATATCTCCACAGGCAAAGGTGGGTGACAGGTGTATTGACTAGCATAGAAGACAGCTCCGGACCAGCTGAATTTAGACGGGCAACAGAAGACCAAGACAGAAAACCCCCTCCACTTTGGGATCACCTCCAGCAAAGACTGAAACAATGGAACGCCTTCTGAGGAATGCTGGACATCTGTGGACTCATGGTGGTAGCTATGAACCCCTTTTCCTTCTCTCTTCTCCCTATCTCTTTCCTTGTTCTCTGTCTCTTTCTATCGTAAGTCGCCTTATGGGCATAATTAATAAAGTACCAGTTTAGATCGGAATTTGACTCCCTTAACTCTCTTTGAATTATCTGCACTTCGAAATCATAAATGAAACGAACCATCACTGTGACATGCGTCCATGCATGACTGGTTTACCTAAAGACCGTCATAATTGGATGACTCCTTCTCAGCTGTAACTTCTTAATTGGGTGATTCCACCTGGGGCCTGGCAGCTTCCTAATTTTGTTCACTCAAACATCTATTCAAGGCCAATGTTTAAGTTCACACACTCTAACTCCTTGGACCAGCTGAGGTTTCCCACATCCAAAGTTCCTGCAAGAGGGTCCAGCTTTAATACTGTTTATTATTAAACAAGCCTATGCAACTTCAAATGCTGAACATCTAGTTTCACTCTCCTTTTAGATCCCACCAAAAGCCTGGTCAGAACTCAAAGTGGAACCAAGAGTTTCTTCATCTATTTGGTTTTGACCACATGCTTCCAAATACGGCCAGACATCTGATTTCATGCATTTGACAACCTGCCCCTAAACAAGGAAAGATAAATGCATTCTCATGTCATTTTATCTTCACTAATGATTACATTTTATCTAAGCTACATCTTTTGCTAATGATCATACATATTTCACTAATGATAAGATACTAATATTACATAACATTTGCTTGGGAGGTTTGTTTAGAGGTCTACTTTGGTTCAGAGCCTATGGCTCAGGTCTCAGTACTTCACTATGGTACCTTTTATCGATTGTACAAGTTCAGTACTTTGTAGATAGTACAGTTTGGGCTCCTAGTACAGTTTGGGTACCATTGCTACAATTCAGGAAGCAGATGTACCAGGCTGTCAGGAGACAACTGTCAATAATTCCAGCACTTTCCCAAGCACAGCAGTTTCAGGTACATTAAGGGAGCGCCCTAATGCTTTGACTCCCTACATTTTTTTTAATTCTTTCCCCCAACATGCCTGACTTACCCTGGATTGGCGGGTGGCCCAAGTGGGGTCCCACTACCTGACCTTCCCTTATTTAATTAGAGCAAGTCAGAAAGACAAAAGCATGAAGGGAACATTATCCTGACTATTCCTCTTAGCTGATGGTCTTAGAAATACTGAGCACCATTCAAATGCAGCTGAAGCCCAAGCTGTCACCCTATGGAAAATCTCAAGCCCAGCAGGTTTGCTTGAACTGGAACAGATAAGACTCCTGCCACTGCCTGTGTTAGAGGCCTTCAGGTGACTGTGCAGAAATGAGAATGCCACACAATCCCAGTGACGGCTACCTGACAGGCAGCTGGAAGCTGCCAGAAAGGGAGTTTCTGAAAAAAAAATACATAAAGATTTTATATTCATCAAGACAGCTGGGACAGAAATATTTGACCCAGTGTGACTTCAAACAATTATGTCAAACTCTTCCCTTCTGAAAGCTTGACCAGACTTATGAACCAGACCAGCTATTAAAATTGAGTATGATGCTATTACAGGCAACAGAACTATGTCTCTGTGTGTCCTTTCACAGGCATGGATCTAGTCAAATCAAGAAAGTACTCTTGCAAATCTGTTACTAGTTGTTAGTTAACCTGTCTAGCAAATAAGACACATGGTGGAGGGATGTCATCTGAATTTTAGAATCAGAAGCCTGGACCTTCCTGTAGGATCTGGAAACCAACTATTAACTCCAGCAGAAAACACAGACTCTTTCAGGCATCACTAGCACATGCTCAAAGATAAAAAGGCCCCAGGATGACCAAGGTCCTTTGACTATTTCCTGGGCCAGTGGCCAGATTTGTGATTAAGCATAGGTAAGCTGGTTATCACATTTTGGATGTAGCCACTGTGTCAGATGAAGCAGGGCTGACATCCCTCTGAGAACCAGCAATGCCCACTAGTCAAAAGAATCCTGATCTACTCAGAGTCTTACTGTCAACAGGAACTAAACTTACAGGCACAGTGCTCAGTATCACATGTTTCCAAACTTTCAGTAAAGTTAGTTTCTCTGCTACGCACTTTCTGCTATCCTCACTCCTCTGTAAAGATGCAGCCGCAGTTAACATCAAATGCCTTTGTGTCCAGCTAGTTAAAAAGCCTCCTAAGTCTGGGCAAAATGGGCCCTGACTCAAAGCATCTTGAAGCATGGAACATCTGTTTGGGCCTGAGCAATCATCAACAAGCAGCCCAGAGTTCAAACACCTGTTTTATTGGCTTTTGACAAGGATGCTCCCTTGCTGCATCTTTTCCCACCAGAACCTTATCAAGGGCCCAAGCACCCCTCCCCCATCACTTCATCACCTGGAAAATGTAAAACTCCCAGCCCTTCATTACCACACAGACTTACCAGATGTGCAATTAGCATCCCAGGGTAGCTGGTCAGAAGCTGCTGAACCCTCTCAGATGGTATGGAGGGAGCAGCTTACAGGGACCTCCAGTCCAGAGGTAGATGACACCATCATGATATCATTGTTTGGGTGTCCTCACAGGCACTCAAAATTCTCCCTCCAGTTGATCATACTGGAGGGGACCACTTCCAAAACCTTCTGCAGTGGTCCATGGATTCATAGGACCCCCTTGACCCATCCCATAGCCAGTTAAGTGTGACTTCCCTAACATGACAGACAGCCCAAGGACCTGCAGGTTTTGGGAAGTTCTAACACCCATGGTGGAGCAACTCAAATACCATTCTTGGTCAGGTCAGAACAGAATCAATTTATTACTGTAGCTACAGGGGACAACATAGAGCAGCAGCAAAACTGTCTCTGTTGATACAAAACTCTGCCCAGCTGTGGCAGTGGCAATGACAGTTTACATACCTCTGGGTTTAGTTCTGTGAAAAACAAGTCATGAAAGCTACATGTCAGAAAAGCAGGATGTAGTAAATTACCACAAAGAATGCTGACATAAAGATTACTTCAGTTAAGCTCCAGACAGTACATCCTTTTACAAGTATTTCACTCCAAAAACTAGATCACACTTACTCACGTGAGGCCATTAGAAAACACCACAAATATTTTTTAACTAGAGTCCTGCAAAGGCCAACATGGTATCAGCTGTTTGACTTCCCCATAAGAAACTACTCAGAGATAGGACCTACCACAATACTCAAAGGAAGGTGCAGTCCTCTGGTACTTCCGACCAAAACCTCCCCTTAGTTCAGGTACTCCAAGAAGGACCTTCCCTACCTCCAATGACCCATGCTGCCAATACCATGTGAACCTGCAAGCCCCAAAACTCACATACTCCCTTCTCACTGACACACCACTCTCCTTTCAACAGATTCATTTGGCCAGCACACAAACCCAATAGCCCTTGGCATCTGACCAATGACTACCAAGGCATAAATTCTACCTCCTACTGCAGTCCCAACGTTGTTTACCTTTCATCTTATCTATGCAAAGCAGGTTTGGACATCAAAGGCGTTCTTCAGCAAACCACTCACTTGGGCAACAAAGCTCATTTTGCTTGTACTTGGAATAGCATTCATTATACTTTTGCTCATTTACCTCAAGGCTATTACTATAGTCCTGTCATTGCTCACGGTGTCTTAGCATCGACATTAGATGAAATTGCTCCCACTCCTGATGTCTCTCACTATCAGTATAGTGATGACATTTTCCTAGGCAAACATAGATGGGAATCTGTTGCACCAGATATGATCCCAAATATCAGTTCTCAAAGAACACCAGGAATTTTACAATACTCCTGGTAAAGGTCAGGTTCCTGCCCAGAGTATAAGATGTTTGAGTTTTTTAAAGAAGTCTTCTTGTAAGCCAGTATGAAAGGTATTCCTAAGAGTCTTGCAATCTGTTTTCTTTACCTCAACCTACTCCCAACGCCAAATGCAAACACTGGAGTCTCCAAGACTCTTCAAATTTTTGTCATGACAAGATCCAGCTTTCAGTCAGCTAAGCAATCCTCTCTATTCCTTAGCTGTGCACCCACTCCACTTGGCACTGGAACATGAGACACCAATAGGTCCTAGCCCTTCTCTTAAAAATATTCAACAGTATTGGTATTATGGACTCCTCGCTCACTCCTACTAGTGGACTAGTACTTAAGATCCAGCATAAAGAAACCTGCTTGGTCATGACTGTTCCAGGAAACACGTCCCAAGGACTCTTCCCATAAATCAATCCCTTTTGGCAGCAAGAGATGGCATGATGTGCAAGCCCTGGATGAAGAGTGACAGCATGTTTTACACACCACCTTCCTTGTCCTCTCTGATAGTGACAATCTCCTTGTAGATTGCCCCTTTACACTGAACAGTTTTACAACCTATTCTTTGTGATGTCCTTCATACATTCCTATCCCTTAAGGACTGTTGGGAAATAAAATAAGTTTACTTTTAGAATTAACTGTGTAATTGCCTAGAGTTATGTCAAATTGTAACATGCTTATAGTTTAACATGAGTTGGCCTTGTTTTAGATTTAGCATGACTGAATCTGTCAGTATGAATGACTAAACACTGTACTGGAGGTCCAGCATCACAAGGTAACTACTGAAGAAAAAGAGCCATCAAAAACAGGCAACAGATGACAGACAAGACCTCGATACAGATAAGATGGAAGGATGAACATAAATTGAACTGAGTTACACAGAAGATGGCTCCAGGGCTGATGCAAGCCAGAAGATATGGAACCTACAGGCTGCAAACTTTGAAGACTGTCATGGGAGAAAGTGATTGATAACATTGTCCCACAGGGTTAAGGATGGCAGACTAAACTATACGTAAAGTGAAAATTTGAGTACGATTGATAACAATGTAACTTAGGCTAAAGGACATTAATCAGAATATCTACTAAATGGTATAAAAGCTATAGCACTTCAATATCAATACTCAAATCAATAATTTACCAAATTGATCCTTGATACAATGAATAATAGTTCAAAGCTATCTTAATAACTAATTACTTTAAATAGAGATTGATGTTAGTCACCCATACTGACAGACTGCAGGTAGATCTTTCATTCAGTCTTGAGGGGAGTTTCTGCTCAAGGAAGGAATCCCAAACAGTTGTCTGGGGAGGTGCGCTAGAATCCACACTGTTCAAAGATAGGACTGGGCTCTAGTACTATAAAGTGATTGACCGTTAGTCATTTACTGCCAAGAAAAACTTCCTAGCTCAGCAAAACACTTATTTAATTTTATCATTCTTTTGTTCCTCTTGGGACCATCTGGTTTCACATCCTACTGTGGAACATCTGCTTAGCCAGCGGTAGTTATTCTTGGGGTTGCTGAGTCACATCTATCATTAGGACAGCATGACCTCCCACCATGTCTGGGGTTACTGCGTTGATGTTCTTCAACAGAGAGGACAGCATGACCTCCTACCTTATCTGGTTCATGTAAGTAGGGTAGGACTAAGTTCTTATTTCATCCTCATCTTAGATAAAGCGTCCTGCTACAAAGCTAGAAGATGGCCTGCCTAAAGGCAGAGAAGAAGTCAGTGGGGAGCAAAGAGACCTCAGCCCCTGTAACACCATTGAACAATTGCATGAAGAGTATGTGAAGAGCATGTTGGGGGATTGGATCTTAGATTGTACGGACACACCCTTACAATTACCCAGGGATACCATTATAGGTCCCTCGCAGGACCCAGTCAAGCTGAAATAAACCAACTCTGTGGCAGAACACAAGGTCTGAACTCTTTATACAGTCAGGGGCTAAGACTGGATCCAGCCACAACTAGACTCCTCTCAGAGTAAGTTCAGAAAGCAGAAACCTTGTGGCTCGGAGAGAAGGTATTTGGAGACTCTTCTGTTACAAGGGTATGAACAACCCATTACCATTTGATGTTGGATTCTTGGTATCTCTACCATCAAAATCCAACTTTTCATCCTCAAACATATAATTCTTAATTCCTTTTTCTGCTACAGATGATCTCTCAAGCTCGCTTATTATAGAAGCCTACCCTTTCAACGCCCCATAGAAGGATGCATGCACAATCTTTCACATAATGCATGGTTTGGGCACGCCACTGCTGTTCATACTGCAGATGAACAAATTATTACACCTGATTGCCATGGCAGTGCCTAGAGGGTCATTTCTTGGTCCTTGGCATAGTCACGCACTCCTCTGACAACCAGGTCTATACCAACTCCTGGTCTGCTTTTTCTGGGTGCACACACTGGCTTGCCTCTTGGAAAGCACATTCCTTATGCACGCATACTGTGGAAATCTGAGGCAGACTTATTTGTGAAGAAATACAGGACTATGTCAATTCATGTGCTTTGGCTGTTGGCCATACTGATTCCCATTCTACTTGCCCCATGGCCAAGGCCATATGGAATGCCCAAGTAGATGTCACTGCTATGATCAGAGGGGTGGCAGTGCGGGCAAACACTGACACCTATGATAAAGCCAATGGCAGTCTAACAGCAGCAGATAAAACCAAGGAAACTTTAATCCTCCATCCTGGATCATAGAACCATCATGGTAGTTCTCTGGATGAGCAAGCATTGGGGTCATCCTGCTGCTAAAGCTTTAGTTGGGATTGCAGTACACTATGAAATATATCTGTCAGAGAGGGCACAAAGTGTCACACAGGCCCGTGACAAATTTATATATAAATGCTCAAACAAACCAATAGCATAAAGATTTCAGGAAAAGAAATATCAGAAACACCGTATCCTGATTAAACCTTTTATCTAGGCCTTGGACATAGGTCTATGTATGGAAGAATTGGTCTCTCAGTGAATAGCCACTGCAGCAAATAGCATTTTCTACACGGCTCTGGTTTAGCAGCAATTAAGTATCTATTATTATTTTTAAGATAGATCACAAGATTGGGTTGTATAATTCTTAACAGTACTTAATCATCACCCAGTTTAACACGCAGACTATGAGTTCTTTACAATCAAAGGTGCAACTAAGTAAAGATTGCAGAATGGCAAGCTTCACCCAAGACTTAGAGCAAGTTCCCTCAATCAAATCACACACAAGAGACAGAGGTAAAACAGTTCTAAATCAAATGGCACACACAGAGGGATGATTAAAATTTCCCTTATCATGAGTTTAACAAACTATTTTTATGTGCTGGCATTCATCAATGGATGGTCAGCAAACCTTTCAAAATCAGGCCTTTAAGTCCTCACAAAAGCATTTACGGTTGCAAAATCTACCCTGAAAGCCTTCCCAGCTCAGGGGACCTAGTGGGTCACAAGTCCACTGTGATCCCAGAGATATCAAAGGGTATCACTTTGGATCACTATGTAAGATCATGAGATTTGCTTTGGTCAGGATTTTCCATTCTGGCCACAACTCATTCAAGTCATTGGTCAAGTCATTGTAATACACAATTCAGGCAGCAGATGACCCAGGTGTGGCCAGGAAGTGTCTTATATCACCCCAGGCCACTGCAGTTGTAACCAAGATAACACAATGGGGGTTTTTCCTGTGACTGCTTATCCAGATATTTCAGAGTGGTGGTTCTGATAAAAGCAATTCAGGTAGCTGACAGTCTAGGTGTGGCCAGGGCACGCCTAAGCCACTGCACTTGTAACCAAGATAGCTGCACAATGGAAGTTCTCTGGCTTGCAAGGTTTATCTTGAGATCTCAGTGTGGCCCTGGGCAGGGTGGAGGGCTGCACCACCACAACCAGCACTATGGAAATATTGGCAGACATGATAGCAGTACAACAATCAGCAGGGTCATGTGCCTCTACCAACCCTTTTGTGGCATGACCCTTGACACCTTCTCTCTCTGTTGACACTGTACGCCTTTAGCTTGTCTGAAACCTACTGGTACATCCCTTCTTGAGCTCACCAACCCACAGTCACAGCCATTCTTCCTTACTCTCAACTCCATCCCTCGTCATCAAGTATAGTTTATGCTATGCACCAAGGAAAACCCCTGAAGGGGCCCCTCAGAACTTGTAAAAAACTCCTTGCCGCAGCCCCATTACCACTTCAAAAGCAAGTAGCTAGGCTGGCATAAAGGACTACTGAGAATTCAAGGCGCCAAGATAAGAAAAAGGTGTCAGTTTCTAGGGAGGATGAGGGAGTATTTTATGCAATATATCTCTGTTCAGGATGTTTGTGAATCTTCTGACCCTCGGAAGATAGCGGGGCTAACACAACAATGTTAATTTACTATCTGGCTTGCAAGAATTTGTGCGATAATTGCACGTGTCTGTGTATTGTAAAAGTTTGTGCCTATAAAACCTGCTCGAAAACACCAAGCTGGGGTAGTTTCCTCCTTTGTCTGGAGCAACCCCGATCTGATCAGTTACCTGATTTTTTCTTATGCGCATTTTAACCTCTTAATAAACATTTATGTTGCTATCAACTCGTCTTCTTAGCACTATCCGTTGGACCCTAACAGTTTAGAATCACAGGTTTGGGTTGGGAGGGACCTTAAAAATCATATACTTCCTGTTGTGGAGACAGAGAAGAGATACTGCAATACACTCAATGTGAATGCTGCAAGCATCTACTTTATTCAGTTTTCCTCTACATATTTATATCTTTTCTATGATATTTGCTTATCTATTGTTTATGACCATTACCATGACATTTTCATATTACTTCATAAGATCCTTACACAATTAGATATGTGTTTACTTAGCTGGCATCTAGAAGCTGGCCAATACATATTTAATTACGTCTAATGGGACATATTATTCATAAAGATCCAGTACAGTCTTTGGCTGGCTTCCTTATTTGTTCTTCTCACACAACCAGTACTCTTCTGTCCTTGCTGTACTCTTTCAGCCTATGGCTCATTCTTGGGTCAAGGAACTCTCCAAACCCTTCTTGCCCAAGGTTACTTCAGAAGCAGCGAGCCCTACAACTTCCACACCACCTGCCATGGGCAAGGACACCTTCTGCTAGATCATGTCTCAAAGCCTCACCCATCCTACTTGGCCTTCAACCCTTACAGGGAAGGGAGAAGTTATCCCAAACGTCCCTGAGCAACCTGTTCCAGTACCTCACCACCCCTTCTTCCTAATATCTGATCTAAATTTCCCCCCTTTCCATTTAATCAGTTTTCCATTGTCCTATTCCTGCACTCCCTGATAAAAAAAGCCCCTCCCCAGCTTTCCTGTATGCCCCCTTTTAAGTACTAGAAGGCTGCTAAAAGGTTTCCCTAAGCCTTCTCTCCTCTGGTAAGCAATTCTAATTCAGCCTGTCCTTACAGAGAAGATGCTCCGGGCCTCCAACAATCTTTGTGGCCCTCCTCTGCACAAACAGGTCCTGGAACTTTTGGGTCCTAATCGGTCCTTAAAACAGGCAGAGTTAACACTGCCAACCAATGTATCTAGACTGAACTCAGGGTGCTCCCCTTGTTTGTCTACAAAATTGCACTGTCTAGTCTGAACAGCACATTTCTTGTGAAAAGGAATCCTGTTAAAAGTCATTATTTTAAAATTTTGAATCAATGTCCTGGGAATACAGCTCATTAATCAGGTCAGTGTTCCAAAGCCATGGGTCTTCTGCACAGAAGAGAGAGATGAAGAGAGGGAGATGATAGAGGTGCATAAAAACCTGAGTGTCATGGAGAAAGCAAAAAAGGGAACAACTCTATGCACTGCTTGGAACGCACTGCTGAGAGTAGCAAACGCCATCACCTAGTGGCAAATTTAGAACAAATACATGGAATGATTTTCCACACAGCATTCCTAAAGGAATTTTATCCTAAAGGATAAATCCCAAATGATTTTCCACATAGCCTCAGGAAACTATGGAGACCAAATGAACACAACAATATTTTACCACAAAGGGGGCTTTTACCAAAAATCATTATTAAAAAACCCCTAACTCTCAGATACACAGGAGCCCTTAGAAAAAAATTATCATAAAAGCCTAAACTCTGTGAATCAAGTGTTTACTCAAATTATTATAATGAGGAAGAAGACAAATTATTAGTCCTGACAGATCACAATTTAACAGTAATAATTTGTAAAGGCAACATGTCTAATCATTACCATAATAGAATAAGTGCAGTGATTAAGAGAAATCCATCACCAATTGCTTTAACATCATCCAGATCCGCAGTCGCTGGGGGAGGGCCTTTCTTTTTCACAGCACGAATTCAGAGAGGCAGAGAGGCAACTGGGAAATCATGTGGTGCGCCCACCCATGACTGAGGTCCCCCCACCCTTGCTGCAAGTGCTGAGACTTTATACCATCAAACAAACAAAATACATCATTCCAAAAAGCTCCAGCTGCTTACTGCTCGCCTCCCCCAACTCCCAGAACACGGCCAAGGTCCCAGGAGAGAGGAGTAAGAAGCAGATGGATATTTCTTATCTTTAAACAAAGGGACTGTAGAAACACAACATTCCTGTCCAGCTCCTCTCTTTTTCACACAGCACAATTCCACTGATAACGAAACTTTCTCACACTCTTATGTAATAGAAATAGCACAGTACAACTCCACTGATGATAGCAATGTGGAAAGTTACAGACTGAGCAATGCACATCGCAATGGAATACAAATCATCCATGGGACATACATGCCATTTCAGGCCTGTCGATTAGGCTCTGTCACTTCAACTAGGTTCAGGGAGAGATGTGACAAACTCCCCACAGACAGCAATGTCTGCTCAGCATGATGCAATGGGTACAGCCAGAGAAGGTCAAAGAAGGTCATGACTAAACCTTTAAGGGTAATCCAAGCGAACATTTTCTCTGCTCTGAATTGCCTTCCAGACCAACCAAGGTCCAATCTGCTGTAGCTGTAACCTTAAGAAAAAGTGACAGCAGAATCTTAGACATTGAAGTTCATTACAATTGTCAGGAATAACATCACCAACATTAAACGACACCTGCAAACCTGGTGGCTCCTGGTAATCTTTAAATATAATGTAAACACAAACTTAGCTGTTACCTATGTACTGAGTACAGGAGACACTACTACTGAACAGATCTCCCCTATGAGATCTCCAGCTTTACATCAAGACAGATCCATGATCCATCCCATGGATCATCACTAACAAGCCTGGCAGAGAAATAAAGGAAGACAATAAGTAGATGTTGAAGCTTTCATCCCCGATCTAGGATGGGGCTCATGTGAAAGGATTTCCTCTGGAACCTCCACTACATGCCTTAGTTCCCCCAAGGGAGTCCAATATTTCCCAGTGAACCTCAAAGAACACACTAAGACAGTACTCATCTATCTTCAAGAACAGTCATGTATGTTTATGATCCCAAATGGTAACCAAGAGCAGCCAAAGCTTTGAATTTGATGTTACACCCAGTTGTAGTTTTGCTAGTTTTGACTTTATTACATTTATTGCTTATAATCATTCTATATATCAAAGTCTGCCAAATAATGAAACAAATTATGTTAATCAACATGTAAATACATGCCATCAACTGTTTCTGTATGTGCAATGGCATATAATTAGCATTAATTGTAACTCTTAAGCTAAGCAATTCATCAAATAATTATACTCTCATCACTGACCTGCAATACTTCCTATATTTATGACAAAGAGGCAAGAAGGAACCGTACTATTGTTCTAAGTGAATAAATTGGATTTTCTGTAGTCACAGGGTGGAGTGTGATGGATGCACTCAACCTCATAACCAAACTAGTGATAGTTTGGCTCAGGCTTCGAAGGAAGCACATGCCTAGGTCATGATCAGGTCAGGAATGTCTTTAGTTCCAACCTATTCTTTGGAAACCCACACAGGAACAGGGTGATCCACTGAGTTTTAATGCATATGAGCTGGGAAATCAGAACACCAATCATGCGATTAACAGATGAATAGCAGGTGGTTCTTCCAAGACTAATTCGTCAAGGAACAAATGAAATTGCGGGTACAAGAAGTTTCATGCTTACCTTTAATCACTGGGCATTAAGATCTTGTATTATTACTTTTAAATATTATATCCCCCGCACAGTAATAGATTTAATCTTGCCATTTGGCTTAAGACTTTTACAACATGGCTTCACCAAGGGCAAGTCCTCCCTC
This sequence comes from Piaya cayana, assembly GCA_013389865.1. Lineage (NCBI taxonomy): Eukaryota > Metazoa > Chordata > Aves > Cuculiformes > Coccyzidae > Piaya > Piaya cayana. The sequence goes on along the minus strand of WAAB01013701.1, from coordinate 77,185 downwards.
ACCAACCTAACAGCCATCTGTTCAGGAGTGATTACATCAGTGAACAAGGGAAGACCATGGATGTCACCTTTGTGGACTTCTCTGAGGCCTCTGACACAGTCCACAACAACCTCTCTAAACTGGAGGTATATGGATTTGGAAAATGGACTACTTGGTAGATAAGAAATTTGTTGGATGGTCACACTCAGAGGATACTAGTTAACAGCTCAATGACCAGATGGAGATCAGTGATGAACAGCGCCCCTCAGGGGTCTGTTCTGGGACCTGTGCTGTTTGATATCTTCAACAATGACTGATGATGGGGTTGTGTGCACCCTCAGCTCCTTTGTGAATGACACCAAGCTGAGTGGTAAGGTTGACACCCCTGAGGTACAAGATGCCATCCAGAAGAACCTGGACAAGCTAGAGAAGCATGCTTGTGAAAACCTCACAAGGTTCAACAAGGCCATGTGCAAAGGTCCTGCACCTGGGTTGGCACAACGCTTAGTATCAACATAGGCTGGGGGATTGAGAGCAGCCCTGCAGAGAAGGATGTGGGAGTCTTGGTAGATAAGAAGCTCAACACAAGCCAGAAACGTACACTTGCAGCCCAGAAGGCCAACCGTATCCTAGGCTGCATCACAAGAAGTGTGGCCAGCAGGCTGAAGGAAGTGATTCCACCCATCTACTTTGCTCTCCTGAGACCACATCTGGAATACTGTGTCCAGCTCTAAAGCCCTCAGCATAGGAACGACATGGACCCGTTGGAGGGTCCAGAGAAGGGTCATAAAAATGATCAAAGGCCTGAAACACTTTCTCTGTGAAGAGAGGCTGAATCAGTTAAGTGTTGTTCAGCTTGGAGAAGGAAAGACTCCAAGGAGAACTTATTGCAGTCTTTCAGTACCCAAAAGGGGCTTACAGAAAGATGGCGAAAAACTTTTTAGCAGGGCCTGAAGCAATAGTACAAGGGGTAATGGTTTTAAATTAAAAGAGGAGAATTTTATACTAGATATTAGTAAGATATTTTGTTGTGGTTGTTGAGGGTGCTGAAAGACTGGAACAGGTCGCCCAGAATGGTGGTAGATCCCATCCCTGGAAACATTCAAGGTCAGGTTGCATGGTGCTCTGAGCAACCTGATCCAGTAGGAGGTATCCCTGCTCACTGCAGTGTGGTTGGACTAGATGGCCTTTAAAGATCCCTTCCAATCCAAACCATTCTATAATCTTAGTTCAACAAAACCACTTTTGCTGCTGCCTTCGGCAGTGTTTCTTTGGGTGTTACGAATCTCCCCAGTGACGAGTGTAACTGAGGCACTCAAAACAGTTATAAAATATTCTTATTCATTATTAAAAGCTTCTTTTTATTATTATTTTTTATTATTATCCTTGTTTATTATTCTAAACACCAAAGATACATATTTCAATGCCAGCCATTCTGATTTCAACTGTTTCCCACCTCCACTCCTTGTGAGTTGAGCAAACACACGCTTCCAAGGACTGAAATAACAAAAGTTCAGTTGCAGGCCAGCATAAGCTTGCTCCCTCACTTTTGTTTCTAGACTTCCAGCAGCCAGTCTCGGGTAATCAAAAGCACTTAAAATTATTTTGGTATGTATGACATACAGCATCACAGAAAGATCAGAGTAGCTCAGCACACCTGCACCTATGATAAAAGATTGCCAGTACCAAACTGGTGCCCAAAGGAAAAACTATATACACACTAGGAATTCCTATTTTTCTCATTTTATAACTGCATTTTAGATATCATAGCAGTACCAGCATAATTTCTCTTGTCGCAAGGATTCTTAGTTGTTATGTAGGAGATAATTTTTTACAGATTACCTAAATCTCAGATTGACAGTCCATCCCAAGAAACTTTAAACTTATGAAGGCTAGTCACATTGCAGATTCCCATCCCACCATTGCCAACAGTGTATTTCTCATCTTCACCTGTTGGCTTTGCTGTCCTAATGTTATCTGTGACTACAGATAAGCATTACAAAAATGGTTATTGGACCAGTCTGTTTTGGTTTTACACCCATGAACTTGAAGTTGAATCAGACTCTTCCTCCCAACCCTCCATTGTGTTCTTAGCATTGTCTCCTCCAACCACCAGAACTTTTAACATGACTTCATTCAATATATCTAACAGTACTTCTGAATCAGTTTGTAAGATGTTTGTTTGTTTGGGTCTTTTTAAGCAAACACTTCACTCTCAAAGTCCTCAGGGTTCAAATCTAGAACAACAGAAAGTGCTCAGAACTGACAGGATATTTTCAAAACAGATGAGGAAACAGGACAGAGATTTTTTTCAGTTCAAGCAAGAGCTATTAAAAGAAATTATCTCATTAGCACAGCCCTGGTGCTTGTTAAGGGATGCTGTAACTGACCACCTCCAGCAACTCTGTGGCTTGGTGGTTCCCCCTGTCCTGAGCCTAGAGTTCAGCCTGGAGACTCAGGTGTCTCCACTGCAGGCCCATGGGCACAGCTGCTGCTGCTTTCCCATCTGCAGGTTTCCCCTTCCAGCAGCTGGGCTGAACATGCATCCAGGAGACACAATCAGGACACCAAAAAGGCACTGCTTTCAACAGCTGCACTCAGCCCTGGGGAGACCGCCCCTTGAATACTGTGTTCAGTTCNTTCACTAAAAGGGTCACTGTGCGCTGGAATGGTCTGCCCAGGGAGGTGGTTGATTCACCTTCCCTGGAGGTGTTCAAGGCATGGGTGGACGAGGCGCTAAGGGGCATGGTTTAGTATTTGATAGGAATGGTTGGACTTGATGATCCAATGGGTCTTTTCCAACCTGGTGATTCTATGATTTTATATATGACTCAAGTAAGAGTACCTTGCCTCCTCTTTGGCTGGTGAGGATTGAATGCAAAACCCACGTACCTACGCTCTCTACAGTAACAAGCACACACATTCCCAGATCTCTCAAGTATGGTACAGCTCCCTTTGCCCATACTACTATTGCTGACACCACAGGCCAGGGTTGCCTGCACCCCCAGTCTGACCCCACTTGCTAGCACCATATCCACTCATACCAGTCTCCCCAGCAGCTGGCACTCTGGACAGAAAATCTTCGGGACATGTGAAGACGTTCCCAAGAGCTATGATTCTTACAGTTAGTGATGTTGAGACACCCTCTTGCACTCCAGTTGCTGGTACCATAGCCGAGAGATGCCTACACCTCCAGTCTGACTCCACTTGCTGGCCCAGTTATCAACTTCCACTGACCTCTTAAGAAGCTGGCAACTAGGCTTTGCAGCACTCGCACACAAGGGACAGAGAGTGAGACTATGCAACCAGGCAGGACTGGCTGCTGCATTCAGGCACATGGATCAATCGGACAGACCTCCTGACCAACCAAAGCTTACATACAACTGGCCCCTTTTATGCTCTCTTCTGTCTGCTCCCCTACTGCATAGTTCCACCATCCTCTTACTCACACCCACTCTGGCACTCACAGGTTTCTCCTCTAATCAGCTTAAAAATCTAGGTTTGTCTACAGTTTCTCAATGGCCCATCAGACAGCAAGATTGACTTGTTTTGTTCTCCTGCATCACTCACATTTGCCTGTTAGGCTTATCTCAAGTGTTCTTTATTGCCTCCCTTTTTTTCCCTTATAATCCCATTTGAACATCAGGTAATCTTGCTGGAATAAACACTGGCATCACACACACAAACCACCTTTGTGGAGACAAATCTGACAGACAAACATTTGGTTTATTCCTTCACCATTCTTGTCTCCTCTTGGATTTGGAAAGTCCTTGAGCAGATAACCTTAAGGATCCACACACCCTTACACATTCCTTGTTTTCTTGCTAGGAACAGTGTCCTAGAAATGGTGTTCCTTCACTGCCAACACAGGTCACTCTTTCAACTCTTAGTCTGCTATTCATTCTGCTGCTTTCTCACACATTCTCAGGGCCATGGTTTAGTGGCGGATAGGAATGGTTGGACTCATGATCCAAGAAGCCTCTTCCAACCTGGTGATTCTATGATTCCCATTAATATGTTAGGCACAGCAGTTTTAATATTTCTGTTACAAACTTCAAATAATATTTCAATCATTATATTTGAGGTAGGGCTGCAAGACTAGTAAAAACTTCAGGAATACTTAGGGAAAGAATCAGATGTCAGAAAAGGGGACATGTAAGAGCAGTGAGAGGATGGAAATAAAGAGGAAGAATAAGAGAGGCTAGTCACATGTAAGCAAGTCCCAGCTGGGACCCAGAGCTCATAGTTTGTAGGTCAAAAGGCAGCAACTGAGAGACCAGGGTGTCACCACCCTGAGAAGAGGACACAGGGCTTGGAGGTCTCAGTGACAACCGAATAGACTGGCATGCAAGGAAAGTCTGGGTGCCAGCAAGTGAAAAAGGAACTGCAGGTCACAGCATTACATGTGAGCAACTGGAGGTGTGCAAGACATCCAAGGGCCAGTAAGTAAAGGAACCTCAGTGTGTTTTATGTTTTCCCATAGTAGGTTTATGCCAATGTGTGTGGGCATGTCAGTTTACTTTCAATCTGAGCTAGCCAGAGCAGTAGGAAAACCCAAGACACTTGCAAGCCATGGACCTGCAGCAGAGTATATGACTGAATACTCTCATACTCATGTGTCTCTTGTGTACATTAAACTGGCCAATAAAAATGATTAACTGTTAAAAACCTTGGCCAATTTTCTCCCATTTATGACAAATATAAGATCTGTCAGATGCCTGATAATTTTCATGTGTGCCTTGCACTACACAGACCTCTGCACACTACCCATACTTGTTTAATACCCTCAGATCATACTAGAATTGTGTTTCCTCTAACAGGCGGTTAATTACTGCTAGAGAAATTATAAATATGTAATTCCCATTTTAAAACTTACTAAGAGAGCATAAAAGTTTAAAAAAAAAACCCACGGAAAAAGCACTCCATAGCACTTGGCAAGGGACCTGATCCACAGTCCTACAGCTACAGAACAGCACCCAGCAACACTGCCAAGAAGTGTCTCAAGAGCAGCAGTCACAGACAGAAGGGCAGCAGCAAAGCGGGCATTCTTCTCAGCAGGAATGAGGTAACACAGAAACACCATGCCAGACAGCAACAATGGGAAGTGCTAGATACATAAAATTTATCATAAGAAGGATCTAAATCGAGCTCAGAGAGATTATTCTGAAAGATAAATGTCAATTTTTTTGCAAACACTATGGCCACCAGGCACTTGTAAGAGCTCCAGGGAGCTTTAAATTTCTCATTCTCAATATCAAGCACTATATCAGCATCATAAAAAGAGATGTCACTATTCACAACAAAATGAAATCTTCAAGACTGTATTTGATTACTTGATCACATCAACCTCCTCTTTCCACTCGTTGATTGTTGGTCATCAACAAAGATAAGAAAGGCTTGACATCAAACAGGTTAATTTTTGCATTGATTAGGACCAGGAGAGACCACAAATACTGTGACAAGAGTCACATACCTCCAGCCCACTTATACAACGCTCATGGTTGCAGCACAGGAAACTGACAAAGCTCACCATACAGGATTTAAGAAACCGCTTCCTTTGTTTGCAACCCACAACCGCAACTCTGTAACAGACTCAGGTGGTGGCCCAGAAGGCCACAGCAAGCACCTCTGCTGGTCCATCACTGGGCAAAAGGCAAGAAGGACTGCCTGAGAAGCACACACAACCTCACCTGGCCAGGTGCACCATGGCACCTCTATCAGAGTGACTAAGTGAACACAATATATCCTTTTAGATCATTTTTACTCACAGGAAAAAAAGGGGGGGGCAGGGGGGAAGGCAAAGAGCTGGGGAACATAGCTTTGTGTAATTTTTAGAAACATATTTTCAAAAATTCTACTACAAAACCATATCTGCCTGCAGAAAACACCTATGTCAATAACTTGTTAGCTTTTAAAAGGCAGCATTTAAGGGACAGCCTCCTGCAGATCACAGCATTTTTCTGATCTACAGTTATTTTTGTTGAAAAGTGACAGAAAAGGAAAGGGACAGTGTATGCAAAAAACCAAACAAACAAACAAACAAAAACCAAATAAAATAATAAAAGCAGCTGTGCTTTTTGCAGAGAACAGAGCTGAAATGACCAAATAAAAGGTCTTCTGAAAACCTGTCAGACAAATGAACTGGACAAACAGTTACAGCTACTACGAAGCAGGAAAACAGAACAGCCCAAGACTTGATATGAAACATGCTGTACTGTTTCTTTTGCCAAAACATCAGACAATATCCTATTTCCTGAAAAGAAATACTGTTTGAGCTTAAACTACAAAGAAGGTTCACAATTTTACCTTTGAAATGTCACTTGACTCAATGCAGTGAGCCACAAGACAAACGTGAAATAACGGTTCCTGATAAACACCTCCAGAACTACCTCAGCACATTAGCTAAGGCTTTGCTTTGAGACTCAGCAGAACTTTTTATACCAACACAGATATAGAGAATAAAGAATTTAATTCTGTGGACAGTAATAGAAAAGTTATGACTAACACAATTCTACTTTCTCTGCCAGGAAAGTCTATCGAAATGTTTTGGGACACTAGCTGATTAAATCAAGGAAATCTGCTGATAAGAGCCCAGTTAAGGAGCTTTTGGCATTTTATTCCCAACATTCTCAGATGCAAGTGCTAGAAAATATTTTCCAGGGGACACGATGAGCTGGGTTTGTTTTCTTCTATTTTTAAGTCATCCCAAGAGGCTAGTTAGAGCAGAGAAAAGCCCATCGTGACCACATAGCTCCTCGAAAGAGTCAACCTCATAACAAACTTCTAGGAAAACAACCACCAGCATTCCTATGGGCTTCTGAAGTATATCCAGTGCTGAAAAAACCTGGCTGATGCCCCTAGTTTTCACCAATACCAAGAGCATATGAAGCATATTTCTCAGAGCATATTAAGAAAGTTGATAAAGAAGTATTGATGGGGTAGAGTACTTGCCTTTTTTCCTCACATTCTCATCTGCCTTTGCAGATGGAATAAGCTATGTAATCCTCACAACTACACTACTCAGATAACCCGAAACAGAAATAGCAACCTATACCTCTCTAAAACAATTTTTTTCCTTTAGTTGTATTTTGTCCATTCAGCCATCATATCTGACTGCAGGTGTCCCTCTCACAAAAGGGCAAACACTAACCTCCTTGCCTCATACCTTGTGATGTCTGTCTGAAAGGCTGAAGCAAAAATTACTCACACACACTGCTCTTCCATCACAGACCCTCAACACAGAGGTCCCAAAACACCTGGTCTTGCCCATACCGAGCCCACAACCTTATAAGCAGTTATCTCTTTTTTCCTTTTTATAATAATCTTTCAGTGCTACCTCCCTGCCTTGCCGACAGTTACAGAGATGGACAGTAAATAAACTTCCGCTGAAAGTGACAGGACAGGGATGTTTCTGGAGGTGAATTCCTCTCTTGTGAGACCTCATCTGCAGTACTGTGTCTAGTTCTGGAATCCCCAACATAAGGATATAGCTGTTGGTGATTTGGAGCTGGGGAAGGCACTAACAGGATAGCCATTGTTTAGCTTGAGATAAGCACTAACACTTAAGGGTAAACAAAACAGTAATAACTTAGCTGAAGCAACTGACACTTGAGGATACTGNTTGAATATCAGTTCATTGTATAAAGCCAAGATGAGTGCCATGATGGGCACGCATGTTGTTTTGGAGAAACTATTCTCCCATACGTCTCAGCGCTGAATAAACATACCTACTTTATAACTTTATAAGTTATGGAGTCTTGATTCCGCGTGTCATTGGAACGGGTCCAGAGGAGGGCTGCAAAGATGATCAGAGGGCTGGAGCACCTCCCACACAAGGGAAAGCTGAGAGAGATGGGGTTGTTCAGCCTGGAGAAAAGAAGGCTCCAGGGAGACCTTATAGCGATCCTCTAGTACCTGAAGGGGCTACAGGAAAGCTGGGGAGGGACTGTGTGCAAAGGCTTGTAGTGACAAGACTAGGGGCAATGGGTATAAAGTGGAGACGGGCAGATTTAGAATAGAAATAAGTGGAAATTTCTTCAAGATGAGAGTGAGGGTGGTGAGGCACTGGCACAGGCTGCCCAGGGAAACTGGCTGCCCCATCCCTGGACGTGTCCCAGGCCAGGCCGGACTGTGCCTTGGGAGCCCGGTGTAGCGGGACGCATCCCTGCGCATGGCAGGGAGGTTAATGATCTTTAAGGTCCCTTCCAACCCAAACTGTTTTGATTCTATAACCCTCGGGAAGCGGCTCCTGCAGCCACCAAAAGCTCCCTTCCCTCCCCGCCCCAGGCAGCGACTCCCTCTGCAGCCGCCGGGAGCTCCTTCCCTCCCTCTCTCCTCGCCTCAGGCAGCGACTCCCGCAGCCACGGAACGATCCTTCCCTCCCGGCTCCCCTCAGGCAGCGGCTCCCTCTGCAGCTGCCAGGAGCTCCTTCCTTCGCTCCCCAACCCCCGGCAAGCGGCTCCAGCATCCACTCGGAGCTCCCTCCCCGCACCCACTCCCCGCAAACAGCAACTGTGAGGCCACCGCGAGCTCCTTCCTCCGCTCCTTCATCCCAACCCCCGAGAAGCAGCTCCTGCAACCACTGGGAGCTCCTTCCCTGAACAACAACCCATGCAGCAAATCCCTCTGCAACCACCAGGAGCTCCTTTCGCTCCACCATCCTAACCTCGGGAAGGGGCTCCTGCATCCACCGGGAGCTCCCTCCCCGCACCCCCCTCACACTCAGCGACTCCCTCCCCTCTCTCCCTCACTCCCTTCACCCCGACCCCCTCCCGCCGCCGCCGCCTGTCCTCACCGATCCCGGCGAGCCGCTCGGCAGGTGGAGGTCCTGGAGCCGGCGGCCACAGGCTCCGGGGGAAGCGGAAGGGGAGCGGAGGCGCTGCCGGAGCGGGGCGGGGGGGGAGGCGGAGCAGCGGGAGCGGCCGAGGAGGGAGCGGCCTGCGCCCTCGCCGCACCGACCGCGGGGAGCTGGGCCGCGCCTCCCGGTTGCGTGTAAGGCTTCTCGGGGCCCTCGAGACTGAGCTCCGCCTCCCTCCCTCCCTGCCTGCCTGGCCGCCTGCTTTCCTGCCTTCTTTCTTCCCTGCCTCTNCTTTCAGGTAGTTGTAGGGAGCAATGAGCCTCACTCTTTTCGTTTCCTGCCTGCCTCCTTCCTTCCCTACCTCCCTCCTCTCTTCCTTCTCTGCCTCAGTCTTTTCTTCCTTACCTGCCTCTCTCCTTTCTTCTTTCCCTGCCGCCCTTCCTTCCTCCTCCCCTGTCTCCCTCCTTTCCTTTCCTGCCCTCTCTCCCTGCCTTCTCAGCTCCCCAGAGAACTGCCACAGGTCCCTGCTCCAGGCACATCAATTTATAAGAAAAAAAACCCAAACCCACAGTGGTTCTTTTAAGGCCCCCATGAGTTGAGGACCAGCTGGGACTTCAAAAGGAGTCTGAAATTAGAAGATCTGTAGAGTGATAAATACAAAAGCTTTTGAACAAAGGAATAAATCATTATGTTAAGAGAATGAATTAACTGAAATAATAATTCCTGGCCAGCTTGCAGTTAGAAGGTGATTGTAACAGGAGTTTAGCTTGTTTGCTAGTTGAAACAGGCAACAAATCAAGAATTGTGTGTCTTAAAGAAACTTATCTCTGACTGATCCTCTAGCTAAAAGACAAAAAGGACAGTTCAGCAGAAACAAAGAACAGGCCTGAGCTCTCCAGAGGACACAGTGATGAAGGAGATAAGATAAAGACCATCAGAAGCTTATGAAGGCCATAGAGAAACTGTGGTGGGAAGTGGGTGATAAGCTATGATAATGAGTTCTATAAAAGTATCCAATAGGTGACCTGTGTCCCAGAATCCATATGAAATGTATGTTTAACCAGTATTTCCTGGACTCTATATGAAATATGTATGTTTAACCAGTATAAAAGTCAGACAAACAGCCTCAATAGTTGGACACATTAGGTGGAATTCTCTCCTATGTACCTGGTGTCCCATAATATAGAATACCTGCTTAATAATCACATTGGCATTGATCATTGAATTTGTCTTTCCATGGCATCACTTTGTAGTAAAAACTAGGTAGATGGAAGGAAAAAAGTTAGATAAGTACTGTATGAAGAAAATACAAGTTAGGAGTATTTAAAGATAAATTTCACATCACAAAATTACTGGAAGGCTATGATATCTTTAAAAATTCTAAGTTTTAAACAGATATCAAGACTATACTAAATAGATCTTATTTATCCTGCATCGCAGTTAGGGGAACAAAGGTCATTATATAATATAGTCAGGAAAAGTAATTTTTATTAAGCTCTATAAGTGAGCTGACTGCTCACTCACACTAGTATTGCAATACCTGTCTCCAAACAGGCTGGTGTGACGTGGGATAAGGGACTGACACTTGACAGAAGAATGACAGCTGCTAAATAATGGAATCATAGAAGCATCTTGCTTTGAAAAGACCTTAGAGATTGGTGTGGCTTGAACTAAAGTAGAACCAGTTGCTAGCTTAAGCTAAGCCTTGTTTGAGTAACTTCATTTTCTGAAAGTTAACTGAATGTTTTTCACACAGTATTTCTCTCTAGAAGTGATAACATGGGCCAGCGGTATGTTAAAAGGCCATTGCTTATGCTTGTTATTATTATGGAAACCAAGGCTATCCTCAAGCTCGCGGAATGACAAAAGTCAGAGGTGAAAAGGGTCACACCTGCAGGGAGGGATGGACTGGACAAGTGACCCCAAGTGGACAAACAGACTATTCCATCTTATATACGTCATATGTGGTATAAAACTGAACTATCATGAGGGTCAGTTTCTCTTCTTTGATGGCCACTGTCCAGTGAGGACCTTGTCTGTCTTTTAGCCTCTAGTCTTGTTGGAGCAAGGACAAAAAAAAAAAAAAA
>WAAB01013701.1:31895-66177 GCA_013389865.1 Piaya cayana | reverse complement strand
TGCTAACAGTTTTGGTAACAGTCTCAGATCCATATATTCCTGAATCCAGTTACTGAGTCCAGCTCCCTTCTGCTGCTAAGTTCAGCCGGGGGCCTTTTCCTTGTGCCTGCTCTGCAGCATCTGCAGTAACATAGTCATTGGGGAGGAGCATGTTTTATCATTTTCTTATTAGCAGCATTTTCCTTATGATTATTATTGTTTCATTAAAGCTGTTTTAGTTTTCAACCTGCACGTCTTTTGTTCTGGTTGGACACCCTCTTCACTGAGAGGGTGGTTGATCACTGTACCAGGCTTCCCAGGAAAGTAGTCATGGCATTGAGACAATCAGAGTTCAAGGAACACCTGGACATCACTATTAGTCATGTGATTTAGTTTTAGACAGTCCTGCGAGAAGCAGGGTGTTGGACTCAATGATCCTTATGGGTCCTTTCTAGCCTGAGATATTCTATGAGTCTGTGATCTTAAAATCAATCCCTACAGCGGTGAACATTCTTCTCCAGGCTGCCTCAGCATGCTAAGCAGAGTTCATGAGCCTAACAGATGCAATGCAAATGAGGAATTCAAAATGTGTATCTTTATTAAGACAAGCTCAATATCATGCTATGTTTCTAACCACACTTGCACACATACACCCATGCACATTTTGCAACTCGTGTTACAGGAGAAAGGTCAGGAGTTTGTTGCAGCAGATGGCCTTGGGATGCTTATTGTGAATTGCTTTTCTCATACCCTAGGCTTCATAGTTTCATTGCCACCTAATGTTAAATATGGACCTTTGTCTTCTCCAGATTCCATGCTACCAGAGCACGTCTCCCAGCCTAGTGCTGTTTGTGTGGTATCCCTGCCCTCTTCCTCCCATCAGGCACAGCCTCTCCTTGATCAAGAGCTGAGCGTACCATGTATCAGGACCTGCCTATAATGAGGTGTGACCAGCCAGATGCTGCAAATAGGAACTGGCTGTAATGATCCTTGGTGTACGCCACAGCTGAACAATAGACAGGAGAACGCTCTGAAAAAGTAGGAGTCAAGGATAAAGTGAAATCATTCTGTTTAGAAAGCATATAACATAAACGAAACATAACCGCCCTGAGTTAAGTACTGCAAGGTAGTGCCAGGGTGCACGCCTGCTCTGCCTGAAGGCTGATACAATCCAGCAGTTAGATCAGTTACGCTGCATTCAGCCAAAATTGTCTATGTAACAGTGTTGGAAACACCATGTTGAGAAGCAAAAGTGGGAGAATTAAGGACAATGATGAAAAAGTAATATGGGGAGTGTTGTTTATTTTGGGAGGAATCTGGGCAAAGACATGCAGGCAGGTACATGTAGGAACAGTGAAAAGGTGAGTTCAGGGAAAGAGAAAGTCAGTTGGCACTAGGACTGCAAGTGTTTATCAATGATTGTGTTAAAAAAAATGGAGGTACTATAGACAAAACACATCCTGGTTTCAATTTTCACTGTCCTGGTCCCTCATACTCATTTTAGTCACAGTCCCTGTCATGTTGTGTTCAGTTGTTTCAGCTCATCTAGATGTCCAGATTCCATTACAATCTCTCTATGTCATAATGATTTTTAACAAGATTAGTTTGACTAAACTCTCCAGATTAGGTTCTTATGACACAGAGCTTAGTTTCTTCCAGTCAAAAACCTTCATCAGTAGCAGTATTGTTCCCAGCATCTTGAAACACAAACCTTACCAACTCATTGAACTGACTTCCCATAATTCTCAGAGTAGTGAAGGCAAATTATTTCTACAATTGTCATCAATAATACGTGGAAAATCTGTTTTTCACAGAAAGAAACAGAGTTGTCCTCGTGATACTGTCAAACTGGAACCATTTTCTCTTATTACCTAGATCTGTATCATGGACCTGAGGGCACCAGCAGCCCTGAGTTCCTGCCAGCTCCAGAAGTGCTCCCCCGATCCTGCCCAGGGCCCAGACACCACTTCAGAGCCCTCCCGTGGCTGTCAGTCTCTGTCCCAGTAACACAATAGCCCTGCCCTGCCCAGCCACGGGCCTTGCTGAGCCGTGCCAACCCACAGGTCAACATCCTGACCAGGCTTTGCACATCCTCATCCCCAGGGCCCAGCCATCATGGGACTGTGTCTGATCCTAGTTCTCCTCACTGGCCCTGATCCATGGGCTGATGTGCCAGCGGTGCTCGGTGCTGGGGCTGCCCCCAGCTGTGCTGCTCCCCATCTTGGGTGGTGGGGTGACCCTGGCTACCAGCTCTGCCCTGTTGCCGATTGAAAAGCAGATAGTTGGGGGCAGGCACCCAGCTGAAGCTTAGCTCAGGGATGTCCGTGCCTCCACGTATATACTCTTTTGGTTTTGTCAGCAGATGATGTATTATCAAGTTCACATGGCTACAAACAATTCAATTTAATTGGAAGCTGGCTTCACTGTGAACTGATGATTATCAAGAGCAGCAGGATGTTCACATTGTGAACTGGACTAGATCATGCATCCCAAGGCATGTCCTTGACTACTCACCAATCCTCCAAGCCCTCCCCTTGCAATGAATAACATTGCTGTCTAAGGGATATAAAACAGCAGAGTGTTCTTAGTAGTCCATACATTTGAGCTGTGATGCATGTACTCATTTTTCATAATGATATTTCAGTGATTTGGTATGACAGAAGATGCAGCCTATTTATGGTCACAGATGGACACTTATCCTGCAAGTTATTTTCTGTCAACAACTTCAAGTACAAAACTCTCCTCCCAACCTCTGCAAGAATACATACTCAAAGGAGCACTTTCATTTTTATCATTCTTACCCTTTCAGTCTTCTCCTTTATTATCTTGTATCTCGGATCATTCCTGTGGCACCTCAGTTATCCAAGTAAAGCTATCTCCCTATGAAGGAGTTTCTAGTGAAGTTAAGGGCATAATGAATGGCATCTTCATTCCATAAAAAAAGTTTTGGAAGAACTAAGTCCCAGATGCTAATCAACTGAATATTCTTAAAACTGTCAAGATCAAGGATAACTGGTAATTTCTGCTCCTTCCTGCTATTATTCACTATCTTCTGTGGTATCCCTCTAATGATTTGATTTTCACAAACCACTTGTGCATACCTGAAAGTCATTCAGCACTTGTAACCATTGCTTCATCCTCAAATGTTGGGGGCTAGTTGTGGTCACTAAACCCTTGGAGCAAAGTCCAGCTAAGTCAATGACTCATGGAGTTGCACATGTCAGACATGTTTCCAGTTGTCATGTTATATGATGGCTTCCAAACTGACTCATACGTTTATCAATCTCTTTATATGGATGCTAATTTGAAACAATTTGAAACACTCTTCCCTTCTCCTGACTTTCACTACCTTTTAGCTCAAGCAAATATCCAGAATTGTATTCCCTGCACATAATAATCTCAAACTATCCAGCCTTTTTTCACCTCATGATCTTTAAAATCACTTGCAGACCTGCATGCTAGAGTTACCCGCCCAGACATTTGTTCCCGTGAATGCTCAGGTCTGCACATCCAATACTATCTTCCACCTAACACTGAACTTGCAAGAGTGAGCCAAATTGTGCTTGTCTTGACTTTATACATTCATGCTTTAAAGCCTTCTACCCATAGGGTATTCTTTTACAGTGGCTGGGCATTCATGTTTTGGTCCTTCATTACTAAGGGCATGGTACTATAATCGGAAAAGAATCAGGTTTAAACTCGTACAAGTAATATGCCATAATTAGATATTGAGGACAAGCAGCTGAAAAAAAGTGTTGTATGCATGTATTATTTTACAATTAATGTATAAATATGTATAATATATATAATAATGTATCATATAAATCCTGAAGATCACTAAAACAAGAAAGTATCTAGTCATTAACCCATAGAAGAGGACAATTTTAGAATGTGCTGAGACTATTAGGGCTTTACACTCAATATTATCAAGATACTCTATGTTAAAGTATGTTAAACTATATCAGAGAAAGCAAGAGCTATGTTACCAAGGAATTATATTTTGATAGATGTAGAACTCATACAGTTGCTATAACCCAACTACGCTGAAGGATTATGTGTTGGTAAAGGTCCAGGCTGTCAAGGACAGATCTGAGTCTGTCAAGGACAGANTCATTAGGCATTGGAATATGCTGCCCAGGGAGGTGGTTGATTCACCTTCCCTGGGGGTGTTTAAGGCATGAGTAGACAAGGTGCTGAGGGACGTGGTTTAGTGTTTGGTGGGAATGGTTGGACTCGATGATCCGATGGGTCTCTTCCAACCTGGTGATTCTGTGATTCTATGATTCTGTGATTTTGAGTCAGAATAATACCTGGATATAATACCTGGATTCTTCTCCAGCCACCCTACTTCTACCCAGATATTTAAAGTAGGTGTACAAACAATGCCAGACCAATGTCCGCAGAATGGTGGTTGAGAAGAGGCAATGAAAAGATCCAGTAGGAGCCCTGGTAGGTAAAGAATTGAACCAATCAAACATCGAGATTACCTATATATATACATTTTGTTAAGCATCTAAATAAACACTAAACTTGCTATGTGAGATCTAATTGTCCTTACTTTATTCAAATATTGATGGGTAAAAGTACTTACAAGATTAATAGTGACAAAACCAGTGATAATATAGATAATACAACTGCAATTAAGGGAATCAGCAATGTGATATGGTCAGTTATCACTGACCAGAAAGATAACACCAGTTACAGTGAGAGTCTCAGCTAGTTCTGTCCTAAAATCAGCTTGTAGAAGATTGCTTTACCTAGGCAAGATTGCTAATAGCTATAATCCAAAAACAATTCCCCGAAGAGAACACCACAAACCACAGGCTAAACCACACCTTTCAGCACTTTGCTGTGCAGAGCTTGTTTTGAGTCAAACTTGTTTCAACAAAATGTCCAGTCTAGATACTGTGAGAAACACTCCTAAAATATGAAAAAGGACAGTCTTCGAAGCAAAGATAATAATATTTTTATTTTACAATTCAGCGCTGAATTGGATGCCCTTCTAAAAAAGGCATACTGCAGAGGCTGGTCACAGGTTTTTTATACTGGTTGAACATGTGTATTCAGACAGATTTTGAGATGACCCCACTGTCGCAGTTACTTTGTGTCTCTTATGGTCTTTATCTTATCTCCTTCCTTATTGTCTCTTCTTGATGAGTTCAAGTCTGCCTCGTTAAAATAAGTTAAATTCTTGTTACAATCACTTCCTTCCTTAAGCTGGCCAGGATTTGCATACTAGTTTCAGACAAAGAATGGTGTAAGTTCTCAAAGAACATTCATTTAGGTTATCCAAGTATGCCTGAAGATTGTCCACACAACATCTCCTGACCTGAGACAGATCCATATTACAAAAGCACATAAACCAGCTGCAGCAAAACCCAATCAGTTCTCACAATACTAAGCTAAGAGAGAAGAGGAGGGGAATTGGTCATCACAGGAGTCACTAATAAAAATGCTGCCAGGAAAGTCTGTCTGGGGGTGTAGTTTTGTAGCCCAGGTAAAGTGGTGTTATCATTGATGGTACAGGGGCCAGAGGTGGTGATTTAGTCTTGTGTTGCCTCAAGGCAGGGATTTGTCAACAGTTGCTTTGTCTGTGATTTGTCTTGGTCTGCCTGTGGCTTTGCCCTATCTTGTTTAGCTGTAACAGCAGTTGCCTAACTAATCGGATTACTTGTAATATTACCTAACTTGCTTTAACTTTAGTCAGCTTTGTGCAGCTGGGTGCTATACTGTTGTAGCAGCTTTGGTGTATTTCTGTTACATTAGTGAAAACAGGTTGTTGTTCTGTGTAGAGGGAACTGTCTGTCACCTGGAAGTGATAGCAGAGGCCTTGAGTACAGGCATCAGATGATGCTAGAAGAGAAAGGGTTATAAATAAATGACCAGTAGTCAATTACTGGTCACTAAAGGAATGTGGCCTTGGCAGATAGATAAAACTGAATTTAGGGAGAACAAAGAGAACAAAGAGCAAGCATCCAACGTGATATTAACTAAACTACAAACAGTGAATTTTGTTACAAAAAGGAATTGTGAAGCAATAAAGAGGAAGATGTGATGCATGCTACAAAATATGTAAGAATAAATCCAAGCACAGACTCTAGAATGAGGATGAAGTCTGTGCTATCAACATTAAATTCCTTTCAGTGAAGAACAAGGGTCCCAAATGAATCACCATAATTCTCCTTTTCAAGTGAGAGTTGTCACTATCAGCCTCAGTGGAAGGCAAAGATAACACCAAAGAACAGGCATAAATACTAGTCAGTTTCCACACAGCTCTTTTAACTGCTAATTAATTTCGCTTTTTCTGTAATGATTATGTGAATTGGACTATTAATGTTGGTGCTGTTTTCACCATACTGATAACAATGCCTCACTGTCAAGACTTAGCTTAGGCAAACAATAGATTGTTTGTGCTACTGAATTGTATTTTTGCTAGTAATTTGTCTTTTTTCACAAATGGTACACATTGCAATATTGAAGAAAACTAAAAAGCTATGATTCAAGCATTGCGCAGGGACCATGTAACTTGACCATGCATAGAATCTGCTGAGGATGCCTGTATTGATATCAGAATTAAAACCATCTTTAGATTTGCACAACAAGAACAACACCCCCATTTCACTAGCAGGCTAATGGTTCTAACTCCAATATAAATATAAATACTAATGGTGTGGGTACAATTGCCTCAGAATCACGCATACACAACAAATCACTGCCACTCCGCAGTGTTATGTAATTCAGATTTATCTTATTAAGGGCAAATATACCTCTGATTATGTCCACTCAAAGTCTTTTGTAACATGGATGCAACAGTGGGCTGAGAGATGAAGCTGGAGGAATATTTGCTGGCTTGGGCAATGCAAGTCTCAGAAACTCCATTTCTTGACAATTATCCCAATAAACTATACCTTAAAGGAGATTTTAGGATTCCTAACTGTGTATACCTGGAATATTTGTTCTGTACAAACATTTTCCCCAGGGAAGTACCCTTATTCTCACAAACCTCTTAATTTCTAAGCAACAGCAGCATTAATTCTGAGCTCACTCTGTTATAAATTGAGACCACATTAAAGGTCAAAATCGATTAGGATTTATTGATTATAGTAAGCGGAATATGAGCAAAACAGCGCTGGGCGACAGGAGAGTCTCCTCTCCACCAACTGCCGCGTGCACTGGCTAAACTTTCTTCCTTTTATAGTCCTTTTAAGTTCCGTATTTTGATACCTTGTGGAGGTGTTTCACAACACCTCTGGCACTCTGCGCATGTGTGTTTCTGTGAGGAGGGTCTGCGGTGGTCCATTGAGGCTGAAGTAAGTAGTCCTCCTCCCCGTGTCCTTTTCCTCATCTCCAGTTTTGCCTTGCTACTTGATCTGTTTCTCGCCGTCTCCAAGGAGTCTGGCATCCGCTCAGCTTGCTCAAGCAGGTTTTGAGGTTTGACATTTAACTTCCGCTTTCTTATCTAGGTAGGACATCTTGTGTAGGTAATTAGCTCAGTCTTTTACAAAAACATCAAAGCTTAGTACAACACGACCTGTAGCCTTAAGCAATACAATGAAAAATTTTTGCGATAGGTAAATACATTTTAACTACTAGAAAGGCTGCATTCAATACAGTTTTGGTTTGATAAACAACCACAATTTTTTACAACTCACCTTTGAACTCTAATTTTTTAGACACTCTAGGAAAATATCTTTCTTGTGAGGCACATTTCTTTTGCAGTTAGTCTTGCCTCTTGACATACATGCCAGCTGTGTCTCAGCTGTATACTGAATGTTTCCATGCACAAGGTAGTTTCCATTTTAAATCTGCTGTAGGAAACCGATTTCATACAGAGGGGAGTATTTACACCTATAAAAATAACATGCCAAAGGTAAGTTAGACAACTCTTTTCATCAGCTCCCACTGAAACTAGAAGCAGCAGTGCAGGGGTGAGACTGGCACCACATAGATAGGAGACCAGGTGAGGTGTGGAAGAATGAGAGCTACTCCTATCCCATCAGCTCATTTGCTTGTGAAAGCATAGCCAGAAGGTGAAGTAGCATGCTAGTGTTATCCTAGATCTGGGTTCTTCACTGGTATGCATGAAAGATAAATTTGAATATTATGTATAGTTTCTGGGATTTTAGAACTAAAATATAGGATTAGCCTGGACAATCCTGTGCTTGGGGGCTTATGCTTACATAAGGAATTTTAAAGGGGCTGTAGTGAGAAAGAATGGGAAGAATGTGACTGTACCTGGTTAAGCCAGATAACAAGGACTGGTGCCAGGATGAGGGGAAGTAGAACAATAATAAGGGGAAGAAAAACAACAATAAGAGGAGGAAGACCAGATGCAGCCTTGAAGAGGGGCCTAAAGAGTCTATGAGTATGAGCAAGAAGGAAAGCTGAAAAGTTCAACAGAAGGAGACAGCCTGCCTGTAATCCCAAAGACCCTCATCGACCACTACCACTAGGAGGAGCATATGTGCAAGGGGGAGAAGATTTATGATAATGAGTTCCCATAACTAATCGTACTAACTCAACCCACTTCTCGGAAAAGTTACAACTATGTATACTAACCCAATGCATGTGTATGATATAGCACAATAAAGATGGCTTTGACACTGGGTGTGCAAGCTAGGAGGAAAAATCCCCCTTGTACCTGATGCATTGCTGCATACCTGCATTTTACCCTGAGTTCGGTGTCGTTATTCCTTATTCTGTAAATAATGCAAAGAGCCAATGAACACATTGAGTGGAGGCATTGGGTTCTATTCAGTTCCTCAAAACAGGGTGCTCAGCATCTATCACAGACAACACACCTTACCAGTTTGATTATAGGTTATTTATAGTCATTTGAACAAAGGACTATGATACAATCTGTTCTCTTTATTGGTTAACAAAGACTTCCTGTACCTCCTAAGATTACATACACATATGTTTTCCACAATGATTGAAATATTTAGAGATATTCCCTAATAAACATCCTAATTATTCAGCATGGCATATGTTTTTTTACTATCTAATTGTCTTAAAGTTAGCTAGGTATGCGAGTTTTCTTGGCATTATTCCAATCCTTCTGCTTAAGCTGACAAAAGATTAACTACTTCGTTTATTAAGATGTTGAAAACTATCCCTCCTACCTACAGATCCTCTTGTCATTTGCCAGTTTTCCATTATCTTATTACTGTTTGTGCTTTTGGCCTTGATTTTTTTATCAGTAGAATAAGCCAATCTAAAACTCATCATCACCTCTTCTTTTAGGCCTATTTTGCTTTAAGTGTACAGCACATGTCTAAGTCATGTTCTTCATTTGGTAGTGTGGGCAACATGACTTCACAACTGCCATCAGTTTTGCTTATTAGTTACATGAGTGAAAAACTGAGAATACTTTTCATATGTATATATTTCTGCAGATCTTATTGACTCTGTGCCTCTTTCTCCCTCTTCACAGTACTAGAGGTGTCTCACAAGGGCCAAGGCAGGTAATGCAGAATAAAATGTAAGCGAATCTAAATACAGCAAGTTAATACTATAGCTGGGCTGTGCAGAGCAGTTGATAAATGTTTATCAACAAATAAAGAAGTGAGAAATTACTAAAATCCTGGAAAAGCTATTATAGAGACACGTTACTGGAGGGGAAATGAACGCTCCCACAAAACCCTTTGATGAAAAGAATTGGTGTGTAAAGCAAAGCTCCAGTTTGCTCCCAGACAATGCACTAATTCCCAGCCATGAAGCCAAATCCAAAGTGGCAAGGGTTAAGCAGGAAGGGTTGCCCAGTGGTACTGTGGGTGTGTGGACAGGAGAAAAGAAAAGTAAGCAAGCAGTCTGGCCGGGCAGTCAGGCTGGAGTGCTTCTGCATCCATTGGACCCTCGGCCTTGGCAGCAGGTGTGATGAAGGTGGCCTCAAGTTGCATCTTGATGCGGTTCCCCTTCCAGGCATGACCTCACAGTTTCTTTCAGGGAAGGTGCCTAGAGGGGTCTAGGAGGAGCCATTATCTGCTGATAGAGCTGTTAGCTGCAGATGTCCCTGTCCTGGTGGCCTTTGCAAGGTAATGGTTCTCTAGCTTCTCCCTTTTGTTTGCAGGACAAGCAGCCATCTACCATTGTCTGACTTGGCCCAGGACTCTCAGCATCC
Organism: Piaya cayana; assembly: GCA_013389865.1. Classification (NCBI taxonomy): domain Eukaryota; kingdom Metazoa; phylum Chordata; class Aves; order Cuculiformes; family Coccyzidae; genus Piaya; species Piaya cayana. The sequence continues at coordinate 56,078 of WAAB01013701.1, read as the reverse complement.
CTGACTTCCTGCTGGTGCTTTCAGATGAAAAGGCCCTTTCTGTTAACTCATTTAAAGCTTGAAAGGCTCCTTAAGAATCAATGTAAGTAGCAGAGGGAAAGGAAGGAGAGCAGACAGGTCTGAGTGCCACAGCAGGGAGCCTGACTCCACTCACCACAAACTTAAGTACAGGCATAAATTGTCCTGAGTTTACTCATGAGAAAGTGAAGCTGGCTTGCTGTCACTCTCTCTTTTTCTTTACTGAACACTCAGAGACTTTGTTGCAGAGGAGCGTGCACTGCTCTGAACATCCTGATATTAATCTGTAAAGGGATAACATTTGTTTATCTTTAATATAACAGTAGAACTTGTACTAAATAAAAGAACAAAGGACCCATAATCTGATGTAAGGAACATCCTGGACATCTGGACCTAAGGAGGACATATTAATCAGGCCTTGTCATCAAGATTGCCAGTTTGGCAGGGAAACCGAAGTGTGGAGTACCCTTAGGTGAATTATCTCATTATACATACCACATATTATGTGGTATGTATACATAATACATATATGTATTATCTCATACACATACCACAACACACCTCCAAGTAGAAAGTTAGCTGCCTCCAGGAGCAGGTCTTTACTCACTTGAATATGCACAGTAGAAAACTTGTATGACACAATCACATGTAACTTTATTAAAATTATATGTAAGTCACCAAATGAGCAAGGAGACTCTGGTTGGCTTGCATGAGTTCTGGAAAGCCAACAAGCACCCAGCCTTGCACTACTCTGAAATAAAATCAGTGTCTCAGCTTGGCCTGTGAAATTTGCTATTTGCATAACAGCTGATGAATCCTACTTTTCAGACAACAAATTTAACTATCACTATTTGTGTATGATACTGGGAATCTGGACCTTACACCCAGGTGCTTGCTACACAGGACCCTGGAGATCCCAAATGTATAGACATATTTGAACTAATTTCCCCAAACTACGTTTTTCCAAATGTATGTATGGCTCTTAGTCACACTTACAAGTCCTGCAAATAACAATTGGATTATCTGCTCGGGAAATACAAGGCTCCAGGGTGTTGGTAGGACAATTCTGTGTCAAAGGTAGCCTTTAGCACTGCACTCATGTCTCCAGTATTGCTAGAGATAGCCATATAGCCATGGGTTTGGTGTGATTTGTAAAGGGTGAATAGGTATTCTTGTGCCAGAATATAAGCAGCTCATTAAAGGGCAGCTAGCATAATTAATCCTTATCTCAAAGCAGAGTGTAAACCATCTTGCCCTGACAAAAGATAAACAAGGTAGGGAGTCAAAGTCACATTGAGAAGCTATGATTTAGAATGATAGAATAATAGAAAAAACAGGCTGGAAGAGATGCACAGGATCATCGAGTCCAACCATTCTTATTTACTTGTATCTCATGGGAAAAAGGTAATAAAACTCCAGTGTTTTCCTGGATACGTATTATCACTGAAGATAATCAGGGAGGCACTGCCATCATAATAGTACAAATTGGTAGCAGGACTTTTTTCTCATGCAAAGATTGGGGTTTTTTTTCAGATCAGGTGTAAAGGAGAAGCAGCCTAACCACTTAAAGGTAAGTTAACGAGCCAATAATTCCATGCTAAACTGTGTTTACCTATCTTTCCATCCTTCTGAAGCTTTTGCACCCTATTAACCAAACATCATACATTCCCAGAGCACTTGGCACATATGCTAAAATGTGTGTACAGGCAATATCCTCACAGTCCCTTACTATTTCACTGTTCAGGGAAATGAGAAAACATGACAAATATACCCATGTAAGACTTAGATATTATTGATATTTGATTGTGATAGAGTTTTGTATTAAGAATATAGTAAGAACAGGTGTCAGAAATTAATCTTTATGACAACTGTAAGAATACTGTTCAATTGTCCCATGTATCACCTCAGCCCAGCTGAATCAACAGATTGTGTAAGAAATGTCAGACTTAGAACATAGGTATTAGATTTGATGATAACAATGATTAAAAGGTCAACCTGTTTTCTAATATAGGCATAGCTGATGGAACATCTTGACGTTTTCTTTGAAGTTTAAAGGTGAATAGCTGTTTCTCAAGAAAGATAAATTATTTTTATGACCACAGAAGGAATATAACCTGTTGAAGCATCACTTCTGAGGTAGAACCAAAATGAGACAGTGGAGAGAAATTATCAAGTTGGACTTTTGTGGACTTTCAAGTTAATGAAGAATAAGGAACTAGGAGCACATGGGAAAATGCCAAAAACTTTCAAAGTAAATACCTCTCACATAATGCTATGTTAAAATATATAAATATCTGATGATTTTTTGTGAGCTTTTGCCACTCTCTGAGGTGATGGCCCAACTCTGAGTTGTAAACAAAGCAAGCCTAGAGTTAAGCACTATCTCGTGAAAGTCCTTTAACACTCACTTAACTAAGAAGTAAAACTGCTTGTAGGTATACAGTCATGTTCTCTACACCAAATAAAGAACCTATCCCAAACTTAAGTTACATGTTCTTATAGCAACATAAGCACTGAATGAAAGGTAGATGATAGAACTTCCTTTCTCAAGGCTCAACTTTCAAAACATGGAAAAGCTATGACATGTTTAAAGAATAAAATACATGGATTTACACAGGTTCATGCATTTAAATAAGCAGTAGCAGCAACTTCAGCAATTAATATGTAATTCTGAAAAAAAAAAGACCATGCCATCAGTTTCTGTCAGATGTTTGACCATCTGTCTTTTCAACTCTGCTGCGTTGTCTGGTTAGGGTTACCTGTTTCAGGTAGAACATATGGTTCGTTGCCTTGTCTTGAACACTCTGGAGTGAATATATACTGATCTCTCCTCTCCTGCAGAGAAACATGTTCAGGGCCTGCTTGCTGTTCTCCATGGAAAACCCAAGGAAGCCTTAACTGGAAGCCAGTATAACAGTTTCTGTCTCTAGAGAAAGGAGGTAGTCATAGCGTATTTTCCTGCTGCCCAATAAACAGTTGTGGGCATCAGACCTCAGAAGATGAAAATAGTTCAGAGGAAATGGAGGAATATGAGGAAAAGGAAGTGTAAACCCTTATTAAAACAGAAGGGCATATGCGATCACATGGTGGGAACCCCCAAACCATCATCCATACCACCCCCTGGTCAGGATCTGTTTTCAGTGAACTGCAAGCCAGGTTTCCATGCAAGCCAGGTGAGACATAAAGGGAATATTTATGGTGAGTTTTGCTTATTATAGGGTACTGGGGCACAGGAGTGTTTCCGAGTGACAGGCCAGACAGTGGTCACTCAATTAAATCCTGAGTGGCTTATTGGGCTGGGGGTGTGGACCCCAAAGAGTACGGGGAGCCTGCCACTACGTGGGTGAAATGACTGTTGGTGTTAGGCTGCATGCATCCAGGTCATGTATGAGATGGGTTGGCATGGAATACGGCTAGCTGCACAGTTGGATCCCAGCCCCTCTAGACAGCTCCTTAAAGGGCTACGAGAGACCTTAAAAATACTAGTCTAGTCTCTGAGAGAAAGGATTCAGAAGGTTATAGGGCACAGTTAGCAAAATCCTCAGAACCCACCTGTGTGCATGATAATTTGGGTGGAGACATCACACAATATGGATCATGGATGAGAAATGGGATCAGCTGATTGTGTTAGCATTGGGGTGACAATGAACACACATAACACTCTGAGGAGAGTTATGTATCGTGTTTTATTTAGAGGCCCCGAGAATCGTGGGGATATTCCCCAAATCTGGTCTAACTATGTTCCGATGAAGGGCTCTTTTATCCTCACGAGATTTCGCAACCTAATGTATATTCAACAGGTTACATCATTGCCTAATGCTTATGTATGTTTCAGTGACTTCATCGGTGTGTTACGACATCAAACTTCTCTGCGCCTGCGTGCCCCCTTCTGGTGGTCGTGGGAGAAAGGCTCCTTCATCTTCCTCCTGTGAAATATAGTCCCTTTTGCCATGAACTCTTCACCTTTCTCTACTTGGGCATTGTCTAATGTGAATTCATTACCAGTGTTATCTGTTTAATTCTTCTGCTTTAACGAAGTATTGTTCATGGTTTATCTTGTTAGCATTGTCCAGTAACTAACACTTCTTTCAAAAGAAAAGAAAAACCATTTTATCTCATTCCCTGAGTGATAAATGGTCTTCTGATCCTGATGAAGTATTGTTTGTGTGTTATCTTGTTAGAATTTCCAGTAATTAACACACCTTTCAGAGAAGAAGAAAAACAAAACTAGGTTTTTGAGATTTCTTGTAACCTTATAATAAGGCCAGATAAGTGCGTTCAGAGGGCAGGGAAGGAAAAAGAATATTTTGATTTTGCCGGTCACCTGCAGCTCATTTTGTATATTAGATAATACATGTCCAACAATCAAGTTCCCAGAAGATAAGAGGGGAGTGTTATTCAGTAAAAACACAACACAAACCAAAACAAAACAAACTAAAACAAACACAAAACCTACCCACAACACAGAGAATGTATTTTCAAGTTTATCTGTTATTCTGACAAAAAGCACAGCATAATTTCCTGCAGTCATCCTGGTTAAAATAGCTTACTAGCATTTCCCTCAAGGCGTGTTTTTCATAACCAACTTAGCCTCTGAGGGTTGCATCTCCCAATATCTATTGTTTTTCCTAACAATCAGCTATGTCTTCCCAACTTTTCTAAAACTGGAAAATTCAGAGGTGGCAAGAACCACGAGTCCAAAGTGAATTTGTCAGAGGGTGACCTCACTTTCAACTGGCCAGGGTGTTTCTGGTGGTGGCTAAAGTTCCATGCTGCAGCAGGGCTAGGAAGCCCAGAAGGGAGAGACACACAGAAATACATCAGAAGCAAGGCAAGAGTGGAAGTATAGCCCACTACTGTGTGCTGGGCCAGCTAAAACTTCAAAATTCTCTGCAAGTCTAATTTGGAGGCTAATTGCTTAGAGACACATGCTGACAAAGTGAAGATGGGGGACTCAAAATGCTCCATTGTGAGCTTACAGGAGGAACTTCTAGGTCATCTGAGCATGCAAAAGACCAAAACATTGGAGAGTCCCGGAGAGTTATGTATCGTTAACACTCCAGAAGCCTCTAACACCAGGTGAGATTGCTGCAGTATTGGAGGAGAGAAGCAAAGAGCTTGTCAGGATGAGACACAAGCAGAGAACTGCCTTATTTTGAAGATCACACTCATATAGGAAAGGTGCATCTCCTTCCTTGAGGGCAAGGGCGTCAATGCCTGCCTAAATTTTAGAAATGTCATTAAAACTGTTCTCTGTAGTTCTGCTCTATATATTGGAAAGCACAAAAAAAAAGGCTTTTGCTGTACTGAAAGCCTTATAAGTTCTGCTAGCAGCTCCTTTAGATGCTCAGCCTGCCCTCCCACTCCGCAATAGCATTCATGAAAACTGTCTATGGAAACGTTATGGTGTTTATCAAATAACAGCATGGACTGAGTGTGAAAGGCGGTTTATGAAAGTAAGTTGCAAAGTGGTGTGACAGGCAGGCATTTTTCTACTTTCTAATGTAATGGATATTCTAATGTCATTAGTATTGGCTTGATAGAGTACCTTGGCAAGGTAGACTGCCCTTCTGTTGTTAAATATTGCTCCCTTAAAACTCCTTTGCATTGTCTGCGTGCATTTCTAAGTATAGTACAACATTTCCTGCTGGGATCCCCCAGTTAAAAGGCACCAGAGAGAGCACTGCAGTGAATGATGTATCCACCCACACAGATATTCCCCAAACCCTTTCAAGTGTGCAGAAACTAAGCAAATAGTCAGTTTATTGGATAGAGACAGCATATGTAGATTCTACATAGCTTCTCCCTTTTCCTGAGCTCTTGCTGGAAACTTGGGAGTTAAGGTCTCAGACTTTTTCTGATTAAGGAAAAATGTAAGATGGAGACTTCATTCTGCTCAAGCACATGGGTAGTTTTTCCTTTACTATTTTGATATACCAAAATGACTGTAAAATGTCTAGACTATCCTATAAGGTGAGGCTTAGCAGAAAGGAATAGAATGGCAAACATCTTTGAATAGAAACAAAAATACTTGTTTTCTCTGTTGTAGAATGCTGAATAAAGTGATTAGATATAGCTGTTTGAGAACAATCGCTGCATATTCTGTCCTAAATTTGTTATGGAAAAACAATTACAAGGAACATCCCTGAAAAAATAGAAACTCCCTCATAAAATAGGTCCAGTTGAAAGCTATCAACCCCAGGTCTTTTTTGTATGAATGACATATTGCATTTCAAAGTGAACCATTTTTAGAAAATTCATCTAATTTATTTAGCACTGTAGCTAAAATTCATCCTATTCAAAAATTTCTCAGACATGTGACAGTCATAGCAAAGTCAAAATCTCCATCTTCCTCCCATTTTACTTCAATGAGATGTTTTGTTTTTCTGAATAGAACTCCTATAGGTCAGATAAGCTGGAACGGGCAAGAGAAAATGTCTTGAACGCAAAGTTAAGAATTTATCGTTACTTTGATTATAATCTAATGAAAATATAACAAATGGTTATTATTACTGCAAATTACAATGATATTCATATGCTTAGTCTAATTTTTCTATTTAGTATGAAAGAAGTCTCACTAAGAAGATCATTAAAATTGTGATTAAAATTAAAATTGTTATACAAAAGCTTCGTAGCATTTAGCCCTTTTATTAGTGTTGTGCTTTCCCTTTCACTGCCCATCTGGCTCCTAAGGTTGCTGGCTCCAGCCTGGGAAGGGGGTCCAGGCCCTTCTTTCATCAGAAGGATACGATGTTGATGGTGGAGAAGAGGTCTGATGGTGAATGCGTTGGTGGTTTCTTCCTCCGCATATTACAGTCTGCCTGAGGCTATTTTATACATTTGCTAACATACAACTTACTCTGCTTTCCTGGGTATGTATCTCTACGTTAGAACAGCATTTCCTATTTTACACTTGATGGACGCTGTTTCCTTATCCTATCTGTCATCCCAAAGACCAGTTTTTCCAGCTACTAAGTCTTTGTTCACTTAACTATGAGTAATTGACCACTGGTGACTAGTTTTAGCACCATCCTGTGCACACATTCAAGGCCTCTATTATCCCCTGCACATACTCCCCTTCGTGCTACATCTTTGGACCAGAGTAATAAAGAGTTTGTTTCACTCAGAAAAAAACACTTGTTACTAGCATCTGTTTAAAAACTATGTTTATAATGCAGAACTATACAAAGCCAAGGAAAAACAAAACAAATTGGACAACAACCACCTAGTCATTAGAAAAATGCTGTTACATATTAGAAAAAAACCACCAACCAGCCCAGGCAAAGGTAGTGACAAGTCCTGAGATGTGCAATATTACCTCAGTATTATACAAAACCTGTCACCAGAGACTTGTGAAGGTATTACCATGTTTACTGAGCTACTAAAATACAGATTTATGACTCACATAAGCTACAATGACTTCTGCTGATACAGAACTAAAATGACAGCAATAGAAACTGATCAAGTTAACTTAAAGAAAGACTATTTAATTAAAAGCTACCATCCAGCACCTACTCTTCATTCTATTCCAATGACCAATTTTGCTAGCTCTAAAAGCTTTGTGACCTCTATGTCCTAAGCAATCTAAAGCATTAGAAGTACTGTAGCTAAAAAAGCCACTTTAGTTCCAAAAATTATTTCACCCCACACACACTTCTGAGAAACCCCTACCAGAAACAAATGGAGAAAATCGAAGCTTGTCACAACAGCTGCATTGAATGAAGTGTGCAAATGACTCACAGACACAAAAAGCAAGAAAAAAAAAATCAACAGTCTTTTTTTTTTTTGCTTCTCTTTGATAATGATGGGTGTCCTGCACCAGAATTCAAGGAGTAACACCCCTCTCAGGGATCTCAGCACTACTGGATGACTGCTAGGGAACTCCAAAGCTGGTCTTCAAAAGTGACAGCTGGAAGGTTTCTGCTGGCAAACACCTGGCCACCTTCAAGGCACCAACACACTTGTCTCAAGAAGCTATCAACACTTGTGTGCCTCTAGCAAGCACAAGACAAATGATGTGCTTTGTTTACTCTTCCTTTCTACATCGATGAAAGGTGTTGTATATTATCTTCTATTGAATTTCCAAGAGTCTGGGCACCTCGCACCAGAAGTACATACTGATCTGTGCATCAACATCCCACCCTTATCATGCAGGCAGATGAATGATCCCTCTAGTATGCCTGCCTCCATTCTTTCTGAATGTGAAGACCATGCACTGAATAAATGTACCCACACTGCTTCTACAAGGCCTGTTTCCTGACAGTGCTTTTCTGCACACAGTACATGTCCTGCTGACTGATGCTCCAGGGAAGCTGAAAATTTTTTTGGTTTATGTTTTTGAATGAAAAGTCAGTTATGAAAATCTTGTGAACCAACACTAAAATCTCTGCACTCTAACCAACAAACTGAGGTCAAAATATGCTTGCCTTCTTTTGGAAAGCTTCAAAAATAGGCTGAAAGGATCTGAAAGACTAAGTGGTGTTGATTTAGGTTTTCGTCTACCTTAGCGAGGCAGTCAATGCAAAAGGAAGAGAAAAATATGGTCATCTTGAGCTCCTTTACCTCCTCATTCCTTCCCATTCACCATGTTTACTTCAAATTTGATATAATTTATTATGTTGTGGAACATCCTCCTCCAAGCTTCAAAGGTTTTGAAATTCAAGAACCCCTGAATACTAATCTAAGTTCAGGAACTCTAAACTAGGAATGTATGCAAGATAAACAATGTAACAGGGCTGTCTTGAACCACACTTAGAAAAACTTCACATCTTGCAACATCTGAAAGACTCTTACTCTGCACTTGAGGTAAACAAGCTTATCTTGATTTACAAGCATCCATGAAGACTGTTAGCTACAGAGTTCTACAGATAACAGGATACCAAGTTAAAGAAAAGGTCAACGTCTCAGTGAAAAAATCAACCAATCATTCTCATAGCAGAGCTGGAAATGCCTTCACACAGTGGGTATGAGACTGCAAGAAACATCATTTGGATTCCTATCTTTTTCAGAACTGAATATGCAGAACTCTGGATCCTGATCAGTATTGCTACATATATAAGTGTTGTCCTATTATTATTGGAAGGAACAACTGATGACATCCTTCCTATAAGTGCTTCAGTGCTGCATTTGTTATCTCTCCTTTGGGGCAATAAGGGACATCAACACCTTGCCTGTGCATATCTCAGCCTGTCAGCGGAAAAAGAAGCCACTAGTCCTTCACTGATCTCAAGGGAGCCACCATCAACTCTTCTCTTATCTGACCAGTCACATCCTGCTTTACAGCCCGTTATCCTCAGAATTTTCACCTGAGCAAAGTTACACTGGTATTGACATTCTACATCGATTTTTTAACTAGGAAGAACAGAATAATTCAATAGTTTTACTAAGTGAGGAAACAGATTGACCACAATTATTTAATAGTTTATGTAGACTATAACATGTAAGTACAATAACTCAAGGACAACAGCAAATAGAACTATGTATTGATGTCATTATAGTATCATTTCCTAGTAGATATTTTGTAGTTAAAATGTGATACCTATGGGATACTTACAAGATAGCTATGACAACAAGAACAGATAACTGACAATTTATGAGATTATTATAATAAAGGCAGTGCATAGCTATAACAAAACCAAGAGAAAGACGAAGAAAACAAGTTGAAGACAATTATATATAGTTTATATAGGTTTCTTCAAGTGGCATACTTATGCTGGCAGAATCACTTTTCTTGGTATAGCTGAGGCTCATTGGTTATTGCCAATACAGTTGTGGCACTAGGACATAGATAAAAGAACCCTTTTGGTGAACGCTGCTGTGGGGAGAAGTAAGTTAATGCAAACCTGGTATTAGGTCTTATCTTTGCAACATAATTAGCTGACAACAACCACGTCCATGAGTTTGACTGTGAGAACTGTAACAGAAAGGCTAAGACTGGTGCGAACTGAGCATGAATGGGAATGTCTGGCAGCTGAGTGCATCCATCAGGGAAAGGGGCTAGCAGGTTACAAAGACCTTAGCACATTCAATTTCATTGAGAACTGGATACAAAGAACTGTAATGAGATGGAAACAGGATGGAAATCTCAGTCACTAAGACCCAAAACTGCAAAAAGACATATCCAAACCCTGCCCATAGTGACCAGTCTAAGAAACACTCAGGAGATGAGGAGGACTTCACACCTAGCATCATTTGTCTTCCCTGTTAGCACATCGGATCCTGGATACAAAATCTGGATGCAAGCATCATAGTGCCTGAACTCTAGTAAGATAGCTTGAAAACACATACCCTGGTGCCTGGATTCTGGGCAGACTCCTTGGGCACTACACATGCTCTGAAGCTTGTTTATTTCAGTTTGTTTTAAATAAAGTCACCTCCTATAAGGTCTCACATGGGTATTTCCTACATTGTTCATGCAATATTGCACCAGTATTTCCTGTGACGAAAGCCTCCTAAGGTCTATCCAATCTTTTAACTGTCTTCAATTTAATTGACTTCAGAGGAGTCCTTTTCCATCTTGGTGACATGACCATTATGATACAAATGAAGTTATACATTTTCCCCCTCAATGTCAGTTTTAGCATATTTCTTGTGTTATGGTTGTGCTTTCTTCATCATTGTCTCACAATTTTAAGGTAAAATATCAAAGTGAAAAAAAATAGAAGACAATTAAATACTTTACACCAGACAAAACCCATAAGCAAGCACAAAAAAATCTTTTTCAGAATATAGGTAATCTTTAACACATTACACAAAACATTAATATTAAGGCATCCATACCAGTTTGCTATAACTTAACATGTTTCTTAAGTCTTTGTAATAATTTCCTACTCAGCCTTGTCAGAGATTAATAACCTAATTGTTTCTCTCTGACCTTTTCCTCTGAAACCTCATTGCAAGCTGATCTCTTATCACGGTCTTCATTAGTTCCTGCGGTATTCAAGATATCAGTACATACACATTAAACATTTAAGCCTTTACTGAGAGACTGAAATGGGCTAGGAATTCATACCACTGTGCTGTAACATACCCCTGTGCCAGAATATGTGGAAAATATGAGGCTTGCTGTGTCAAAATACAGAAGGACCATAAATTGGCAGAAAATTGCCAAGCCCAGCTTGAGCAAGAACATGAGTTAAGCAATGTGTTTATCTTGTTGAAGTGCAGTATGAGAAACACTTATTGACTAGTAAAATATTGAAAAAGATAAAGTCTTCGAAGCAAAGCCAATAATATTTTTATTTTACAATTCAGTGCAGAATTGGATGCCTTTTTTAGAGGCCTTTAGAAGCCTCTACCATGGATCAAGTGTCTGTCTGTGGCTGTATTACGAATCAGAACCACACCAGGGAAAGACTTGGGGTTGTCTCCATATGAAATGTTCAGCCTCCCATATTTAGGGAGAGAAGAGGCTGTGCAGATCCCTGAAATCAATGATATGTACCTTAAAGGCTATTTGCATGGAATAACTCAATCTCTTGCAGATTTAAGAAAGCATAGATTGCTGCCCCAAACAGCACCCCTGGATTTCAGACTACGGCAGATACAACCTGGAGACTGGGTCCTAGTGAAATCCTGGAAGGAGAATACTGTAGCCCCAATGTATGAAGAAGGACCCTTCCTGGTATGTCTGGCAATGGAAGCAGCCATAAGGACTAAAGAGAAGGGATGGATTCATGCCGCTAGTGAAGGGACCAGTAGGTCCACCTCCAGAAAGTGGACTGTTAAACCAGGAGGTGATCCTTTGAAGCTAACATTCAGGCAATAAGTCAGAATAAGTCAAGGGTGTGCGAAATTGTTTTGCGAAATCTGTAAGGACAGTTACCCTTATTATTGGAAAGGGACTGGGAAAACTAAATACCTGCAAGGGAGTTTGGTGGTACCGTGGAGAACGTTAGAAGTGACAGCGCTTTGAAAATCTAAAAAGTGATTTCAGGTATATGATGTGCATTAAGCCAAGGGTAAGACTGGATTAGTCTCTATATTTGCTGCTGAGAAGAATGTAAAACTCTGCTGTTAGCTGTAATCCAGTAGGCACTGAGTGACAGAAATATATACTATACCAGAGCTTGGCTCATGATGGCCGCCTGGACTCTTCTAATTTGGGTTATGCTCATTCCCCAGGTTCTCCAAATGGATGTTCTAAAGGTTACCAAAATGTACGCATTAGGAGGGACTTCCAGTCCTAGTTACCACTTTCACATAAACAGGTATTGTTACAAACCACGAAGCTTAAGAACTAGTAACTTGGGGAAAATACAATTGCGGGTAGGAAGAAACTCGGGAAAAGGAGGAACAAGGCTGGGAATAGGGTGTCCTAAGAGAGAAGAATGGGTACGTTTCACCAAGGCAGGACTTCGGGACATATTGGACAGTGGGGGAATCCAAGATCACTAATGGCCAAGCAGTAATGAACCTTGCAACTTGAATTCGAAAAATTGCACATGTCACAGTGCAGAAATGGAAATCTATGTTAGACTCTGGGTGGTGGAATAATATCCTAGGGGTAGCTTGGTAGAAGAAAGTAGGCTTCGTTTTATTATATGAACTCGCTGGATTATTCTTTTACCATGCCTTGTACTGTGTTTTATAAGGCTGATTTCCAGTGTAGTTGAAGGGATGCAGCTAACCAGTATGCCGATAAATCCATGGACAGCAGCCTCAGGCCAGAGTGAGATGGCCCAGAAAATTATGGTGTTGAAGAAGATGATCAGAAGAAGAACAAGATGAGAATTTACAATTAATATTGTGTAAATTAGATCAAAGTTATAGGCTTCAGCAAAAAATGTAATAAGTAAAATTGTCAGAATCATTGGTAAGTTTTGCTGCAGCTGGTTTGCATATTTAATTATCTTGTCATATAAATCTGACTTGTATCAAGAGATAATACATAGACAATCTCCAGACACAGATAAACCTGAAAGAACAAACTCTCTCAGAGTTGCAAGAATTTATTGATATGCTCAATTGTCTTGTAAGATGTACTGTTTTAGGTCAGGAGATAACCTGAAGGAAGTCTCCAGACATGGTTGGATAACCTAAAAGAATAAATATTACTTGAGGACTTACACGTTTCTTTGTCTAAAACTGGTTCATATACCCACCGCTTTTGTAAGATGCTATGCCTATTTCAGAAAGGCATCCAATTCAGCTTTGAATTCTAAAATAAAAATATTATTGTCTTTGCTTCAAAGACTTTGTCCTTTTCAATATTTTACCAGTGAATAAGTGTCTTACAGACCACTACTGCTTCAGTGAAGCCAGAAGAGCAAATATACAGAAGAGCCTCTATACAGAATGTTCACCTCACTGCCCCTCCCTTAATGGACAACGCAAGAATCCTTGCTAGGACCCTATCAGCACACGACACATGGTGCACTCCCACTTTGTCAAAAGTATAAACCTGGTCCCCTGCAAACAGCCCACTGAGAGGAGACACTCTGTTGTCTGGTGAGCAGATTGACAGGTCTGACTCATTCTCTTTTCCCTGTCAGCAGGGATGGCTTTTTTTCAGTATAAAATCATGCCTTCATTATTTTGTGGGTGAAAGCCAAGTGAATTGTTAATTACTGAGTAAGGTTAGAATATTTAGTACTAGCACAGCAAGTGTATTTACCAACAGCAATTCTGAATCTGTTATACCTGTCACCTCAATAAACCATCTGGTTTTGGCTTTGCAAAACTGCCTGAGTGAAGGTCCTTGGAGGGCGTCTGTCAGGCAAACGTCAAATCTATAATCTTGACCTGACAGAGTGATATTTCAAAAAGATACCCACGTCGATTTATATTGTGGATGGAAAAAGGAGTATATAAGTTCTGTAAAATGTTTATAACAGTTCAAAATGCTCTCATCCATACTTCTGATTTGCTTTTAAAATCACTCTCTTAGCCTAGTTTTGTATTACCTTAACTGTCTTTGAAAGTGCTATCCTTTGCTGTATTTATACTAAACCACACAAACCCTGTAGCATTCATCCTTTCTGTCTGTGCTTATTTGTATAAAGGAAATATGCTGCTAATAGAACTGACCTGTGTAGTGACTGAGGCACGGACTCCGTTTTAAGGTGACAAAACAAAAACACTTTATAAAGAACAAGGCAATCCCTTTTATATCCCTGCTTTTCCACTTGCCCAAATAACTCTGTTATGTTTTCTTGTTTTCCAACCTTGCAAAGTCTGTTTTTAGCCCAATTATCTACAGCTCTTAGCAACAATCAGGGTCCTGTGGTCTCCTCCCTTCTGTATCCCACAGTCTCCTTCCCACCAAGGCAATAATATCTTCATTGTTTTCGGCTAACAAATCACCACCTGCCCCACAGACCTGCTCTCGGGTTTGCACTGAATCTTAACTTCTCTCATAAAGAGCTGTGAGCTGAATACTGATTTGTAGCACTTGAGAAGGGAGGATGCCTGCAGGCAACAAACCAAATACATGTCTTTTTATCATCAGGTTTGCAACAATAGAAAAAGAAAGTATATAAATATTTCTGGAGTGCAAAATAAGAGGAAAATGTTTGTTTGGTTTGGTGTTTTGGGGTTTTTTTGTGGGTACAACAAGCTTGGCAAAGTGGTGTCCAAGAATCTCTCACATTTTACTACACATGAGGACAGATTAGGCAGTGGACTCATTTAATCATCTGGAATTGAGGTTTACATAGTCCCATACGTAAATATGTAACATAAATAAAAATGTAAATACACTGCTATTATTACTGAGGGGTTTGGGAGGGAAATGTGTGGAACTGAATGTTGAAAATATTTCAGCCTTTTGTGTACAAGAATGGAAGAGACTAGGGTTACTTTAGAGGCACATGTTTGATCCTAGTTACACCATTAAAAGGCTAGATTTAACTACCATTCTTGGAATCCTGTTATAGGGCAGTAAAAGAAATAAGCTTTGTCAAATATGTGTTTGAGATCTTTGAAAAAGGTTATTAAAGGGCAGAATTAGTAACATTTTCATAGGAGCTTATAAGCATTTTAGGTATGAATTGCTAAGACACTAGCTTGCCTAGTCTACATTAGGCTATTAAAAACAGGCTCACAGGCAAGCAATGCAGGACTAATCATTCCTCTGACATCCACTTCACTATGGTGAGTTGCTATCAGATGCAGCAAGGTAAAATGAGGTCATCCTACCCTTTTCATTCAATTTTTAAAGGTAGAGGCTCAATATGTTGTCCTTGGTCAGCAAGGTCTCTACCCACCAGCTCATCATCTTTGGCATCTAGAGGCCTCTCTGTGGGGTCAGGCAGCCTGGTTGCTCCATAGCAGGAGCATCTCCCAGGATATCACCAGGGCTCTAAGCATAGAGGTCACTGAATGGAGCCTGTTTTGGGGGACTCCTCAGTATCCCCACGCTGATTCAATTAGTACTTCTGCCTTATGAACATAGGACAACATATCCACAAGACAAGGCCAGAAGGAAACAGGGCAAATAAAAGGCATTCTGTAAGTTTATACTCAGTCTGTGTGAACTCTTGGGTTTGTATTATGAAAGGACAATCAGCCTGTACATCACATCCATCTACATTCAATTGGACAGTTCCACCAATATGAAAAAGGTGATATATTCATTCAGGTCCTCAAATTGTTCTTACACATACTTTGCCATGCTGCCCTACAATTACACTTCTTGAGATCTACCATATATATGCGGTATACCCTTAGTTTTAACTCATTTGAGAACCTTTATAGTCTACAAACTATTCAATCATTTTTAACTTTTGCTTGCATAGTTCCTAGCAGTAGCCTATGTGCTTTCCCAGATGTTTCTTTTTAATACTACGCAAGCAGCATTCCCTTGTTTGAGTTTGAGAATCAAAAAACATCTAGAAGATCTAAATTTGCCTCAAATAGTTTGACTGCTACCTCCTGTCATTCACAAACACTTAAGCAGTGGAAATATCTTATCCAGCTTAGTTAACCTGATTCATAAAACAGCCACCAGCAGTTACATATTGTGACTCCACTGACAAAATTAGACATATTTAGATCAGTTTAGCACACAAAACTTCGTTTACTGCTCAAAACTGGGAACTTATGTCCACCAAGTTGGGCCCATGACCCTAGGTACTTCCTGCAGCCAGGGAGAAGAGTGTGTTGTGGAGCTGCCCAACTCATGGTCTCCTGGTGAGAGGCACCGCAACTCCAGCATTCCCATCAGCACACAGAGGGAAGAAAATAGATGGCAACCAGCTATGAGCCCTCACTGGACACCACAAATCTTCTAACATTCATAGATATTAATCTTTCCATGTCATTCCTGCTGACCTCTGTCCAATTTACACCATTTAACTTCAAACTTGTTCTCCTTTCACATTAGAAAATTACATTGTTATTCTTCATGGTAATGCCTCGTTTCCTGCCTCATCCTGTGTGTCGTGTCCTGTCCCCCCCCCCTTTTATAACTCACAAGATTTGAGTAGTTGTACAGATCCTTCCCCAACACACAGGTTCAAATAAAAAACAGCTAAAATGCAGACCAGAGAGATAGTGATAGTTGCTACCTTATATACCATCATTCCAGAGATACTGTCATTTACCAAACACAAAACAATCAAGGGGCTTGTGAATTAATGGGTGCTCATAGACATTAAGGTAATTATTTATTCCTATGCAATTGAGCACTTCTTACTGCTTTCTTANGTGTCCTGTCCCCCCCCCCTTTTATAACTCACAAGATTTGAGTAGTTGTACAGATCCTTCCCCAACACACAGGTTCAAATAAAAAACAGCTAAAATGCAGACCAGAGAGATAGTGATAGTTGCTACCTTATATACCATCATTCCAGAGATACTGTCATTTACCAAACACAAAACAATCAAGGGGCTTGTGAATTAATGGGTGCTCATAGACATTAAGGTAATTACTTATTCCTATGTAAACAAAACAATTGAACACGTCTTGCTGCTTTCTTTGAATGAACCCAGCATAGGTATTCAAGGGAAACAGAGCATTTTAAATGAAGGCAACTACAGCACCAGTGATCAAATGTGTAAAATAACAGAAAATAAGAACAGCTGGAAAATGCCTATTAAAGAAGATGAACAAGGGTGGTAAATGTTGCTTGGGCTGTTATAAGGAGATTCTGCAAAGTACAGCATGCATGCAGGACTGTAGGAACGAATGTAAAACAGCAGAAAGGAGCCTTAATGCAGCACATATTCCAAGTAGCATTGGGAAAATGAGTGAACGAAATGAGAGATAACCACACTAGGAGCCTCAGCTCTTCCTCCTCTGAAAACATCTTGCCACACCACTTGCTACCTCAGGATGGCTGATCAGCTTCTGCCTCAGCAAAGCCTTTGCTCACTCTGCTTGAGTCCTGCCCAAAATCCAATTCGGTGCCACACTTCTCTACTGTGTTGCTGGTCTCATCCTTTTCCAGGCCAGCCTCAGCTCTTCAGCTCCCTGAACTATTCTTGCCCTAAGAATAGTTGCCTGAACTTAACACTGTAAGTAATTCAGGGCTAAGCAACTCACTAGTGCTTGGTTTCTTATTGTCTGTCTGCTGTGCACTGGTCCTATAGCAGCCTTCCATTACCTGAAGGGGGCCTACAAGAAAGCTGTGAAGAGACTTTTTACACTGGCATGTAGTGATAGGAAAAGGGGGAATGGCTATAAATTGGAAGGGGGAAAATTTAGATTAGACATTAGGAAGAAATTCTTCACAATGAGGGTGACACAGGTTGCCCAGGGAAGTTGTGGTGGTCCCATCCCTGAAGGTGTTCAAGGCCAGGTTGGATGGGGCCTTGAGCAGCCTGGTCTGGTGGGAGGTGTCTCTGCTCACAGCAGGGTGGTTGGAACTGGATGATCTTTAAGGTCCCTTCCAACCCAAACCATTCTATGATTCTATGATACACAAAGCTGCTTTAATTAAGCTTGCAAAGCAAGCATGGGCTTTTCCTTTAATTTAAGAGAAGCTTACACACTTTGCTTAAAATTTACAATACTAAACCACCAGAACTTTCAAACTGCAGCCTTCTGCACAAGGGCTTAAAACCTGCTGAAACATGCGTGTCTGGCTTCATACTGGGATTACAACGCAAAGGTTATTCACTCAACCTGACTGCAAATTCTTGCCAGCATATTGAGCAAGTCTCTTAAGTGACATCTTCTAGCCAACTGTCACAAATAGGTAATCTTGATTGCTTAAAGAACCACTGTTCAAGTTATCATCAAAAGTGAGTTTAATATGCTGTAAGAGCACCAATTTAACAAAGTGATTCAATGGAATTTACTACAATTGAAACATCAACATAATGATTCAAGAATGGCAAGGTTCAAACAAGAAGCAGGGTTTCCTAAACTGAATCACACTCAAAGAACCGTGAATTACAAATGCATAGAGATTAACCTATGGTAAACATTTCCCTCTTCTCTAGTTCAGTGAGTTACTCACTGTTAAGGCATCAGCATTGATTGATGCACAATTGTTAAGTTTCAAGAAGTCTGACTTCACACTTATCCTTTGTCAGCATTAGCAGACTATACGTGAATCCTCACAGAAATCTTACTCATTCATCAGTTTTTGCTAGTAGATGATCTTTGAATCTCAAGTAGTCTTCGCTGAGAGGCATCCCAGCTGAGGAGGAGATGGTGGTCACAGCCTCCTGCAGTCCAGGAGAGTTCAAAAAGTCTCACTTAATGATCTGTATTTATAGGATCATGAGATGATTTAATGTTGGTCAGTATTTTTTCCATTCTGGCCATGACTCATGCTAGTTAACCATGATACTTTCTAGCAACTGTAGAATACCAGTACTTTTCAGATTGTAAAGTTCTGGTAGCATTCAGGTCTGGCTGTGATTCATGCAGCAGGAGTTCCAGGTGCAGTCAGAGAGCACCTAACCATCTCAACTCTCATTCCATCTCACTGCATTCATAATCAAGACAAAACCACTTTTTTTTTTCTTCCTGGACATGCATGGCTTATCCTGAGATCAAAAAAGGGGGGGTTGGTGTGTGGAGGGGAGTGGATGAGGGCTGCTCCACCACAACAGCCCTGTGCAGCAGCTTATCAAACTGCAAGCCCTTGCCTTAAAGCTTTAGGCCTCTGGTAAAGCATCTCAATTGCTTGCTAGTTAGCTAATTGCTCATACTCATTCTTCTTGATTCTGAGCTTCTGCCTCAGGATATCCAAAGCTGCCTCCAACCTAGATCTTACCAGTCTTGCGCAGAAACACCATTTTAGCTAACACATCTTGCTTCCCTGTCTTTCAACTTCCAGAAGCCTTCTGCCATTTATCAACATTTATCAATCTCTTAAAGGCTTTTTGATTTACAGTTTGCAGCTGAGCATATTTTGTGATGCAGTTACTCAATGACTATGCAACTACAGAGTGGACAGACTCCTCGATAACAGTGACAAATCATTCAAACCAATTTCCACAGTAATGAAGAGAAATACAACACAGTCCACCCTAAACACTTATCTTCCACCTCAAATTCTATATCATCATGCTTTCATTCTCCACATTTCTTCCCCATATGAACTAATGAGGTTCTTACAGGCTTACTGACACGGTCCTGCCTACTTTATCTCTTTATGTAAGACCATTTCTGAAATCACCAGAGAGAAAGAACAAGAAACATTGGTTTTACTTCACCCACTATAGAATTCACTGTACCTCAGTGTTGCTTGTGGTCTCCTACACAAATTTCACCTCAGCACCAGCACTGAAAGTGGGGCTGTACAAACTCTCTTCACCTTACCTGCCCACTATCTGTGCTTTGGGTCCACTATTGCTAAAATCAGACAATTACTGTATTAATACCTCAAAGTCATTCTTCATAAGGACAAAAGCAGGACATAAAGGCAGCTTTCTTACTGATATACATCAAATCCAGTTTCAAGTAACAGAGTCCTCCAATCAGACACAAACTACATTAGCTAACAACATGAGATACTGTGCCCCAAGAGAAATACTGCACTTGTTAGCATGGAGATGAGGTATTATAAGGCATTCAGGCTAATGAACCAGAAAGCAGAAACAGTTAACAACTGTTGGGCAAAGAGACCTTCTGGCATCAGAAAAAAGGCACATGCCGTACATTTTAACTATCAGCATTTAGCAGTCAATGCAAACCTGGCAGTAGATGTTGAAGAATTAATTGCTTGATTAATTATGGTACACATTGTTGCCTTATTCTTAGCTTACAGAAGTGCCCAGGAACTGAGATATTTATCAAGTGCATTATCTAACTGTTATAAGCTATTAATACAGGAAATAAATGTAACTAAACTCACTGTGAGACATTATCAAAGGGGAAGGTGCATTTACTTTAAAATTTATTTCCCTTCTACTCATTCTATCATCCTTCAAGCACCAAAGATGTATGTATCAGTCTGGACCAAGCAGGATCACCTGCACATCACCTGGAGGACACTAAACAGCTACTGAGCCTTCTCTGCATATCTTAGGTTCCTCTTGATTGACTGTGACAAGAGATTTTTTAGTTACTTTTTGGACAGATTCTGTAGAAGTCAGCAGTAATTCTAGCAAGAGCAATCAATTTCCTTGGAACCTTTCTCTTTTCAGTATCCCTAAGGCCTTCAGTGAAGTTGCCACCTGTCATCTTTGTTTTCCTATTTTGTCAGGACTGACAAAAATATGAACATCATCAGGCCTACACTTTGCCTTCACATTGGTCTAAAAGGTAGAGAAAGCATGCAGTAAAGTTGCTGCTATCCTCCTGCTGCCAAGCTGAATATTGGGAAGCAGCAAGGACAAGTTTGCTCTCTAGGGAACAGGCACCCAGGAGCCAGAGAGGATCCTACAGCCAGCAGTCTGTAGCCCACACCAGCCAGGGCCCAAGTGCACTTTACCTGAGCAAGGGAAGCAGGCAAGGCCTGGAGATGGCAGACCAGAACATGAGACGACATCATTACAATTATACAAGTTCAGGGTTAAGCCAGTCCATAGGTAGAAAACTAGATCAAAGAGCTCCATAACTAGGCATATACACAGCTATAGCTAAATTAAAGATCAGCACTAACACAATTCAGACAGACAAAGAGTAAAGTCCCCAAGGCTCAGCTTAATCAGAGTTCCTGAGCCCATACTGTAGGGAGGGGGTCTCAGGTGAAGCTGGTCAGGTCTGTTTAGGCTCATTAGTATCCTCAGGGTCCTGACACTTTAGCTCTTCTGCTGATAAGTCATATATGTCATGGCTGTGTTGGAGTGCAGGTCTTTGGGTGCAATACAAACAAAATGTTTGTTGGTGTTTACCAGTTTTATTGCTGTTAGTCATGTCCCTAGTTAGGGACCAACACAGGGCATTCTTTTAACTCCTCCTCTATTGTTTTTCCTGCTAATTTCACATGGAAATTTTTCCATTCACAGTAACCTGAATACTTTTACCACAAATCTCTGTGTTAGGAGGTGAAACCAATAAAATAAATGGTGTGTGCATTAGTCTAAACCTCTACTTGTGTTTATCTTCTCTAAGTAAACATAAAATGGCATCTCTTCCAAAATCCCTATGAACTGTCATCATCTAAGTGGTAAATATCTATTATTCCAGCAAGCTGCATCACTCTGAAGAACGCAGGGTGATTTTGTATGGGATAGTCCTAGAAAAATCTGAACTTCCATGGAAAATTAGTAATTCCTTAATATATACTATGGGCTCTAAATAGTTTATAGTAATTGTGTGATTGAATGCTAAGGCTATTAAAGGATCATGGCATGCATTTTTTTCATATTCACAATCTCTGTCCACCACAGGACAATGCCGTCTGTCTTAGTGCTGGGAAACCAAAAGTGTGTCAGCATTTGTAATCTCTTCAATGTGACCATGGCACACGATGCAGAATTTCCAGCCCTGGTGAGGTTCAGAATACTTCACCACCTGAACTGCTTTTAAAGCCTTTGACACCCTTTCCCCTAATACCCTGCCAAGACTCCACTACTGTTGGGACTATTTTTTTTTTTACCTCACAATAAAACCATTAATCTGTTATCCAAAAAATGAGAAATGTCCATGAAGGACAGCTTATATGCATCGAAACATCAAACAGGACAGCCTCGTGATGTCTGCAAGTTAGCTGGGAAAATTCCACTTGACTGGAAGAAGGCAAATGTTAGCCCATTTGTAAGAAGATTGGAGGGAGGATCCAGGAAACTACAGGCTTGTCAGTCTGACCTCAGTGCCAGGGGATGTCAGGGAGCAGGTTTCCTTGAGTGCTATCATACAGCGCACAAAGACAACTAGGTGATCAAGCCCAGTCAGCACGGGTTTATGAAAGGCAAGTTCTGCCAAACTAATCTGATCACCTCCTCTGCCAAGGTGACCTGCTTAATGGGTGTGGGAAAGGCTGTGGATGTAGTGTATGTGGACTTCAGTAAAGCCTTTGACACTGTTTCTCATAGTATTCTTGAGAACATATTTTCCACTGGCCTGGAGGCCAGTCACAAGTGGTGCTTCACAGGGCTTTGTGCTGGGTCTAGTTCTGATCAATATTTTTATCAATGACCTGGATGCAGGGATTGAATGTACCCTTAGTAAGTTTGTGGATGACATTAAGCTGGGAGGAAGAGCTTGAGGGTAGGGAGGCTATGTAGAGGGATCCGAACAGGCTGGATTGATGGGTGGAATGATGTTCAGCAAGGTCAAGTGCTGGATCCTGCACTCGGGACACAACCCCATGTAGTACCACAGACTTGGAGAAGAGTGGCTGGAAAACTGCCTGCAGAGAAGTATCTGGGGATGCTGGTTGACAGCTGACTGAATATGAGCCAGCAGTGTGCCAAGGCGGCCAAGAAGGCCAGTGGCATCCTGGCCTGTATCAGAAACAGTGTGGCCAGCAGGACCAGGGAAGTGTTTCTGCCCCTGTACTCAGCACTGATGATGCTGCACCTCAAATACTTTGTTCGATTTTGGGGTCCTCACTACAAGCAGGACATGGAGGTGCTGGGTCATGTCCAGAGAAAAGCAACGAAGCTGGTGAAGGGTTTGGAGAACAAGTCTTATGAGAGGTGGCTGAGGGAACTGGGGTTGTTTAGCCTAGAGAAGAGAAGGCTGAAGGGAGACTTTATGACTGAAGGAAGGTTTTAGCAAGGTGGGTGTTGGCCTCTTCTCCCAAGTGTCTTTAGACTAACGCACACACCATGCGGAACAAACGGGAGCAATGAGAGAACTGTGCGCTTATAGGACTCGTATATGATTGGGATTGTGGAGACATAGTGCAAGAACTCCTATGATAGGACTACTATGACTGATGGATAGAAGCTTTTTAGGAAGTGCAGACTGCAAAGGTGAGGAAAGGAACATGCTCTTTCTGTGAGAGAGCAGTTGGATTGCATGGAGCCCTGCCTAGGGCCAGGCAATGAGACAGATGAAAGTTTATGGCTCAGGATTAATGGGCAGACCAACATGGGCAATGTGGTACGTGTTTGTTAGAGACAGTCTCTTCAGGATGGAGTTGTATATGAGGCCTTCCTTAATCAGCTAGAGGCTGTGTAGTGTCAGCCTCAGTCTTAATATTGGATTTCAGTCACCCCAGTGTCCCTTGCAGGAAACAAGTAACCCAGCAGCACCTGAGTGCTTTGACAGCTTCTTAGCACAGGAGATTGAGGAGCTGATGAGGAGAGATTTTCTGCTGGCAGTGATCCTCACAAGGAAGTTGGAGACCCAGTCAGAGATGTGAAGGTTAGGGCAGCCTAGAAACGCAGTTCGGGATCACAAAGGAAGGGAAGGAGGCAATAACCAGGATCTAGGTCTTGGATTTCAAGAGGCCAGGCCCTAGCCTGTCCAGGAATCTATTTGGATTAATCCATTTTATATGATCCTAAAGAGAAAAGAGATCCAGGAGAACTGGTCATGGTTTGGTGGCTTTTTTCCCCAAAGGAATCACTTCCTACAAGCTCAAGAATGGTGCAACAAGGTTTGCAAGAAACCTGCAGATGTGGCAGGAGGGGCTGCATGAATGAGCAAGGAGATCCTTGACTGAACTCAAGCAGGAAAAGGAAGCATATAAGAGGAGGAAGGATGTGCAAGGATGGGGGATAGGAAAGCCAAATCCATCTGGAGTTGTGCATGAGTCAGCACAGGCAGGATACAGGAACAACCACAGAACCATGCATGAAATGCAGAGTGTATTTTTGTTACTTTACTAAGCAGTGCATCGCTGAAGCAGCAGCCAGGCAGAGGCACAGAAA
>WAAB01013701.1:18268-31587 GCA_013389865.1 Piaya cayana | reverse complement strand
AAGAGTGGCTGGAAAACTGCCTGCAGAGAAGTATCTGGGGATGCTGGTTGACAGCTGACTGAATATGAGCCAGCAGTGTGCCAAGGCGGCCAAGAAGGCCAGTGGCATCCTGGCCTGTATCAGAAACAGTGTGGCCAGCAGGACCAGGGAAGTGTTTCTGCCCCTGTACTCAGCACTGATGATGCTGCACCTCAAATACTTTGTTCGATTTTGGGGTCCTCACTACAAGCAGGACATGGAGGTGCTGGGTCATGTCCAGAGAAAAGCAACGAAGCTGGTGAAGGGTTTGGAGAACAAGTCTTATGAGAGGTGGCTGAGGGAACTGGGGTTGTTTAGCCTAGAGAAGAGAAGGCTGAAGGGAGACTTTATGACTGAAGGAAGGTTTTAGCAAGGTGGGTGTTGGCCTCTTCTCCCAAGTGTCTGTAGACTAATGCACACACCATGTGGAACAAACAGGAGCAATGAGAGAACTGTGCACTTATATGACTCGTATATGATTGGGATTGTGGAGACATAGTGCAAGAACTCCTATGATGGGACTACTACGACTGATGGATAGAAGCTTTTTAGGAAGTGCAGACTGCGAAGGTGAGGAAAGGAATATGCTCTTTCTGTGAGAGAGCAGTTGGATTGCATGGAGCCCTGCCTAGGGCCAGGCAATGAGACAGATGAAAGTTTATGGCTCAGGATTAATGGGTAGACCAACATGGGCAATGTGGTACGTGTTTGTTAGAGACAGTCTCTTCAGGATGGAGTTGTATATGAGGCCTTCCTTAATCAGCTAGAGGCTGTGTAGTGTCAGCCTCAGTCTTAATATTGGATTTCAGTCACCCCAGTGTCCCTTGCAGGAAACAAGTAACCCAGCAGCACCTGAGTGCTTTGACAGCTTCTTAGCACAGGAGATTGAGGAGCTGATGAGGAGAGATTTTCTGCTGGCAGTGATCCTCACAAGGAAGTTGGAGACCCAGTCAGAGATGTGAAGGTTAGGGCAGCCTAGAAACGCAGTTCGGGATCACAAAGGAAGGGAAGGAGGCAATAACCAGGATCTAGGTCTTGGATTTCAAGAGGCCAGGCCCTAGCCTGTCCAGGAATCTATTTGGATTAATCCATTTTATATGATCCTAAAGAGAAAAGAGATCCAGGAGAACTGGTCATGGTTTGGTGGCTTTTTTCCCCAAAGGAATCACTTCCTACAAGCTCAAGAATGGTCCAATGAGGTTTGCAAGAAACCTGCAGATGTGGCAGGAGGGGCTGCATGAATGAGCAAGGAGATCCTTGACTGAACTCAAGCAGGAAAAGGAAGCATATAAGAGGAGGAAGGATGTGCAAGGATGGGGGATAGGAAAGCCAAATCCATCTGGAGTTGTGCATGAGTCAGCACAGGCAGGATACAGGAACAACCACAGAACCATGCATGAAATGCAGAGTGTATTTTTGTTACTTTACTAAGCAGTGCATCGCTAAAGCAGCAGCCAGGCAGAGGCACAGAAACTGAATTTGGTGCTTGCTGGTAGATTGCTGATCCTGCTTTTTTTAGTTGTTTACCAAGGATTCATTAAGGTGTAGTTTACCCCTGTGTTTGATCAACTCCATAGGGGGGCAGGAATTTCAAGGATGTCTGAAAGGGCGCCTGTAAGTCTACCACAGACCTATGTTATCCAAACACAGATGGTTTACTTGTCAAGCACACAAGAATAAACAATTAGTGTGATCTATGTAATTTTCTAGACCTCGGATGCAGTCACTTGAGTGTGTTTATCTTCCTCAGCAAACTTCTGTCATTAACCCACATTCCACCCCCTTGCTCAAGGGACGACTTCTGCTAGGGATGGCAAAACTTAGGAGATGTTTATTTGGGCTTGCAGGGTGTAAGGCTAGGGTAATTTAGAGGTATGTAATAAACATATAAAAAAAGGATTAAAAATTTCTCTACTATAATGCTTTGAATCAGGTGTCCCACCTGTTCAGACACAGACCGCTCTCCACCAAATTCTCCAGTGTGAGTCCTTCCCATGGGCCACAGTTCTTCATGAACTATTTCAGCATGGGTTCATTCCACAGTCTGTTCCAACGTAAATCTCCCACGGGGTCACAAGCTCTGCCAGCAAAGCTGCTCCACTATAGGCTCTTCTCTCTCCATGGGCCTGGAGGTCTTGCCAGAAGCCTGCTCCAGCGTGGTCTTCCCATGGGGTCACAGCCTCCTTCAGGCATCCACTAGCTCAGGCATGAGGTCTCCACGGGCTGCAGATAAATATCTGCCCCACTGTTAAGCTTCACCATGGTCTTCACTATAGGCTACAGGGAAATCTCTGCTCCAGCACCCAAACACGTCCTCCTCCTCCTTCTTCACTGACCTTGGTGTCTGAAGAGTTGTTTTTCTCACTTTCTCACTCTTCTCAGTTCTGACTGCTCCTGGATTTGTGCAGGGCTTTCTCCACCTTCTTAGATATATCTTCCCTATCCCAGAGGCACTACCATGGTCACAAATGGGCTCGTCCTTAGCTGACAGTGAGTCTTGTAGTTGACTAGCACTGCCTCTGTCAGACATAGTGGAGTTTAGCAAAAGCAGTTCTGATTCACAGCAGTGAATATATATATGTTGCCACCCCCTCAATGAGAACAGGAGGCCCATGTAGCGATCCTGCCAGGTATTCAAGGTCCGCTGACCCCGTCTCATCTTTCCCCCTGGCCTATATAATGCCCTTAAATATAACTACGTATAAGCAGTACAACTATGTGTGCATGTTTTCTAATTATGTACTGACAGAGGCATTTCACAGAACATTTCATAGAATCGTTTGAGTTGGAAGGGACCTTAAAGATCATGCAGTTTCAAGCCCCTACCATGGACACAGATGCATCCCACCAGACCAGGTGTCCCAAGACCTCATCTAGCCTGGCCTTGAACACTTCCATGGAGGGGGCAGGTTTGATTGTGAGTGATGTCCCATGTGTATGCACTATAAGCTGATAGATGTCTGCAAGCTGTGCGCACATTTATAGCTTGAGCACGTACTTTGGTGGAGGTCATATCATGTACTGCCTTATTATTTTGTGACTCAAGTGAACCATTTTTTTCATGAGTTGAGAAATGTCTTACTTTTGTTGCTTTAAGGTTATAGATTTGATGTTTGCCTGACAGAGCCACCAAAAGGGCTGTCACTCAGATAGTTTTGCAAAACAGAAACCAGACTGTTTGAGGCAACAGATAGAGAATAATAGAATTATAGAATCATAGAATAGTTTGTGTTGGAAGGNCCAGTGCCTCACCACTCACATGGTAAAGAAACTCCTCATGTCTAGTCCAAATCTGCCCCTCTCCAGGCTATACCCATTGCCCCTAGTCCCACCACCACAAGTCCCTGTGAACAGTCCCTCCCCAGCTCTGCCTCAGGCCCCCTTCAGGTACTGGAAGGTTGCCACAAGATCTCCTCCGACCTTCTCTTCTCCAGGCTGAACAAGCCCAGCTGCCTCAGCTTGTCTTTTATGGGAGATGCTCCAGCCCTCTGATCATCATTTAGAATTGCCATTAATAAATACACTTGCTGTGCTAGCGCTAAGTATCCTAACACAATTCAC
Organism: Piaya cayana; assembly: GCA_013389865.1. Lineage (NCBI taxonomy): Eukaryota > Metazoa > Chordata > Aves > Cuculiformes > Coccyzidae > Piaya > Piaya cayana. The sequence continues at coordinate 28,008 of WAAB01013701.1, read as the reverse complement.
CTGGCTATCATCTACAAAATAAGAGGTGCAATTTCTTACTGAAATAGACATCCCTTCTTACAGGGAAAGGAGAATAAGTCAGACTCATTGATCTGCCCAGCAGCCAACAGAGTGTCTCCTCTCCGCTAGCTGTTTGCAGGGACCAGGTTTGTACTTTTGATGAGATGGGACTGCATTATGTGTCCTCTGCTGACAGGCTCCTGCAAGGCTTGTTGCGTTGTCCATTAAGGGAGGGGGCAGTGAGGTCAGGACAGAGGTGCAGTTGCTCTTCCAGGTTCACTAAAGCCTCATGGCCAGGTGTTACTTGGTTCTAGTTAGTGGGGTTTATCTGGGTGTTCAGCTGCAACTGCCATATTTGTCCTGAGCTTTGGCAGGATCAGTGTGTTTCCTAATTCATGTTCTTGCTCTAGCTGGACTTTGCATTTCTCTGCCAACATATGGTCCCTCTGTATTTTTACACAGCAAGCTTGGTATTTTCCACAACTTTTTAAGTATAGATTTGTACATATTGGCAATTTGTTGCCATATATCTGCCTCCCATATAGGGTATTTTTGTACATGCCAATACTCTTGGACCCAGCAGGGCAACCATTTTGTGAGGCTTATGTATACCTCCCAACATATCAATACTCAAAATACATTGTTTAATTGGGTCAATCAATGCCATTGTGGTAAATGGAGTGGCATTTGCTATTGTTAAGGTAATTCAGAGGGCAGAGATTGCATTTCCCTCTAATCCACAGATCTGTGATGAGGATTCTAGCATTAGTATTAGTATGGTTAGCATTGGGGTTACAATGAACACACATAACACTCTGAGGAGAGTTATGTATCGTGCTTTATTTAGAGGCCCCGAGAACCAGAGGGATATTCCCCATATCTGGTCTGACAGTGTTCCAACAAAGGGCTCTTTTATCCTCGAGAGATTTCGCAACCTAATGTATATTCAACAGGTTACATCATTGCCTAATGCTTATATATGTTTCAATGACTTCATTGGTGTGTTACGACATCAAACTTTTCTGCGCCTGCGTGCCCCCTTCTGGTGGTCGTGGGAGGAAGGCTCCTTCATCTTCCTCCTGTGAAAAATAGTCCCTTTTGCCATGAACTCTTCACCTTTCTCTACTTGGGCATTGTCTTATGTGAATTCATTACCAGTTTTCTCTTATCTCTGTTTAATTCTTCTGCTTTAACGAAGTATTGTTCATGGTTTATCTTGTTAGCATTGTCCAGTAACTAACACTTCTTTCAAAAGAAAAGAAAAACCATTTTATCTCATTCCCTGAGTGATAAATGGTCTTCTGATCCTGATGAAGTATTGTTTGTGTGTTATCTTGTTAGAATTTCCAGTAATTAACACTCCTTTCAGAGAAGAAGAAAAACAAAACTAGGTTTTTGAGATTTCTTGTAACCTTATAATAAAGGTTTTTTGTTTTCTTTTTCTTTCTGATTCTTGCTCCAACAGTATTTGTATTAGTATTAGTATTAATATTAGTATTAGTATTAGTATGTAATACAGTAACTTAACTAACAAATGTAAACCCCCCCCGAAATATCATTTTATATTTAAATGAACATGGCGGTGTCAACCCCCTCACAGTAAGAGGCTACAGTGGTAGCATTTTTAGGGGACTTGCCAAACCTTCATTTCTGCTGTCCTGGCATTTGCCAGGTAGTGCCTTGCCTCGAGGTAGTGTAGTACCCAACAGAAAGAACTGGTCTGTCTCAACATCACACCTAACCTGAAGATCTCCTTGCCCAGACAACTGCAGGTGGACTACAGTGCTGAACAGGTCTGCAGGGTCCACCCCAAACAAAACAACTGCCAGGAGCTGGAAATCAGACAAAACAACTGCTGGGAGCTGGACACTAGACAGACAAAGCAACTGCCAGAAGCTGAATATGCCCCAAAAGGTGCATGTTTGTTGTGGAAAAATAAGGGATGGAGTTAGTGAAATGAGACTATTAGTAAGACATAACCCTGAGCATATTAAGGGACGAAGCAAGGGTGAGGAGAACATTCTCCCACTACACTAAGCATCGGACTGACGGGACGCTGCAGCACTGTGGGGTAGCTATCTTTATATCTCTCTCTCTCTCTCTCTCTTTCTTTTCCTTCCTTCCTTCCTTCCTTCCTTCCTTCCTTCCTCCCTCCCTCCCTCCCTCCCTCCCTTTAAACTTTTGATGTATGCCTCATAACCAAATAAACAGTAGCACGTGACCTCATTTGAGTCTTAATTCTGTGTCCAAGTACTGAAGCTAAACATACCCCATATCTTTATAAGGTGGTAGGTGGGTCTAAGGGCATTTGATGGTTCTTTTGTGTGGGTGACAACTTTCACCATCAGTGAAACACTTCTGTTGTTGTGATCCCGTTTATTTCTGATCATGGGACACTGGCTTGTACAAGATCATTCCACATTTGTTGCCTGATCACCTGTGATGTGACTCCTTTCAGGTTTGCCAGCTTTCCTCTATCCAGCACTGACACAGATATTCACAAAGTTACAGTCCCAGTTTCCCTCAAAGTATTTCTGGGGGACCTACAGACTGATAACTAATAACCACTCCAACATCCCTGCTAACTTGCAAGAAGCCTCTTATGCCACTTCCCATGGCAATACATGCATAGCTGTCTCAGTTATCAAGGCGGGTAAACACCAGCCCATCATCTATTTCAGGCCATGTTTCCAGCAGAGCCAGTGTATCCAGGAAAGTGGTTATGGGGTCCAGCCTGCAGTACTGGGCCATCCCAGAATAGAGAGTGTCACCCACTTATTTGCCAGACATGACATGGCTGTTCCTGAATCCCGCTGGCTGCACCAAATATGTAATTCAGCACAAGCAGGATGCAGGAACAACCACAAAGCAACGCATGAAGTGCAGAAGTATTTTTCATTACCTCACTAACCAGGAGATCCCTGAAGCAGCATCCAGGCAGAGGCACAAAAACTGAGCATGGAACTCACTAGATTATTTCCAACCCTGCTGTTTTTTTCCTGTTTATCAAGGATTTGTGTAGGCGTAGTTTACTCCTGTGCTTTGATCTTCTCCGCACTCAGGCGGGAATTGCGGGCATGTCTGATAAGGGAATATTTAAGTCTGTCAGAGGCCTGTGTTATCTAAACACAGATGGTCTACTTGTCAAGCACACAAGGATAAACAACAATTAGTATAATCTATGTAATTTTCTAGATCCCAGGTGCAAGTCATTTGAGGATTTTTATAATCTTCCACACCAATCTTCCACTATTATCCTACAGTGCTTTGATAACTTCTTAACACAGGAGATTGAGGAGCTGATGAGGAGGGAAGTTCTGCTGGCAGTGATCCTCACAAGGAAGTTGGAGACCCAGTCAGAGATGTGAAGGTTAGGGCAGCTTTGAAATGCAGTTCACAAAGAGAGAGAAGAAGGCAATAACCAGGATCTAGGTATTGGACTTCAAGAGGCCAGGCCCTAGCCTGTTCAGGAATCTATTTGGATTAATCCATTTTATATGATCCTAAAGAGAAGAGAGATCCAGGAAAGTTGGTTGTGGCTTGGTGGATTTTTTTCCCCAAAGGAATCACTTCCTACAAGCTCAAGAATGGTCCAACGAGGTTTGCAAGAAAACCTACATATGTGACAGAAGGGGCTGCATGAATGAGCAAGGAGATCCTTGACTGAACTCAAGCAGGAAAAAGATGCATACAAGAGAGGAAGCAAGAATAGGTAACCTGGAAGGAACAGAGTCACTGCCCAAGTGTGTGAGGATGGGAGATAGGAAAGCCAAATCCATCTGGACTTGAATCTGGTGAGGGATGTGAAGAGCAACAAGAAGTGTTTCTATTAGAGAAAATGTGGACCCTCTCCTGAATACAGCTAAGACCTGGTGAAAAAGTATACTGTAGTGAACCCTTACGGGAGGCATTATAAAGAAGAGACAGTGAGTTCAGGTAGAACTTAGGCTGAATTTAACCACAGGATTTGATTGTAGAGATGCATATGTTATAATAAGTGACTGAGCATATAACAGAACAATAATACGTACTGCCATTATCAATGCAACCTCTATGTACTCTTTGAAAGAGCTCGTTCCCATGGGAATGTGTAAAAGCGTAATGCTTTCAGCAAATCTCAGTGTACCCTCTAGAACATTCCATACAGTAGAAGTAAGAGATTGATGGCTTTGTTTTACTTGGAAGAATACTGTAAAGATTTGATAAACAATGAGGCCATTGAACCTCACTACAGATTATTTCTGCATAGCAGTGGCTCTGCCAGAGAGGGCTGTCCAATGCTTGACATATCCCTCCCTCCTAGAAGCTGCTGAAGAGGGTTGCATCTTTGCTGAGTCGCAGGGTGGAGAGGGGCCAGACAGAAATCTGGTGGCCACTCCATATCAGCTGCCATCTCAAAGACCATCTGTGCAGCAAAGATTAAGTCTGGAAGAATGGGCAATTATGTCTCTGCCACTCGTTTTGCCTATCAGAATGACCAAACTGGCCCATGAGACCTCCCTCTCCCACATACCAACACAGGTCTGCAGATATACATCCTAACTATGAAACAAAACAAGACTCAGAAGTGGTCCTCAAAACAAAAGTATTAAGATTTATGAGGTCCTTGCGATGGCAACATCCTGATCTACTACCCTGAAATTGTCTGGATTCATACACACTGATGGGGATTGCGCTGCAATCCATTGTTTCTCAGACCACTGGCCCTACTGATAAGATTGGGCCGACTGGGACCCCAGATGTTCAGAACGAACTATAAAAGACTGACAGGAGCAAGCAGAAATTGGAGCTCCCTCTCAGCTGGCCTGAGAACCACACACACCCCAATTCCACCCCACCCCCCCCCCACGTCATTTGCAACCCACGGACACCAACCTGGAGCGTTTCCAGAAACTCCACTTGCAGCAGCTTCGAGGAAACATCTAAAGACTATCACTGAACTCTGTACAGGTCATATCGTCCTTTCCAAACTCTTATAGGATGCTAATTTTTGTCTAGACTTAAGCTTATATTCTTGCCTTAGAATTGAAACATTATAGGTAATAAACTAAATGTTTAACTACAATTCTGGGTCCTACTCTGTCTGCCTTCAGGGTATGACAACGCAGAGGTACATCATAACTGCAGAACAAAACCAAAGACTCAGAAGTGATCCTCAAAACAAAAGTATTAATAAGATTTGTGAATAGAAACCTACATATGTTATACTTGGACGATTTAGACTAGGAGTTTTTTGTGAACTACGACCCTGGAGTTCTCTGGATCCCTACACATTGGTGGGAGTTGCACTGCAACCCACTGTCCCCCTACCATCGGCACCACTGGTACCATGGATGTTATCACTCCAGAATGGACTACGAGAGAATGACAGGAGCAAGCACTAATCGGAACTTCCTCTCAGCTGGTCTGAGAACCACACCCTGCCCCTCAACAGATGTCAACAATCTACAAACACCGGAGTGTTTGCAGAAACTTCACTCACAGCAGCTTTGAGGAAATATCTAAAGACTTTATCACTGAACTTTTTACAGGTTGTATAGTCCTTCTTCAAACCCTTATAGGACGCTAATATTGGTCTAGACTTAAGCTTATATTCCTGACTTAGAATTGTAACATTATAGGTAATAAACTAAATGTTTAAATACAATTCTGGGTCCTACTCTGTCTACCTCGGGGTGTGACAATGCTGTATCAATGCATGTTTCCCAGAATTTGAAGTAAAACTTCCCAATATAACTTTTGAAAACATCTGTTTCTCCTTCTTGCGTCTTTTTATTGAGATCGAACAAAACCACAACCTCACACTCCAAAGCAGACATAAAAAAGATTGAAGTCCTCATCAACTTATTTGTCTTAGTCTTCATGGAATCACAGAATATTTTACATGGAAGGGACCTTTGAAGGTCATTTATCCCAATTTCCCTAGAAATGAGCAGGGATATCTTTGACTAGATCAGGTTGCTTATAGCCCCGTCCAACCTGACCCCAAATATTGCCAGGCATGAAGCGTCTACCACCTCTCTGGACAACCTGTTCTAGTGTTTCACCACCCTCATAATTAAAATATTCTTCCTTACATCTAGTCTGAATCTACCCTCTTTTAGTTTAAAGCCACTACTTATTCAACAGGCCCTGCAAATCACTCCCTATCTTTTTTATAAGCCCCTTTTAAGTACTTAAAGGCTACAGTAAGGTCTTCCTGGAGCCTTCTGTTCTCCAGATTGAACAACTACAACTCCATCAGCTTTTCATCATAGAAGAGGTGTGATAATTCTTGTGGCCCTCCTTTGAATGTACTCCAACAGGTCCATTTCTTTCCTGTATTGAGGGCTCCAGAGCTAGTTACAGTACTCTATGTGGGTCACACCAGAGCAAAACAGAGGGGTAGAATCACCTCCTTGGACCTCCTGACCATGCTTCTTTTTATGGTCAGTATGCAGTTGGCCTTTTGGGCTGCAAGAACACATTGCTAGCTCATGTCCAGCTTTTCATCCACCAGCAGCCCTAAGTCCTTCTCTGCAGGGGTGCTCTCAATCCCTCCATTCCCCAGGCTGTATTGATGGGAGTGGTTGCCCTGACCACGTGCAGGACCTTGTGTTCAGCCTTGTTGAACTTCATGAGTCTTGCAGGGGGACACTGCTCAAGCCTGTCCAGGTCTCTCTGGATTGCATCCTGTCTCTCAGATATGTTAACTGCATCACTCAGCATGGTGTCATCTGCAAACTTGCCGAGGGTGCGCTCAATACCACTGCCTATGTCATTAATGAAGATATTAGGTAGCACTGAAGGGGGTGTACAAGAAAACTGGGAGGGACTTTGTATGAGAGATTGTAGTGATAGGACAAGGGGGAATGGCTTCACATTGGAGGGGACAGGATTTAGATTAGGTATTAGGAAGAAATTCTTCACAATGAGGGTGGTGAGATGCCAGAAGAGGTTGCCCAGGGAAGTTGTGAATGCCCCCTCCCTGGAAGCGTTAAAGGCCAGGCTGGATCTTGGGCAGCCTGATCTAGTGGGTGTCCCTGCCCATGACAGGGGGGTTGGAACTAGATATCTTCACAGTCCGTTCCAACCCAAGCCATTCTATGATTCTATAATACTGCTCTGTGTGAGCTGAACACTGGCAGGACGCAGGAACAACCACAAAGCCATGTCCGAAATGTAAAGAATAAATTTATTTCCCTTACAGCATGAACAGAGGGAACTCTGAAACAGCACTTGGCCAGAGAAAATGCAAACAGGAATGTAGGCACCACAGAGCTCGATCCTTGCTAGAAAGTGTGAATCCCAAACCTGCCAATTTGCCTGTAAGTACAGGCAAAGGAAAAGTGAGTAGTTTTCCACTTTGTTCCTCTTACAGCAGGGCAAATATCTCAAGCACATTTTCTAAGATGACCCTGAGTTTATCAGAGGCCTGTTACCTAAACACAAAGGTTCTGCTTGTCAAACATACAAGATTAAGCAACGATTAGCATGATATATGTGTTTTTCTACATCCAAACTGCAAGGTCACTTGAGCATGTTTTAGAATTCCTCCTCACAGATATCCTACTATATTCACTCATTGGTCCCAATACAGACAAGTGAGGGTACTCAGCACCAATCTCCATCTGGACATTGAGCTATTCACCACTACCCTCTGTATAGTAGTCCGTGTGATGGGATGGGATGTATCCATGAATACTGAAGGAGCTGGCTGATGTCATTGTGAGACCACTACTGATGACCTTTGATAAGACTTAATATACTAAAAGTAGTTCCTGAGAGAAGGCAGTAATGAGGAGGATCAAGGGAACTACAACTTCACATTCATCCCTGGTAAGATAATAGAATCACAGCATCATAGAATTATTTGGGTTGGAAGGGACCTTAAAGATCAACCAATTCCAACTCCCCTGACATGTGCAGGGACAACTTCCACTAAATTAGGTTTCTCAAAGCCCCATCCAACCTGGTCTTGAATACCTCCAGAGACTGGGCATTCACAACTTCTCTGGGCAATCTTTTCCACTGCTTGCCCACCCTCATAGTAAAAAATTTCTTCCTAGTATCTACTCGAAATCTCCCCTCTTGTAGCTTAAAACCATTACCCCTCATCCTATCCCTGCACTTCCTGATAAATAGTCCTTCCCTAGCTTTCACTTTAAGTACTGGAAGTCTGCTTTAAGGTTTTCCCGGACTCTTCCATTCTCTAGGCTGAACAAGCCCATCTCTTTCAGCCTATCCTCATATGCGAGGTGCTCCAGGCAACTGATCATTGTTGTGATTCTCCTCTGGATTTACTCTAACAGATCCATGTCCTTCCTGTCCTGCAGACTCCTGACTTGGATGCAGGACTCCAGATAAGATCTCACAAAAGCAGAGTAGAGGGGGAGAATTGCCTCCCTAGACCTGCTGGTCACACTTCGATGCAGCCCAGGATACAGATGGCTTGCTGTGCTACAAGTTCACATTGCTGGCTCATGTTAAGCATCTCATTCACTAGCAGCCCTAAGTCCTTCTCTTCAAGGTTACTCTCTATACATTTTCTGCTCAGCCTATAATTGTGCTTGAGATTGCCCAAACTCAGGTGCAGAACCTTGCACTTGGCCTTGTTGAACTTCATGAGGTGAAAGAAATAGAGGAAATCCTCCCCAAAACCATTGCCAAACACATGCAAGACAAAGACACTGGGAGTAGTCAGCATGCTTTTATGACAAAGAAAAGCTCCCCTGATGCAGTATGAAAGTCAATATTTATTAATGTGCATGAGGTTTCCCATCCAAACTGGGCACATACAAGTGATTTTTTCGTTAGAGGTTTTATAGCTTACACTGTAAGGGTATGGCATGAATCATCCAATTACCTACTAATGCATATTTCTAATTATCCAGTCATAAAAACCTATATTTTGTAGGTCTTGCAGCATCATCATGCATCAGCATCCTTGCAGTTTATCCATTAATCCAGATGTTTCAGTCCACAACTTCAGCAAAGTTATCAGATACCAGTAGCAATCTCCATTTCTCACAGATAGAAATATTTCACTTAATTTGGAGAGAACAGAGGCTTCCTTATCTTAGTCAATCATTTGTAGGGATAGGTGACGGGTCTTGGGTCTGAAGATAATGATGCAGCAATCAGACACCAATGTTAAGTCCTAAGGAAGGTGTGGTCTGTTTATGTCACACAGTCTACACAGAAATGTGAAAAATTAGAAATAAAAAAGAGAGAGAGAAAATGAGTGGCAGCCAGAAGGATCTGGCAGACAGCAGGGTTTCTGCGCTTAATGGAGACTGGGAAAAGGGAGATGAGGGAAACTGGCACTGCAGAATGACTCCACTGGAATCCTCAATGTAAGAAGGGTATGGAACTGTTGGGACGAGTCCAGAGGAGGGCTATGAAGATGATCAGAGGGCTGGAGCACCTCCTGTATGAGGACAGGCTGAGAGAGTTGGGGTTGTTCAACCTGGAAAAGAGAAGGCTCCGAAGAGATCTTATAGTGATGTTCCAGCACCTGAAGGAACTACAGGAGAGCTGGAGAGGGGCTGTTTACAAAGTGATAGGACTAGGGGCAATGGGTATAAACTGGAGAGGGTCAGATTTAGGCTACACATTAGGAAGATTTTCTTCACGATTGACACGCGGAATCAAGACTCCATAACTTATAAAGTTATAAAGTAGGTATGTTTATTCAGTGCTGAGATGCACAGGAGAATTATTTCTCCAAAACAGCATGTGTAACCATCATAACAATTCAT
>WAAB01013701.1:0-17583 GCA_013389865.1 Piaya cayana | reverse complement strand
CTTGTGCTAATTGCATGCCTTTTGAAGTCTTTGTTTAACTGTGGAAGTGTTACCTATAAAACCCTCTGGAATATACAAGTCGGGGTCGTTCCAATTTGGCACGGGACGACTGCTGATCGATCGGCTATTGACTTTTATGCGCATTTATTTTTTACAGTTTTTAATAATAAACATTTGTACTGCTACCAACTCCGCCTCGTCTCCTTAGCAAAATCTTTCGGACCCTAACAATTCTATGATGGCAGAAAGGAGGAAATCGCAGTTAAAACAATTGTGCCCCCTTGCCTGAAGGCTCCTGAACTTCTCAAGTTCTCCCGTGCTTCTTCCAGGCTTGGGAAGATCATAGACTCATAGAAGGGTTTGAGTTGGAAGGTATGTTGAAGCCCATCCATCTCTACCCCCACCCCCTGCCACGGGTCGGGGCCCCTCCCGCTGGATCCGGGTGCCCGGAGCCCCATCCAGCCTGGACTCGGACACCTCCCGGGAAGGGGCAGCCGCAGCCTCCCCAGGGCACCCGGCGCTAACGGCCAGAACGGCCCCGCGCGCTCGGACTACAACTCCCGTCGTGCTCGCGGGCGGAGGCGCCGCCTCCATCCCGGCCCCTCAGGGACCGCGGCTCCCACAGCCATGAGCCGCCTCAGCGGCGCTTGGGACGGCGCCGGCGAGCAGGTCCAGCTCCTCCTCGACCTGTGAGTGGCGCCTCTGGCACTCCCTGTCCCCACGGGGAGGGCGGAGTGTGCCGGGCGGGGCGAAGCGATGGCGGTGGGGGCCGGGGCCGGGGGCGCGGCGGAGCGGGCGGGGGAGGCGACAGCTCGGGAGGAGGGACAGGGACAGGGTTGGGGGTGGGGCACAGTCTGGCAGGGGTGACAGGGCTTGATGGGGTAGCAGGCCTTTGCAGAGGGGACAGGGTTTGATGGTGCGGTAAGGTAGGGGACAGGGTTTCGCAGAGGTGACAGGGTTTGCCGGAGTAACAAGGTAGGTTTGATGGAGTGGCAGGGTAAGTGACAGGGTTTTGCAGAGGTGACACTTTGGGAGGGTTTAAGGGGTGTGACAGGGTTTGGCAGAGGTGACAGGGTAGGGTAGGTGACTGGCAGTGGTGACAGAGTTTGATGGGGTGGCAGGGCTTTGCAGAGGGGACAGGGCTTAATGGGGTGACAGTGGTTGATGTGGCGACAGGGTGGGTGACAGGGTTTGGTGGCATGACAAGGTGGGTGACAGAGTTTGACAGAGGGTTGACAGGTTTTTGCAGAGGTGACACTTTGGGAGTAGTTACGGGAGCAGTATTTGAGGGGGGTGACAGGGTCTGGCAGAGGTGACAGGGTTTGATGAGGTGGCAGGGTAGGTGACAGGGATTGGCAGTGGTGACAGGGTTTAATGGGGTGACAGGGAAGATAACAGGGTTTGATATAGGTGACAGGGTTTGGTGGGGTGACAGGAGAGTGGCAGGGTTGATGGGGTGAAAGTGTTCAGCAGAGGTGATGAAGTTTGATGGCACAACAAGGTGGGTGACAAGGTTTTATGGAGTGACAGGATAGGTCACAAGGTGTGGCAGAGGTTACAGAGTTTGATGGGGTGACAGGGGTGACAGGATTTGTTGGTGTGATAGTGTTTGGCAGACATTGCAGTATTTGATGGTTTAACAGGGTGGTGACAAGCTTTGACAGACATGATGGGATTTGACAGGGTTTGAGAGGAACGAGAGGGCTTAGTGGGGGGTGACAGGGTTTGGCAGGCAGATTACAGATTGATCCCTGTCAGATCTGGATGAGGAGGGATGGTTGAGGATCCCTGCCTTCACCTGGCTGCAGTGAATCCACTGAATGGTGTTTTGCTTTGTGTTCACTAGGGCATATTTCTTTGTGTGTAGGGGAGGGAGTTAGGGACAGCATAGGGATAAAATATTTGATTTGACAGATAAAAAAATAGCTAGCAAACCATACAGAACATATATACACAGCAAACTATAGAAGTATTAGACTTTTAAAGCACAAGATTATTATTCCCCTGGTGTAGCTAACACATCCATTATTTCCTATAAAGTACAATAACAGTGAAAACATATTTTAAATGTTTTATTCTTTAAACTGCAAGTCAGTAATGTACTCTGAAAATACCAAGCAGCCTTTTGAAAAGAATGCCATTGATCTTAAAAAGCTTTTCTGTCGAGCCAAATTTAAAATCCAGTGGCAAGAGGCAGTTATATATGACTAGAAGTTTTCCATGTATCTGCTCTGGGTTTGGAGTATTTTCTGCAAATTTGAACTAAGTAATTGACCTAGATGTGCAAATCCCTATTCAAGCATGGCAGCATTAGCTGCTTAATATCTTCCAGAGAAAAAAGTTCATTTTAAGTTTGTATTAAGTTTTTAGATAGAACTATTTTTATGTGCTATGGTCTATGGTGATAATCTGTCTCCTTTGGGATGAATTGGTAGAAAAAAGTTGTTTACTTATCAACCAAAATGTAGGTGTCCTATGATAAACATATATTTATCACGTAATTCAAGGGTGTGCCTTTGTGTGACAAACAACTGCTTGCATAGGTACACATATCAACCCCCAAAAGGCTCAGAAAGTCTATTTGACTCAGGCTAACCAAAGGTAGGGTGCTTTTCTGCTTTTTTTGAGGAGGTGCTGGTGCTTTTGGGACCTCAGTAAGAATGGCATGGTGTCTCAATGCTGGTTGACTAGTTTATTGCATAAAGAATAGTAGTAGTAGAAAATACGAAAGCAATCTTAACGTCTTTTCTAATGTTGAGGACTCTGTCTCTCGCAGCATGAGACATCTCCCTCACATCAATCAGCAAGCTGCGCAGATTTCATCTGTTGTGAGGTTCACACTTCTTGCGGTCTTTGGAGCTTTGGTGAGATTTTTTTAGAAGTAACCAATTATTCTTTTTTCTGCAGCTCAGTAGATAGGCTGTTTAATCTCAAGATAAGAAAGAATGTGGAGAGTGTAATCTACTTGTACTGAGTCGGAGACATATACAGGCTTCTCCGTTACAGGCAGTCAGCCAACTTCATAGAGTAAAAACCCCAGAGCCTGCATACATACTCTGTGAAAATTCTTCCTGTCACCGTCCTCACATGCATCACTTTTCCTCTTGTTTATGGTCATGGCCATCCAGGGAACTAGCCCTCCAAGCCAGCAGCAACTTGGGGAAACTCATCTCTCCCCTGAATTTCCTTAGGCTCATGTCTTGTTTAATCTCAAGATAAGACAAAGAATGTGGATGGCGTAATCTACTTTTACTGAGTCGGAGATGTGTACAGTCTTCTCCATTACAGGCAGTCTGCCAACTTCATCTAGCGGTTGCCAAGGTTCAGTAAACGCATTTCAGTTTTGCACATCACCAGGGGGATGAGTGATACTTGTGTGTGCTCAGATTATGTGATGGTCACTCATGCTGATATGTGGGTCTCCGCAACCAAGGCCTATGGTTAAACTGTGCTGTTGGGGAATGGCTGCGAGAAAATGGCCATGGTTCTATGCAAGAACTATGCAGAACAAGCCTGATATGAGGCCCTGGATGAGAGCAGGCACCGTGAAGGACATGCCGACCTTGGAACATTGTGTCAAGCAAAGACAAGGGAGCCAGCCAGACTGGAGCCGGTTTGTACTTGCCACAAGTAAGAGGAACTAAGAAAGCATGACATTTGAGCTAGCCAATGTAGTGTAAGTGTGTTTGACTGTTCAACCAATGACACGATGACATGTGGTGTTTGTAGCCTTTATAAAGGCTGGATGTTAGACAATAAAGTTGAACCTCACTTTACCACTCACATTGAGTTGGCTGCATGTTTCCCTCACCTGTCACTGTGCCCAGGTTCTGCTTGAAGTCACTGCGTCCTCTTTCTAGTATCTTGCAGTGAGCTGCTACAGGTGTCATTGTCACATGGTGCTAACTTCAGTGGATTTATTTTTTTAATGTGCTTCCACACTGTTAGTCTTGCTTCTTTCCTTACATAAATCTGTGATACACCTCAGGTTACATAGCCTTAATATTTTAATTTCTCAAGAGCTTTCAATCAGTATGCATTTAGTTTTCTGTGATTTGCTGGCATTCTGGTGCTGACATGCGGAATCAAGACTCCATAACTTATAAAGTTATGAAGTAGGTATGTTTATTCAGTGCTGAGACGCATGGGAGAATCATTTCTCCAAAACAACATGCGTGCCCATCATGGCAACTCATCTTGGCTTTATACAATGAACTGATGCATATTCAAGAAACGCCTATACATATGCATAAACTCAGCTCGCTTCTTATTATAATGAGTTTGAGAAGAGACCTCTTCCTGTTTTCTGTCTGTGAAAGATTTTCCCAGGGATGGGGGCAGTGGTCTTAACTTCCTTCTGCATCCGTGCTCTCAGGGATCCAGTTGTCCTTATCAATGGTGTTCCCATTCTTATCAAAGGTCCAGATGACTTTCTGCTTATCAGAAATCTCTCAACAACAGGCCCCCTTCCTACATAAATCTTATAGAAATATGTTTTAGCTAAACAATTGTCATACTATGTATTCTTTAAGTATAAGCAGTTTCTATTTCGGTATCCTTCAAGTGTCAGTTACTTCAGCTAAGTTATTACTATTTTGTTTACCCTTAAGTGTTAGTGCTTATCTCAAGCTGCTAAACAATGGCCATCCTGTTAGTACTTTCCCAAGCTCCTTATCAGTGCCAGACATGGCTCTGTGGCAAAATAAAGTTTTCTGTAGAAGTCCTGAGCTGTGGCTATGCACTAAATGTAATTTGGCTTAACCCCAAGCTGCTGCTCCCCCCTGTGCTCAGCTACCTGTTTTGGCAGTAATATTTCTTTGGCCTTCTCACGTTTTCATTCAGGTCACTGTGCTACTGTATTTCAGAGCTGGCATGAGGTAGGTGCAGTAAAAAGTGGTTGGAGAGACAAGGTGGGGGAAGAATGAGCCTTTTCAACCTCTGTTTGGGCTTTACATTTGGTGAGGGTGGTGTATAATGACAGCTGGGCTCAACAGAAATTAATTACAAGGGTTCAGTATTGCTAATAACTTTTCTCCTTTTACAAAGCTGAAACATACTTTTTTTGTTGTGCATGATTAATCTGTTAAAAATATGTTTAAGATGTGCATTATACTGCATGCTTATATTTTCATGATTAACCTTAGATTTTGATACCCTCTATAAGTCTTGTGGATGACACTAAGATGGGCAGAAGTGTAGATCTGCTTGAGGGTAGGGAGGCTCTGCAAAGGGATCTGAACAGGTTAGATTGACGGGCTGCGACCAACAGAATGAGGTTCAGCAAGGTCAAGTGCTGGGTCCGGTACTTGGGAACACAACATCCACAAGCAATGCTGCAGGTTTGGGGAAGAAAACCGAAAAAAAAGTGGCTGGAAAACTGCCTACAGAGAAGTATCTGGGGATGTTGGTCGATAGCCGACTGAACATGAGCCAGCAGTGTGCCGAGGTGGCCAAGAATGGCAAGAGGCGGCTTGGCCTGTATCAGGAACAGTGTGGCCAGCAGGACTAGGGAAGTTTTTCTGCCCCTGTACTCAACACTAGTGAGGCTGCACCTCAAATACTTTGTTCGATTTTGGGGCCCTCAGTACTAGAAGGACATGGAGGTGCTGGGTCACGTCCAGAGAAGAGCAACGGAGCTGATGAAGGGTCTGGAGAACAAGTCTCATGAGAGGTGGCTGAGGGAACGGGGGTTATTTAGCCTAGAGAAGAGAAGGCTGAAGAGAGACTTTATGATTGTCTACAACTACCTGAAAGGAGGTTTTAGTGAGGTGGATGTTGGTCTCTTCTCCCAAGTGACAGGTGATAGGATGAGAGGAAGTGGCTTTGAGTTGCACCAGAGGGGGTCCAGATTAGACGTCAGGAAAGATTTCTTCACTGAAAAGGTTATCAAGCACTGGCACAGGCTGCCCAGGGAGGTGGTTGAGTTGCTGTCCCTGGAGGTATTTAAAAGATGTAGGTGAAGTGCTCAGGGATATGATTTAGTAGTGGACAGGTGCAGTTGGGCTCGATGATCCCAAAGATCTTTTCCAACCAAACAATGGATAGGTAGCTTCTTGTGTAACAGATATCATTAACAGGCAACTTGCCTAATTAGGCCTGCAGGCTGCAGACTAATATGTTAACTTAACCTGTCAGTGTCTTGGAAAATTAAGGTCTCGAAAAGGCATCAGAACATTTGCAGATGGGTACTTCTGCATGAATAAAAAATGAGGACGGAAGTAGAGCATCAGTTGCAAAGCAGAGCTTCCTTTTATGGTTTTGTGGTGAATATAAGTTATTGAGCCCTAAAGAATGCAGGAAGGTGTATCTGTCTTTTTATTTGCCACTAAACCTGCTTTAGTATATGTTCTAGTTCATTTCTTCTTCTGACGTGTCTCACTTTTAACATCTGTTCTGCTATTCAACTTCATGTGACATAACAGTATAAGCTGCACCTTGATTAGTATTTGTAGAATAATAAGTCATAAAGATCTATTTTCTGGTTTATGTTTTGGAAATACTTGTCCTGTCGTAAGGCCCTAACCTGTCATAAAGCTTAAGGTTAAAGATCACAGGCCTTTTCTGTTCTGCACCTCTGGGTACATTTGGAACAAATGAGTATGCCATTTGACACTTTGTAGACAACTCTGAACTGTAAATAGCTGATGAAATAGGGCTGATAAATTGGAGCATGGAAAAAGCAGTCGTTAAGTTAGACTGGGGCTAAATCTGTCTGCCAGGTGAATGTGTTATAGTCTTTACTTACTAATCTTAATTATTGCTGTGCATATCCGGATCACATGAAAGTAAAGAAGTCAACTACATTAGAGAGAGCTACTGTACAGTTAGAGTAGTTGCTTTAAGTTTACTAGTAGAGTGAATTAATAGAAAAATGTTGATTCCAGAAAAGCAAAATGTTTTGTAGGATGGCAATGTTTTCTTTCAACATTTTGGGTAGGATTTAAAATGAAAAGTTGGCCTAGAGAATCTAATACATTTTGTGAGCTGGTTTGGTGATTGCAGCGAATCAGGCTAATTTTTGCCTAAAGTTAATTGGGGAACACTTGCAGAGAAGGATCAGCTGATTGTCTCCAAAGGGCAACAATTGTATTGGTGGCAGCATGGAACAGCTGGAACTAATAAGGGTTGAAGGCAGTAGAGCTGAATGCAGAAGAAGATATCTTACGGCTTGATTGTGCTAGTTCTAATATATAATGCTTTTTTTTGACTGTACCACAACTTTCTTTTATTTCAGGTCCCTTCGGTGTTTGACAAAGAATCTTTCCAGATATGCTGCAGATATTAAGTCATTGCCGCCCAACATAAAGGATAAACTGATAAAATTAATGAGTATGCAAGGGCAAATAACCGATTCAAATATCAGTGAGGTAAGAATTCATTCAAAACTATACAGTCTGTGCTAGCTAATACACAAGGATGAAATAAACTAAAATTGTTTACATGAGACAACAGATAACTTCAGGCCTGCTTACTTTGTCCATGTCTTTACAGGTTTTTTCTTGACCTTCATATTGTTAATAGTCCTGTATTAGTTGTAATAAGATTATGTTTGTAGTGCAAATAAATTAAAATGTTCTCCCTTCAGTGATAAATGACTTCTGTGTAATCAACTGACATATATTATCCCTTTTTAGTACAGGAAACTAGACTGTTGCAAACCAGGCTCTGTTCCTGAATGTAGTATGTTTCAAGAAGCTACTGCATCATTTAGAAATTAAAAGATTTCAGGATCTTGTTAGGTTTTTGTTATGTTCTATTGACATAATGCATGTGATTTCCATATAATTTATTAAAATCTTGATTCTTTGAAATATGATGATGGTAAGGATAGAAAGTGATAGCTCAAATTCTTTCGTCCCTTTTGCAAACTAATGCATGGCAGTATTTTAATATGAAACCAGTTAATGACTTTTCTTTAGCTGTAAATTCAAGGGCACATCTATTTTGGTATCCATCTACCATTACCTTGTTGAGCCTCAAAGAGAGATGTGAGCATTAAGGAAGGCTAAAGGTTGGCCTTGGTAAAATAGAAAATAATGACTCCCTGTTCCTTCCTGCTTTGACTTGCAGCATTGAAGAGGCAAATAGTGTCAGTTTCTCAGAGTTAGAATAGTGAAGCCAGGACTAGAGGAAGAATCCAAAGTACCATAGAAAACTTACAATCAAAAATTTTTAACTTTAGTATGCACCATTTTTTTGATTGTAAAAATCTCTTAGTGAAAATTAGAGTCTTATTCATTTGTCTTATTTTGGAAAATTTGTGTTGACAGAATTTGGTTTAGGCTATCTTTTCAGTAAGTAATCCTTTCTAAGCATCCTACTAGGTGTATGTAATAAACCGTATGATTGTGTGTAAAGGCACAAAACTTATTAGGATATCTTTAGTCTGGAAATAAATCAGAGATTTTAAGCTACAGTCTTTTCCTCTGTCTCTTTGTGAAATTTCATCTGACTTTTTCTTCATTCAGTGTCTTCTCTTGGAGCATGTTTTCCATCTGACACTGGGATGTTCTGTTCTGGTTCTCTTTATCATGTGTTTTTCCTTCCTCATTTCCTGTAATTCTGTCCTTAGCTGTCATTGCTTTTCTTCGGCCTGTTATACCTTGGCTTTCTGTGATAACTGTTTCCAGGTTTCTCTCATTTATATTTTTTAAGAAATGCTAACCACCTCTTGGTCTCTGGATTCATACTGTTTCTCCATAACATTTCACTCTTCAGTTTTCCTGTTCTTTCATCTTGCAGATATTCTTGCTGCTTAGTCTAGCAAAAATGGCTTACATTGTTTAGCTCTTCTTACTATTCCTTGCTCACATCAAATATACCTGAAGTACTCCACATGTGACACATTTATGACATCTCAATTAGTCTGCATATGGATAAGGAATTTTTATCTTTGCTATTGCTCCTGCCCTTTTCTTTCATAGTCTCCATAGTGTTGCAGGCTAGATCTGTTCCCTTGTTTTTTTTCCAGGCTATGCTCTCTTATTTGATTTTACACCTGTCTTTGGTGTCTTTGGTGTTGTTTAAGCATTTTGCTTAAAGTTACATCTCTTGCTGTTGAAATTCTGTTAACCTGCGCTCATGTATAAGCTTCTATTTCATGTGTTGCATCCCTGTTCTTGCTCAGATTTGTGTTATTGTGCGTTTTCCCACCTTACTGTGTATTTTTCTTGGAGCAGCCTTCCATGTGTGACTTGCATGCTAAACTCCTTCCAGCTCACTCTGTAAAGCCATTCAGCATGTGTCCACAATATAACTTTAATCTCCTGTATTCTGCATCCTAACAGTCCTTATTCTATCTGAAATTCCATCTTCTTTGAAATAGGTGCATTCAGTGAATATGAATCTGTGAATAATAGTAGAGAGCAAACCTCTAAGTAGCACTTGAGCATGTGAAGAATCATTGGCTAGGGAAGCTTAATCTCTAGCTGCTTTAAATCGACAATATTCTGATAGTACTCTTGCTTCTCATTTAGTCTTCCTTGCATCTAGTGGCTCTTTTAATCGTAAGATTTCTCACTTGGCTTCAAAAACAGCAGTTTACTCACTTTTGGTGTGTCCTAGGCAATTTGGAATTGTGAAAGTAAGCCAGCTGTCAGAGGAAGCATCTTGAATAAATGTTGATGATTGCTTCAGCTTTTAGCATGTCGTCTCTGCGTTTAGTTGTTTCACTTCCTTAAATATAAATTCAGAACTATGAGTGAAAAAGAGCTGAATGTTATCTTGTGAAAACTATTCACAAGTGCATTGTGTGGATATGTGTTGGGTTTGTAGCATAGAGACATATTTGAGGCCTATAGCATTTGGGGGGAAAAGCTGTTAAAGCTGTCTGCGTTCTGCCATTCATTTTGCAGATAGATTGCAGTTATAATCTAGTAGAAGTTTTAGCTTTTTTTTCAAAAGGCTTCGTTGATTTGTCAGTAAAGATTTTAGCATCTTATATATTTGAAAACAGAAAAAAACCAGTATTCCTTGTAATATCTTTCTTGTACCTTTTAGAGTGGTCAGCTAGGAAAGGAATAGGCCTTTAATAAGCCTGTCAGCTATGCTGTTATCTTTGCTTGTGTGTGGAAATTACTGTATGATTTTATCCTTTGAGCTGAGGAAGGGAATGAAGGGAGCAGAGTAAGGTAATGAGAAAACCTCTTCTAATGCTTGCCTTTTTGTGTGCAGGACAGCTCAGCAAAGGTATAGATTGTTTGTACAAGAGGGGGCTATAAACAATATTAAAATTTAGTGAGAATTCCTGAAAATTAAATTAGAGGTCAGATATGCATGTATTTTTACTAAAATCTGAGGCTTTCCATTGCTTTGAGTCTAAATTTCATAAATGTCCTCTTGAGGAAGCTTTCACAATAACTCCAACCTATGCTCTTGTGAGAGTGAAAGAGCCTATTTAATGAGGATTTGTTACCTTCTGATGGTATGATAATAAGGTTGCTTGTTTTTGAGGAGAAGATTGTGTGTGGGGGTGAGAAATACTCTGGGGCAAAATATCTTTCAAATTTCTTATTTAAGTTTTGATTGCAGTCGGTATTTATTTACACTTCAGATTTCTGCCATCCAATTTGTGCTGCTAAGTTTGAGGGTATTATGCTTGGTAAAAGTATCTGTACTGGCAGAGCACTGCTGCTAGCAACTGTACTGTCAAAATAGTACTTCCACTGTTTAAACAGTAGTTAATGTACTTCTACTCTTTATGCGGTCACAGAAACTGAAAATTCATGTAGTAGGAGTTAAACTGTTGTGGCTGATTATACCATATTTTCTTTAGTGTTTTTAGTTCCTAAGACTCATGACCCCATTCTCTAGTGAATATTATCTCATAAGTTCTGTGTGATGTCTAACATTACAAGTATTCTAGGTAAAAATTAGCATATTCTATGACATACCAGAGTTTGACTGAAATGGTAGGTTTTCATTACAGGTATTGCACCCTGCTGTAGAGTTTCTAGACCTCCGAGACTGTGATATTTCAGATAAGGCGTTGTGGCAGCTTTGTAACTGCAAGCAATTGAAAAAAATCAACTTAAATTCTTGGAAAGAAAACAGATTGGGAATCACTTCAGAAGGTATGTTATCTGTGCACAGATAACTGGGATTTTATTTCTGTTTTTCTTGTCAGATTGGAGTAAATTGGAGAAAAAAGATACCTAGGGTAAATATTGCTTAAAAAAATCCTTAGAGCCACACCAATATTAATTAAAAGTCACTTCATTGGTATAAATTATAGGCCAAAGTCACTGGTTATCTTACAAAAGAGAGCTATCAGCTTATTCTAATAAAACTATGCTACATTTGATTTTATTTTCCACTTCATCTCAATCAGTCCTTCCTGAAGACTTGTTCCAGAGCCTTAGCAATACCACTGTTGTAGTTCCAGGCTTGTGATTTCCTAAATTACTCTTTTTCCCTTTTAAAATTAAATGTATTGGCTGTTAAATAAGCTTATAGCATCTTCTCCCAAAAGACTTGACTTGCTTGAAGACTTTGATATTCAAGTGTAACAATCTGAAGCTAGAGGTTAAAAGTATCAGGAGCTATTAGCTTAAAGGAATTAAGCTTCTTGCCTTTTATTTCCTGCAAGTTCTGCTTTGTCTTTTCACTGCACTCTACTCCTTTGCTCCATCCTTAAATCACCTTATTGAAAATGGAGGCAAAGTATTAATTTAGTGTTGAGCTAATGTATATCAGTCTTGGTTTGCATTTCTTACCACTGCATAGTGATGTGCTAATTTTTTTTACCTAAGTAATTGGTTAAACTTTAAAAAAATTATTTTATTTATTTTCAGTGTCA
Organism: Piaya cayana; assembly: GCA_013389865.1. Classification (NCBI taxonomy): domain Eukaryota; kingdom Metazoa; phylum Chordata; class Aves; order Cuculiformes; family Coccyzidae; genus Piaya; species Piaya cayana. The sequence continues at coordinate 5,786 of WAAB01013701.1, read as the reverse complement.
CTTCATTATCCTTTTTGACCCCTAAAATATAGTTTACAATAGTCTTCCCTCCATGCCTTCATCTGCCCACTGATTTCTAGTACCATTTAAAGGTACTGGCTAAGCCTAGAGCTCTTTATGTATAGTCTTTGTCTACTTCAACAGAGATTCCTGAGTACTTTGCAATTAAAAATGGGGATTCTGGTTCTTTATTGACAAATTCCAACTTTACTACAAGGTTAAGTCAAATCACACTCACAGAGATATGTACGGGTGCACACAGAGGTTCATGGATCTGAACACAGAGGCAAACCTGGCTAAAATTTCCCTCCTCTCAAGTTTAATGAATTAGTCTCTTGATGCATTGGCATTTGTCAGAGGAAGGTCTTTAAATTCCAAGGGGTTACAGTTGTTGCTGACTTTGTTAGCAGACAGTCTTTAAGAATCAAGACGTCTACCCTGAGAGGCATCCCAGCTCAGCGGGAGATGCTGGGTGCAGCCCACTGTAATCCTGGATAGCTCAAAGGGCGTCACTTAGAATCACAGTTTACTGGGTCACAGATGATTTACTTGGTCAGGATTTGTTGCTGTGACTCACAATAAGTAACCATGGTACCTTTTATCAACTGTACAATTTAAGTACTTTCCAGATAGTACAGTTTTATTATTGTTGCTGGGATTCAGGTAGCAGGTGTACCAGGCTGTCAGGAGATGACTGATCATCAGTCCCTTTCTCAGAGGTCTTTTCCCAAGCACAGCAGTTTCAGGTACTCTCTTAAGAGTGTTCTAATGCTCCGTCTCACTGCGTTTATACAATGGGAATTCTTTCCCCCAACATGCCTGGCTTACCCTGGATTGATAAATGGCCCAAGGGGTGGGGTTCACACCATCACAGTGGTATGGAGAGTAATTCAACATTTTGAAACGTTTATTAACTCTAGCATTATTCATTGTAATTTTCTTTTCATCATCCTTGAATTAAAAGACCAAATTATTTCCTCGTACAGAGTCTTGGTAGCCTGGCATGAGGTGAAAGCTGACCTGGAGGTAGTATATTGGATATGCAGATATATGTAGCTTGGGGACTACACAGGTGCACAAGTCCATAGGACCTGATGAGATGCATCTGTGGATCCTGAAGGAACTGGCAGATGAAGTTGCTAAGCCACTATCTATCATATTTGAGAAGTTGTTGCAGCTTGGTGAAGTTTCCACTGACTGTAAAAGGGGAAACGTAACACCTATTTTTAAAACAGGAAAAAAAAGAGACCCAGAAAATTACAGGTTGTTCAGTCTCACCTCTGTGCCAGGTGAGATTATGGAGTAGTTCCTCCTGGAAGCTCTGCTGAAGGACATAGGAAATAAGGAGGTGATTGTTGACAACAAACATGACTTCACTAAGGGCAAATTATGCCTGACAAAACTGGTGACCTTCTACAGTAGGGCTACAGCATTGGTGGATAAAGGAATAGCAAATGATGTCATCTGCCTGGACTTGGATAAAGCATTTGAAACTGTCCCGCATTACATTTTTGTCTCTAAATTGGAGAGATGGACCACTTGGCAGATAAGGTATTGGCTAGATGGCCACACTCAAGGAGTTGTGGTCAATGGCTTGATGACCAAATGAAGACCTGTGATGAGAGGCATTCCTCAGGGTCAGTATTTGGACTGGTGGTCTTTAACATCTTTGTTACGTATGTGGACAGTGGGATTGAGTGCACCCTCAAGCAAATTTGCCAATGACACCAAGCTGTGTGACATAGCCAACATGCTGGAGGGAAGAGATGCTCTCCAGAGGGACCTTGACAGACTTGACAGGTGGGCCTGTGGTAAGCTTATGAAGTTCAACAAGGCCGCATCCAAGGTCCTGTATTTGGGTCAGGGCCATCCCAAGCACAGTCACAGACTGGGCAGAGAATGGATTGAGAGCAGCCTGAAAGAGAAGGATTTGGGGTGTTGGTTGATGAGAAGCTCAACATGACCTGGTAACAATGTGCACTTGCAGCCCAGAAGGGCAACTGGATCCTGAGCTGCATCAAAAGAGCTGCGATCTGCAGGTCGTGGGAGGTGATTGTCCCCCTCTACTCTGCTTTACTTTACTCTCATAAGGACCTCACCTGGAGTACTGTGTCCAGCTCTGGGGCCTCCAGCATAAGAAGGACACAGACCTTTTGGAGCAAGTCTAAACACCCAAAGGAGGGCCACAAAGGTGGTCAGAGTGCTGGAGCATTTCAGCTATGAAGAAAGACTGTGAGAGTTGGGGTTGTTCAGCCTGCAGAAGAGAAGGCAGTGGGGAGACGTAGTAGTGGCCTTCCAGTACCTGAAAGGGGCCTACAAGAAGACTGGAGAGGGGCTTTTTAGAAGGGCATGGAGTGATAGGACAAGGGTTAATGGCTTTAAAATGAAAAAGGTAGAGTTATATTAGATACAACAAAGAAATTCTACACTATGTAGGTGGTGAGGCACTGGCACAGGTTGCCCAGGGAGGCTGTGAATGCCCCATCCCTGTAAGTGTTCAAGGCCAGACTGGATGGGATTTTGAACAGCCTGGTGTAATGGGAGGTGCCCCTGTCCATGGCAGGAGGATTGGAACTAAATGATCTTCCAGGCCTCTTCCAATTCAAACCATTCTGTGATTTAGCGTGTTGGTTATGTTAACAAATGAATAATTCTTTAAACTGCTCTTTGACAGGTGTCGTAGCACTGGCCTTATCCTGCCCTTCCTTGCGTGAAGTGTCTTTTAAAAGGTGCTGCAATTTAACTGACAGTGGAGTTATTGCTCTTGCACTCAACTGCACATTCCTACAAATAGTGAACTTGGGCGGCTGTTCAGGCATCATGGATGAGTCTCTGCAGGCACTAGGAAAACACTGCAATTTTCTTCACAGTGTGGACTTTTCATCTACTCGGGTAACTATGGTGTCAATTAGTTAATTGACTTTTATTTGTTTTTTATTTAATAGTCATGATAAAATGGAAAGGGGATCTTTTTAACTTCACTTTTAAAAATAATTAGGACCACAGTTCACTTCCTATTTCCTCTCAAGGAAAAGAAAATATATATTCTGCATCTTGGTAACTAGAAAAATACACATTTTGGTATTACAGTATGTATTACCAAAGATAATCTTTTATTAGAATATACTTAGTATTCATGACTTTTTTTTCCAGTATCTTTATTTAGTGCAGTCATTTTCTTCAAGTGAGAGTTGTTAGAATTTTATTTATTTACTGCCCAGTGTTTCCTGGTCTGAGTGTCTTGAGGAGCTAAATGCGCTGTCATCTTGATGATCCACTAAGCTAAGTACTGACAATACCTGCCGTTCTTGTAGGCCTTTATGTGCCTCTCTTCTGGGACATTCCTGTCCATTCTCCATTAGCGGTATCTGAGCCTTTCTATTACAGTTTTGTACAGCAGAGTTGCATTAGAGGGCCAGAAGGCAATAAGACAGTTTGTACAATGAGAATAGATCAGACCTTTAAACAGAAATGGAGCTTGTTGTCTCTGGATTCTAGCTGTCAAATTTGGCTGGGGCATACTGTGTATATTTGATGACTACTGTTCCTGCCATCCGTACAAGCTGTGTGATGGATCTGATATCCAATCCAGCTTTTGATAATGAATTTGATTCTTGCAAGCAAATAAATAAATTGGCCTTTCTTGCTTTTCTGAGGAAAGGAATGTCTTTTGTGTCTCTCCTCTCTCTTGCAGGTAATTATTGATTCTTGGCTGTCTGTAGCTGATCACTTTGATAAACCTTTCAGTGCAAGTGTATGACTGTTTGAGGAATTTTTGCTTTATGTAACTGATTTGCTTTAAGTAAGACAGCAGGTAAAATACTGCTAAGATTCCTTTTTTTTTTTACCCAGCCCAAGAAACTTCCTTCAGGAACATCTCCAGCAGTCCTGGAAAGAGGAGAAAAAGTGGTTTAGGTAGAGTGGTAGTGGTCTAAGCCTTATGAATTAAAAGTGCCATGCTCTGACCATAGTAGTCTACCCACTGTTAAATGAGAAAAGGAAGCTGTGGAAATAACAGTTACACAGTTGGAAGCATGCAGATAAGAGAGCCAGGCTGTGTCACATGGCAGTAAACCAACAGTGTTTAATAGACTGAAAAAAACATACTTGGATAATTTTTTCTACAAGCTTAGTTGAGAAGGGAATACTGTAATGTTAAGTGTGTTCGGTGACTGCAGGGAGTGAATAAATTAATATAAACTTTTTTTCCGAAATAGCTGTTTTTGAAAAAAATGAACTTTAATCCATTGTGTTAATAATGTGTTTTTTTCGCTAGGTAACAGATGATGGCGTTGTAGCACTAGTGAGTGGAACATGTTCAAAGAATTTAAAGGTAACTTACTTAACCTAATAACAAAGAAATGAGCCAAGGCAAATACCTGCATTTAAAAATTATTATTATCCATCCTGCTTCTGAGGGATGCTTTTTGTTGACTGGCCTTTGTTTGTGTACACATGCGCTCTGATTTTGCTTATGAGCTGAATATTTTCAATCTCTCTGCAGCTGTGCCCCAGACCAGCTATTTTAAAATCTGTCATTTCAAAATCAGTTTTCTTCTGTTGAATGTAGTATACTTATTTTACCTCATGTTGTTTAAGAGAGCTGTATAATAATTGCAAATGAATGCTTAATTTTCCCTTGATTTCTTTGGAGTTATTTCTGGATTCTGTTGAACACTGAAGCAGATTTTGTAATGTGGATGATTTAATGGATTTAAGAAATCAGTTAGCACCTTTGCATACGTAAAGCAACTTCGAAAATGAAGTTGTCTTTGCATAAGACACTGAGACAGTGATAAAATGATGGAGAAGAGGCAACTCATACCTTTTATGATAAGTGATCATCTGCATTTCTATGTAGTACATTGCATATCTATGTGTGCGGTTTTGCCTTCATAAAGGCTGATTGTGAATCTAAACTACTCATCTAGAAACTAAGATGGGAAGCAAGTAATACATTTATTAGTTTATAGGTTTTAGATAGAAAAAACAACTCTAAAGAAAAGACGAAACCTCAGTCAACTGGCTGTATTAATAACCTGGACAAAATAGAATTGTTATTGTTTTATTTGGAGGGTGAACAGTTAGATTTAGTTTTGGTGGGTTTGCAGCTGCTTTTGTCTATTCTAGACAATCTTTTTAGTCTTGATAAGTCTTGCAATACAAGATGAAAATATTTTTCAGACCATAGCGAGGAGAGATCCTTTTTTTATATATTACAAGTGATTTGAAAATATAATTTTATTTTACCTGGCTATACCTTTAGCTGTAGCAACATACTGTTGTATGCTATCGGTATGAACAGAATGGCTTGTGTCTCTTTGTTTACAAGTAAAAGAAAGTTAATAGAGAATATGGAGTTATTTGCTACAATCTCTTCTTCAGTGTGACATTTCTCATTGCCAGTGTCACAATCTTCATGTCTCTGTTTCATATAATCAAAGTGCAGATTTCTAGACAGTGATCTAATAATGTCAGGTACATGTTGTAAAAACTAGGGTCTTAAAGTTATCGAACTGTAACTAGGAGGGAGATTTATAAATCTCTACTTCATTCAGAGGCATTCAGATCCCACATTTCACTTAATAAAATGAACTGAAAGCTATACATATATCAGCTTTTGTAAATCTTGCTTCTCTGAATATGATTCTTGTTTTCTGTGTCATCATTCTGTACAAAGTTGCATTTATTACAAAAGTTCCCTTTCATTTCTGTGCTCCTTAAAGATCTGGGAGTTTATAATTTGGAAAGACACTCTTCCATAAAAAAGCAATGTTTGGGGGTTT
>WAAB01013700.1:5375-166086 GCA_013389865.1 Piaya cayana | reverse complement strand
AAGTCTGCCCTCTGGAAATTTAATGCTGCTGTCCTGTTAACCACCCTCTTCACTTCGCCTAGAACAGAAAACCCTATCATCTCATCATCGCTTAGCCCTAGGCAACTTCCTACTGCCACATCCCCCACAAGGCCTTCTCTGTTCACAAACAGCAGGTCCAGGAGGGCACCTTCCCTTGTCGGTTCATTCACCAGCTGTGCAAGGAAGTTGTCTTCCACACACTCCAGGAGCCTCCTAGACTGCTTCCTTTCTGCTCTACTGTACTTCCAGCAGATATCAGGAAGATTGAAGTCTCCCACAACAACAAGAGGCAGTTTCCCCAGAGCCTTCTCTTCTCCAGGATGAACAACCCCAACTCTCTCAAGTCTGTCTTCCTATGAGAGATTCTCCAGCCCTTGGATCATCTTCCTGGCTTACTCTGGACTCTCTTTAACATATCCATGCCCTGTTTTTCAGTAGTATGGAGAACAAAGGGATGGCAGTTTGTCAAGTTTTCCATTATTGTTATTATTACTATTATCATTATTATTACTACTGTTGGGAGTTTTGTGAGTTTTTATCCTGAACTCAAGACTTTCTTCCCCTGCTTGGCTTCTTTGCTGCCAGAAGCAGCCACAAATGCATGCTTGCACAGTACTGCCTTGCTCTCTGAGTTCATTTAAGTCACTATCAAAATAATGGCTGAATTAGGAAATGCACTATTTCAAAATCTTCAGCCATTTAGTCAGTCTTGTCCCCTGCTGTGGAAGCTCTTCATTGAACGAGTCAGATGTGCCTTTTAAGCACTGTCACATTTTAGCTGAAGCTGTCACTGTTCATTCATTGCAAGAGTCCAAATACGAAACTGCTGTTGCACAGGAATGAAGAGAGAACATTTCCCTTCTGGGATGTGACAAAGGGATGGCATGGTGCCACAAGAGGGATAAACCACCTCAGGTACAATTATCAAACACCTCCCTTGCACTATTTACAGTCTTTCGGCATTTAGTTAACTTTTTTGCACTATACCTTATGACTTGGTCTTAATTTTGTGCTGAGTGTTTCAGAGGAAACACCGAGTGAAATGAAATAAACTCTTCAAGGAGGACACAAGTTCTCCTCCTTGCACCCGCAGGGTTGGACAGGGTCATCCACAGCCCTGCAGGCACTTTCACTGCTCTGTGCTTTGCATACCTGTGAGTCACAGTTTCCCAGCCCCACTGACCCTCTACCCACCCTAGCTTCCTCCGACAAAAGGGATTCCTTTAATCAGAGTATCTCTCCCACCCATGCTTTATGTGCAAGGCAGGGTATTTAGTCCCCCAATCACAGCAGTGCCAGGCAGAACCTTGTGTTGGTACAACCACAGGTCATGCACTGGGCAAGTGGGGAAACATCATCCCTGTAAGCCAGTAAAACTCCTGCGACAAGATTGTCAGGCATTTGTTCTACACTGGACAAATGATGAATTAGGGGGAGGTTAGCTTAACCATGGACCTACTCAGCAACCCAGTGAGGCAGCAAAGCAGCTTATGTGGAGCAGCTGTCCCTTCTCTCACAGAAAACAACAAAACCTCTATCTGCAGTTGAAAAATCTCTCAGCTTTTAAGTCAAGATATCCTAACCCTTTAATTTTCCTTTTACTGATGAACAGTCAAGCTTCCACCAAACCTGTCCTGAGTCAGGACCTGTGCCCAAGCTGGATCTGCAGCAGTAATTATTGTCTACAAGCTTTCTTCATCAGAAGTAATCCCCAGACGTTTAAAACTTCCCTCTAGAAGATTAACACGAGGCTCTGCTTTCTAGTTTAACTCCCAGTTTGAGTTCTGCAGCACACTGATGAATACGAAAGGTTACTCTGCTTTAACACAGAAAAGATGGGATGACAAATAAAATATGTGAAGAGCTTAAACCTCCCCATCTTGGAGCCAACAGCAATGGCCTTTCCAATTACTGATTGATTCTTTGCTAGTCAAACCACACAGAAACGCATTCCCTCACCAGCATAATGAAAGGATTCTCATCTCCCCTTCTTCTTTGATGACAATAAGCATAATCTTCTCATGCTTCTTGGTAATACAACCAAGGGAGCAGAGCAGCAAAGGAAGCCAGCATTAAGCATGGGTTTGTCATGCAGTGTCCCTGCAGCCACCTCTGGCTTTTGTGTTCTCTGCTGATTTTTGTAAGACTGAATCCAAAGCATCTCTACAAATATAAGTAATATGTGTGCGCTTGCTCCCTGTGAAAAGACCAGGTTGTTCCTTGGACTGCACTCCGCACACATGGCAAGGCAAGTTTCCATAAAGCCATTTCAACAATACACACAATACTGCTATAACTGATGGAGAGAACTGTTCCCAAAGCATTACATCTACTGCTGTGTCCAGCTATCTCATCTAATGGCTCATTATCGCTGCAGAGCAAGCAATGCAATGACCCTGGAACAAGGAAGGACGCACTATCATCAGCTATCTATGGCCCTATTAAAATCAAAAGGACATAAAGACACTGCACTGTTTGTCTTTGCTCCAGAACCTTCTCCTGAGGCTCAGGTGTAATTCCAATGCACTGAGCTCATGGCTGCTCAGCCAGTCTTTCAATGTGATTACGGGTAAGGCACTGGCACCAAGCATTTAGGCTTGGCAGAAAGACAAGCAGCAATATTTCTGCCCAGGTGAAACCAGGCTTAGCTGCTGCATGGAGAGCTGAGCTCCTTGCTCTTGAAGGCTGCTGTCCTCCTCCACATATCCTATTCTAGTCCCTTTTATCTCCTCTTCTCTACATTCCCCTCACTTCCTGGTCCCTGATGCCTTCTCCTTGCAGCAAACTTCCCCATATTTTTAGGTGCATGCGTAAAAAGTGGAGGCCCTGTCACTGCCATCCACGCCCTAGGTAGCATGTGCATGTTACAGCACTTGTTGAAAGCTCTGTGCCACTGAACACAGAGAGCCCTATGCTGGCTTGACTGGCATGGAGTTGGTACACAAAGCCAGATATCAGCTGGGCTTAGCCAAAGCCAAGGACTCTACTGATAATAACAATGAATAACAAGAAAGTAGCTTGTTTTGCTGGAGAATGAACCTTTGGCACCAGCTGAGGACTTGGCGATCCACACATTGCCTTCTTTGCCTTCTTGTCGCTTGTTGTAAGCTGCCAAGAAGACTTCCCGCTCATCTGTCCTTGTGTTGTTTATAAGATGACGAATTCCATTCTGTGCCGGAGCCACAGGGGTCTTCAAGTTTGTTGGGTAAATCACATATGACTCAGGGAACCACGTGCAGGACTCTGATAGTTCAGGGCTTGTCTTGATCAGCCTGGGTAAAGAAAGACAGGCTGTTAATCTCCAGAGCGTCCCTATTCATGTGGACATCATTTAATTAGTAAAAATAATCATTAATTGGGCTCTTTTGCTTGGTGATGAATAGCAGCTTACAGACAGCCTGTGCTAAATTATTGTACTGTCCTTAGATTCTTGAAATTAGGGCTTTCCAAAAGATACCCTGGCAACCCCAACCAGCAGCCAAGCCCTGCTCTTTGAAGCAGACCTGCACTCTCATTAAATGCTTTGCAGATGCTATGGATATTGTGAAACAACTGGTAGGGAAGTTTCTAAGTAACTAGACCTTGTGGTGCATTTCCTGCATCATCTCTGTAGAAAGCATGGAATGGGGTAGAAAGGATCCTGTGGTCGCAACAGTCAAAAAGGAAACCAGAGCAATAATGTTTTATGTGCTAGTACTCAGCTCTTGATCCCATCCCTGCCAAGATCTGATTCAATGCCCCGTTTGCAAATGAAGACCAACTGGGAACCCACTGAAGGCAAGGACACAGGTGCACTTAGATTTCCCGATGTGCCTGGTATCCCCCTTGTATCATAGTTTCCAGTCTCTCCAGCAGATCTATTCTACCAGTGATGTCTACAGATGCCAGCAAAACCCTGTTAGTGAGGCCCAGGCCTCTTTTATTTCAGAGTCAAGGAAGCTGCCTGCCTCTCTGAATGCCCCTTCTTTGCTGGTGTAAGGCCAGAGAACACAAGTGGGTCTTCTGAAACAGTAGTCAGGCAGTGACACACTGGGAGCCTTAAGGAATATCACTTGTAGTCCCTTGGGCCCTTACGTAGCTTGATGCATGCTTGACCCCAGTTGGAAAGGTCAGATAAGCTTCAGGAGAGGAAAATCAGGTGTGCAAGCACTTTCAGCAATGCCTCTGGATCATGGGCCACAGAGAAGCCCAGCTGGGGAGCACTGGGAGTGCTTGTTTGAAAAAATACTCTGCTGGTTCTTGACAAACACCATCACCGCTGTAAAGACAGCAGTTGGGACCAGGTTTTTTTGTAGGGGAATGAGAGGCCTTGGGTCAGCAGATACCAACAGATCAGTGCAGGACTGCATCAGGGCCATAAAGATGATCTGAGGCTGAAGCACTTCCCATAGGAGGGCAGGTTGAGAGAGTTTGGGTTGTTCAGCCTGGAGAAGGCTCTGGGAAGACCTTTGAGCAGCATTTCAGTACTGAAAGGAGCTGCAGGAAAGTAACATAGTATCAAATGCTTGACTGAGCCCAAGAGCTCTGACAAAAAGATGCCCTGATAGCTGCAGAGTTTTCCCAGGGACCAGAGTTATCTACAATGAAAGCTCATCCATGTTTCCCCAGGAGACTCTAGCACAGCTGGTCATGCAGAAGTAACTCCCAGAGCTCTTCCTGGACATATCTTAAACTGTTTGTTTGACCAACAAATCTGATTAGCTAAGGGCACATTATTGTCTCATCTCTGTATGAAACAAAGAATAAAAGGGGTAGGTTTTAATTAAACATCTACAAGGAAAAAGAGCAGCAGCAATGTTGTGTGGGTTTTTTTTCCTTTTTGATTGGCTCTAATCTGATTCAATGCTCTCCACGAACTCAAGCAGATGTAATTCAGTGGAAATGGCATTTCCCCTGAAGTTACAGAGAGGTCTTTGTGCATGCAGATAGCTGCAGCACAGGAATCAGAAGACGGCACATGCTAGGATGCTCCCAGAGCAGCTGTTCCATGAAAAACCCTCCCAACAGGTTTAATGTTCAACAGTTAGAAGGAAAATTTCTGCCAACCCCATGCAATATTCCAGGGAATTTCTTACTTCACCAGAGACGCTTTGCGGCACAGTTTGTCTGCTCCTCTGTAGTAATTCACCAGCTGCACAAGTCCAGGTTCATGGCCTAACAAGGGGAAGCAAAGAAGTGAGGCAAACTTGTCAAAGAAGGAAAAATATCAGCTTGCAGCAAAGGTGCAGTAGGGAAGAGGAAGGAGGTTGGTTCCATGCCCTGCATCACAGAAACAGGTTTCAAGCTGGTCCAAGTTCCTGTGTTTTCTCCCTTCTAGTTGTAAAAACCCAAGCTTTTACCCAATTCCATTTTGAATCTGACAGTTCTACAGGAAAATAATTCACACTGGTAACTGGCACTGGCACTACCACTCAAAAACATTCTCCATTTGTTGGCGGCAGTTTTGAAAAGCTAAGATTTCAGTTGCTCTTAAACACAGCACAAGGATGTAGGGAAGCACACCATGATGCAAAGATCACAGCTTAGGACTCCCTGTTGGACCTGATACCATGAAACACTGGGAAACGTTAAAAGATTTGGAGTTTCATTTCCCTCTGGCAGTATACAACAAGCCGCCTTGGACAGCTGGCGGGAAGGGACCTCTGCTCGAACCTCCTATTCTGTCAAAGCCTGTGTAGCTCTATGGATGAAGATCCTACTGCTGCTACAAGTCCTTGTCCCAGTGCTTGAATGCTTGACTGATGGGCTCAGCTGGAGTGACTCCAGTGCATCTGTGCCTTTCTTGTACTGGCAAGTCCCAAACTGGTCCCAGTACCTAGCTGTGGCCTCCCAAGTGCCACAGGGTAGGTACCTCCTTACTGATATTGGACATGATGCCTTCCTTCACCCTCTCACACCACATGAACACTGGTGCTCAGCTGGAAGTTCTGCAGGGAAACACGATGTCAGCAGTTGTCCGAAGCATAATGCAAATCTGGACAAAACCATGCAGCCTTTCCCACACAACCAGTGCAGCCAAAAATGGATCTGCAGGAGGCGTGCAACAGCTGAGGCAAAACCTGAGCTACTGGTGACAACAACTGACAACAGCACTGATGGGGAAAACATGATGGAAAGTTGCTCTGGTTTGAAATGTCCTAGAACCGAGGGGACTCCTCAAGTGGGGCCAATACTTTCAGTCTCATCTTCTCTTTTTTAAAAAAAAAAAATGTGTGGGAGTCATTAAAGCTCTGGAAAGGGATTCAGAGTTTTAGTTATCCTCTTTGGTGTTTGCCTGGGAAAAAAGCCCCAGAGCAAACATTACTTCAAAGACCACACAGACACAAGATCACAGAGAGTGTATATCTACTTCAACAATGAAGTCATGGCACTGACCTGATCATGGTTTTATTTCCAAATCTTAGAATCATAGAATCACTAAGGTTGGAAAAGACCTCTAAGACCAGCAGGTCCAACCTTCAGTCCAACATCACCTTGACTACTAAACCATGTCCTGAAGCACCATATCTACACACTTTCTGAACACACACCTCCAGGAATGGACACTCCACCACTTCCCTGGGCAGTCTCTTCCACTGTTTCACTACGCTTTCAGTAAGGAAATTTTCCCTAGTATCCAATATAAACCTTCCTGGCACAATTTGAGGCCATTTCCTCTCATCCTACTACTTGTTACTTGGAAGAACAAACCAGCACCCATCTCACTCCAACATCCTTTCTGGGAGCTGTAGAGATCCATGAGTTCTTCCCTTGGCCTCCTCCAGACTAACCAATCCCAGTTCCCCCAGCTGCTCTCATAATCCCTGTGCTACAGACCCTCCCCAAGCTCTGCTGCCCTTCTCTGGACATGCTCCAGCCCCTCAACATCCTTTCTGAAGTGAGAGGCCCAAAACTGAACACAAGCTTTGAGGTGAATCTTCAAATACAAGATAGCTGAAAAGCATCTTCCAGAAAAGATCTGTAACTTCAGGCACTCAGTGTGTTGCCAGCACTACCAGGCACTAATTCACTGAAAGGAATTAGTAAAAAGTATCAAAGTTCCTTCCATTTCCAGTTTATCAATTTTGCTTTGTTCCTGGAGGAAACGAGGTCAAGCACAAGACGCCACCACTCCAAGGGGGGCTCTGCCCCTCAGTGGTCAGTCCACCCGATCACCAATGACAAGAGGAATGGGGCTGGTGAAAGGAGAGTGAAACCTGCTCTGAAACAGTTGCTATTGGATAATGCTGACCTGCTGGGATGCACATCCCCATTCATTTCCTAAGCATCTCCATGCAGCAGTGGGCTGTGATATGCAGTCTGGTGGTCAGCAAGGAGTGACCATGAGGGAGGAAGGGGAATGGGTTCTTGGCATATTGTGAGGCTTGCACTGTGCATTTAGCAGGGATAACAGGCTGCCAAAGCTCTGAGCAAGCTGGCGATCCTCCCTTGGCTGGCAGGGCATAGTCTGGTATCCTCTACTCCTTGAAGTCTCTGAAGACTCTTCCTCCTCTCCCTTCCCTTAGCACAAACTGCTTTCCCATTAGATAAGATTCAGACACTCACAGCTTAAGGGCACAGTTACACAAGAATTAAGAATACCAGCGAGTGCAGCAGAAGTCCCTGCAGCTGGGCAAAAGCAGTGTTGCATGTCAAGAGCCTCCCCCTTCTACTCCTCTCTCACGTCAAACAATCCAGCTTAGACCCTAGTAACGCAAATCCCTACAGTTCCCTGAATTAACGTCTGCTTCCACTGAGTACAGCCTTTAGGAAAATCAAACCAAGGCAGCTTTGATGCAACACTTGCTCAGAAGGACAGATTTAGGAGGATATACAAGAGAAGATATAGCTTCTGGAAAATGTTCCAAATTAACCATGTTATTTAAGGTGAAAGAGGGGAGATTTAAATGAGTTATTAGGAAGAAATGTTTTCCTGCGAGGGTGGTGAGGCACTGGCACAGGTTGCCCAGAGAAGTTGTGGCTGCCCCATCCCTGCAGGAGTTCAAGGCCAGGTTAGATGGGGTTTGAGCAACCTGATCCAATGGAATGTGTCCCTGCCCATGGTAAGGGGTTGGAACTGGATGCTGAAGCCCTTCCATCACCCCAGTGCTGTTCTTGATGATGGAAGAGCTTAGCAAGAAGACAGCCCTGAGCCCACCAAGGTTGGAAGTGCTGTGCAGGCCCACTCAAGTCAAAGAACTTTACTTGTTCTGCAGTGAGACCTAATGTTCACAGCAATGTTAAAGCTTTGTTCTGCTCACTGTGCCTGGCTGCTCTGGGTGTGCATCCTTGCTGCTTAAGCCTCTCCTGGTGTTTCCCTCCCTGCTGCAGACACCAACACTTAGAGGTGACCAGATGGCATCACCATGTGATGGAGACTCTCCACTCAAATATGCAGATGTGGAGACAAGGGAAGAGGTGCTGGAGCTGGTGACTTGCAAATCTGAAGGAACAGTCAGGGGTGATCCAGCAGTGCTGGGTCTCAGCTGCAAGACAAAGGCTGCAAAAGTGGTCCTGGCCTGGGGCAAGGGGGCTTCTCCTCCTCTGACATTCCCACAGATAGAAGCAGTGCTGCAAAATAAACCCAGTAAGGGAGAAACCAGGGCCAAGGACAGGGAGGGTACTGCCAGCCATCAGATGCAGACATGGGGGACCACAGGAGGGAAACAACACTGCTCTGCTGGGGTCTGCAGTGTCCTCACCCCAAACCCGCTCTGACGGGAGCCGGTGCAGCAGCTCGCACCATGCACAGAGACCTGCCAGCCCTGTGGCTCCTGCTGGCTTGCCCCCAGCCGTGGGCAATGACGGTGCATCTCTGCTCCCTGCCGCGCCCTACGATGCTGCCAGTGCCTGGCTTGGCTCTCCCTGCTTGCAGGCAGCACAAGGCACTCTCCCTCCCTGCTCCAGGGGCGCGAAGTTGCTGTGGTGGCAGCCTTGACTTCCAGGGGACAGGCAGGGGACAAGGGAAGCTCCCAGGTCTTAGCAGCATGGCAGAAGGGGTCAGACAGCAGGGTAAAAGCAGCCTGATCCTGCATGCGTAGAGTGTCCTGAATAACCCTCACTCTGCTCCAAGGAGGGACTGGGTGTGCTGTCACCCCTGCAGAGATACATTCCTGGGGTGAGGGCTGCAGCGTGACTGGCTCAGACCTGTTCCAAATCATAAAAACAGCCCCCCCAAACCTGTTCCAAACCATAAGATCCCCCACCCCCCAAACTGCCACATTCCTGCCTTGCACCAGGGAGGAGGATGCCGCTGCCACCACCTCTGTGTCCCCTCAAATCCATGCTGGGTGACTAAACCCCTGCAATATTTCAAAATATGCAAGGCTGTAGCACCAGGCTGGGGGAGCGTGTGGCACCCTAAAGGTCCGTGACATGGGGAAAATGCATGGTCCCAGGTGCCCTCCAGCCTGGCGTGGGTGTTTGGGCTGGGGGCCATGGGTGAAATCACACTTCAGGAGCTTGGGAAGGAAGATGCTTTGTGCCCTGGCCGATGGCTGCAAGCAGCTACACAAAACTCCCCCCGACTTTGTTCCAGGATGCTGGGGGTGCAGGGGGCTGAGGGGGGACTGCATGGAGGCAAATGAGGGTTGCAGAGGAGCTGAGGGGAGGGCGTGCAGGGGAGCCTTACCCAGCTCCCTTCATTCCCTTTGATGTGGGGTCCCAGAGGTTTAGAGGGGATGAGAGGGCACTACATGGAGGCTAAGAGGGGGGTGCAGGGGAACCGAGAGGAGAAGGGTGCAGGGGAGCTGAGAAGAGGTGCAGGGGAGCCTCCCTCCCCTTTGATCTGGGGAGTAGGGGGGCCAAGGGGAAGCCGCACGTAGGCTAAGGGGGGCATAGGGGTGCTGGGGTGTCTGCCGGGGATTCTCACCGAGCCTGCCGAAGGGAAGCCGGTTCCTCTCGCCCAGCATGAGGTTGAAGCGCGGGTTGTCCCTGCGGAGGCGCCGCCACTGCCCGCTGGCGAGCAGCAGCCGGCTCACCTCGGCGTACACGCTGCTGCCCTCGTCCCGCACCACGAACGTGTACATTCCGCACCGGGGGCAGGGTGACACCCACACAGACACACGCTCCCTGCCCTACCCCGGCCGGCCCAGCGCCCCGCGGCCCCGCCTCGATCGCCTCCGCATGGCGGGGCCGCCGCGGGGACCGGCCGGCAGCAGCGGCGGCGGCGGCCGGAAGTGACGTCATGGGGCGGAGCGCTCCGCCTCGTGCCGGCGGAGAGGGCGGGGGAGCAGGGTAATCACGTGCTCAGCGCGTGCCCGGGGCTGCGGCTTCCCCCCCTCTCCCGGGTTAAATTGGACCTGGGGGGAGGTTAGAGCAGACACTGGGGAGACTGTGTTCGCGGGGAGGGTTGGTGAGGCGAGGGCACGTGTTGCCCCGAGAAGTGGCTGCCCCATCCCTGCAAGTGTTCAAGGCCAGGTTGGATGAGGCTTTGAGCAGCCTGATGCAGCAGAATGTGTCCTAGCCCGTGGCACAGGGGTGGTCTTGGAGGTACCAAACCGTCCCGTGAACAGCAAGAGGCAGCACAGGCACTAACGTGGAATCAAGTGTTGACACAGACCAAGAGTCTCTAAGGTCCCTTCTGACCCAAACCCTTGTATGATTCTATACTGCCACACGCTGTCCCGCTGCTGCCTCGTACACCCGTACTGGCTGCTTTGCACACTCACACCACTGCCTCGCATGCCCATGCCTCGTCCTTGCACACCCACACCTCTTTTTTGCACACCCACTCTGCTGCCTTGCACACCCACATTGGCTGCTTTGCACACCCCCGGTAGCTGCCATGGCCATGCCATGGTCACTGCTGAGGCCTGGGCTGGGCAGCCAGCATGCAGTACCCAGACAAGCTGGAGGCTACAGTAATGTCATGAAATCCAGGATGAAGGGAAAAGTCGGCAATGCCAAAGGCTGGCACTGGAGGGGCTGTGCAGGGAAGCGCCTGGTGGGCACAGACGTGATCCCTCCTGGCAGCTTTTGCCCTGCAAACGTGGGCATGGAGGCTGTTCCCCCCAGCTCAGTGCCCATCAAACTGCATCTAGGTACTGTGTTCAGAAAGAATGGTCATAAACCAGAGTAATAAACTGCTGCTGAAGGAGGGCGCTAAGTGGGGCACAGCCAGGTCATCTCCTCCACTCTGCCACCAACAGCAGGTCCCTGTCTGGGGATGACACAGTGCTTTGAGCCATGCGACGCTGGGACAGGGAAAACAAGAGATGTCCTCTTCTTGACCTATTCCACTCTTCAAACTGCATTTTTCTTGGTATCTTTTCAGTTTTCTGAGGGACCCTTTCTTATTTCTCATGCATTCTCATCTCAGTTCTGTTTTTCTGTTTGTGAAAACATCTCTATGTTTGTAGCCATTACTTCTGACCTCTTAAGGCTGCAGCAGAACAAAAAACCCCCTTATCTCTCAAATTCAGAACCCAGTAATCTTATTTCATCCCCCAAATTAGGTTTGTCTTAGCAAACCTACCAGTAATGGGCTCTGTGAGTTCTTGATTTGGCTCATGTCCTGTTTTCCCTTGCAGACACTCTATGTGGAATGACATCGGCATTGTGTACTTGGTTGCTATAAAACACAGTGGCTTGCCAGCAAATGCAGAACTTTTTACTCAAGGATGTGCAGTAGATTGGTCATGGCCTGTGTGCTGATGTTATTGGCTTTTCTTCTTTGACAGCACAAATGTGATTCAAGGACAAAAAAATTACATTTAAAAATAGCTGCTGTCTCATTTTCTCCTTCTCTGTCATTCAAGATATCTTTAATGAAGTTCTTTTCCAAAGTGTTTTTAATAAAATGCTCTCCACCTTGGAAGCATTGTGGACAAGGATGACAATTAGTGTTTCTAAGCTGGTATAATAAAACACTGATTTTGCTAACCGTTCAAGGAAAACAAAGAACACTTAACTGTAAGCCAGATGGATGATGACAACATTCAAAGGGAAAAGAACTGTCAGATAATTTTTTATCAACTTGTACTGAATGCCAAAGTAGTCATCATTTTTATAGAATCATAGAATGGCTTGGGTTGGAAGGGGCTTTAAAGCCCATCCAGTTCCAACCCCCCTGCCATGGGCAGGGACAGCTCCCACTGTGTCAGGTTGCTCAAAGCCCCATCCAACCTGGCCTTGAACACCTCCAGGGATGGGGCAGCCACAGCTTCTCTGGGCAACATGTGCCAGTGCCTCACCACACTCACATATCTTCCAAATATCTCATCCATATCACTCCTCTTCCAGCTTAAATCCTGAATATAAATCAGGAACATTCAGAGCTTACAGTACCCTCTATGAAAAAGTGTTTTAAAGCAATATTGTCTCAAGTCTACCATGTAGAAGTGACCCACAGTGTTTGTTTAGTTCACACCTTGGTCTGTGAGGAAAAGCTTGTGTTGCTCTGTTTGGGCAGAGCAGGAATGAAAATCATCAACCTTCAGCTCAAATAATTTGGGACCCTATCTGTTGTCCCTTAAATTTAATGTCCTAAGACATTAAATCTCACATTTCTCCTGCACTGGAGTAGAATTTTACCTTCTTTACCATAAGATTTCCTGGACTGGCCCTTGTCAGGTTGTGACAAAATAAGTTTCCCTGCTTGCCTTGCCTCCTGTCTTGGGTGGCTCAGAAGAAATTGCCACATCATTAGGCTACCAGCAGAATGGCCAAAATAAGGTGAAGCTGCACTGCTCCCAGCTCAGAAACTGATGACAGCATCACACTGTGATAGGATGAGAGGAAATGGCCTCAAGTTGTGCCAGGGGAGGTTTAGATTGGATATTAGGAAAAATTTCCTTACTCAAAGAGTAGTGAAACACTGGCAGAGGCTGTCCAGGGAAGTGATGGAATCTCCAACCCTGAAGGTGTTAAAAAACTTGTAGATATGGCACTTCAGGATGTGGTTTAGTAGACACAGTGGTGGTGGACTAAGAGTTCGAACGGTTGATCTTAGAGGTTTGTTCCAACCTTAATGATTCTGTGATTCCAAGTATAAAGTATTCTAGCCACAGGCACAGAGAGAAGATGTGAAAACTCCTGAAATTACTAGATGTGGACTAGTGAGAGAAAACAGGGTTCTCCAAGCATTGAAATAGCTACTCATTTGTGCTCTTTGGCACAGTGTGCAGGCTGCCTTATCACACCAGCACCTTGGGGTATTTATCTCCACCATGTATTTTCTGTAGGTAGGGGAATGCCCTGAAAATGTGCCCACACCGGTGCTCTGAGGGTGTGTTATGCTCTATTAGGAATGAACATTAGTGTGTTGCGGCTGGCTCATTATTAGCTTTGCTCTGCCACTGATAAACCTCAGGCAGAGTACAGGGAGATGCTCTTTGCCCAGAGATATTGGCAAGTTATTTGACCCAATCTTTAAGACAGAAGTCCTACATAAATTTTTCTCAGCCTTAGGGTGGTTCTGAGAAGTTTGCTTTCCTTTTATCGCTATAAATTTTTTTCCAGGCAGCTTATTCACACCAGGAGGCGCTTTGGGACCGGCGGTTCCTCTCCACTGTCTCTCACGGCCACCTGCAGTTCTTGTCAACCTCACAGCAGTGACCCTAAAACATCTCCCAGCCCAAGGAATCACAGTGCACACGAGGCTCAGGTGCTGAGGCTGTTCCCTCTCCACAATTTAGGAAAGTGCTGTTTGTCAGGGTTCCAAATTTATAGGTAATTTGTGATAGATAATTGGTGGCTCATCTATTTTGTTTGCAGAATAAGTGCAAGATGCAAAGGTGTTTCCTAATTTTAAGGTTAATGCGTTAGACCAGTAAGCAGGATAAAGTCCAATAATAAATTATTCAATATTCCATGCAAGAATTCCTATAGCAAAGTTGATTTATTATTTGTGGGTTTTTTAGCTTAAGTTATACTTGTTGCATATACACTAGATTTAATAATTTGCAAAATCTTTTTTTTCTTCCTTTTTTCCCAGTACTTGAAGGGGCTACAAGAAGGCTGGGGAGGGACTTTTTACAAAGGATTGTAGTGATAGGACTAGGAGCAGTGGCTATAAACTGGAGAGGCAGATTTAGTCTTGACATAAGGAGGAATTTCTTCCCCATGAGGGTGGTGAGGCACTGGCACAGGTTGCCCAAGGAAGTTGTGAATGCTCCATCCCTGGAGGTGTTCAAGGCCGGGTTGGATGGGGCCTTGCACAGCCTGATCTAGTGGGATGTGTCCCTGCACATTGCAGGGGGGGTTGGAATTATATGACCTTTAACCCTTCCAACCCAAACTATTCTGTGATTTTATGATTCTATGATTTTTTGTGTGCAGAGACAAATGCTTGCAGTTGCCCCATTCTCAGTGACATTCCTGCATGTGCTTTTTGCTGGCTTTGAGCTTCAGTGTGAAAAACATCCAGACAATTTCAAATATAGCTATGTGTTATGGTTTATCCACCATCCAGTTAGATTTGAGATTACTTGGATTTTTTCAATTCACTCAGTATTTTTTTTTAATTGTGGTTTGTAAACCAAAAGATTGCAGTTTCTGGATGAAAGGCGCTGCTAGTCCAATAAGGCCAAAAACTGGAAGAGCTTAGCATAGGGTACTTTTATTTCCATACCCTGTTAAAGCTCTGCATTCTTGCTCCTTGTCACACTATGGAGAGAGGTTAGTCCCCTCCAGTTGGTTTTGTGATCTGCCTCCTTCTTCCGGTGTACTCAGCCCTGTTTCCTTGCAGAGAACGTCTTGGAGGGCAGAAAAGGCTCTTTTATTGGCAGGTCAGAGCATGGCTCAGGTCTGCAGTCCTACACTGTGTCCGTCCCAGAGTCTCTCACTTCACCAGAGATTGTAGTGGCATGCCCTCAGGGGTGCTGTTTTGCGGCAGTCCTTTCACTCTGGAAGAAAAGAAGACACATGAGGTGAGATTTGGATGAGATCTTGGGAAGAAATGTTTTCCTGTGAGGGTGGTGAGGCACTGGCACAGGTTGCCCAGAGGTTGCCCCATCCCTGGAGGTGTTCAAGACCAGGTTGGAAGGGATTTTGACCATGGCAGGGAGGCTGGAACAGGGTTGTCTTTAAGGTCCCTTCCAACCCAAACCATTCTATGATTCTATGGTGGAAAGAAAAGGAGAAACCCTGACAGCCCTGATCCCCACTGGGGTGTCCCTTCATCATCTGCTGCCCACAAATGGGGAATTACAGGCAGTGGAGAGGGACATCTCCCTGTGTCTCTTGCCACCCTCCATGTGCAAGGCAGGACAGAGCTGACTCACTGTGCTTTCTCGATGTCCTCGATGCCCTCGGGCAGGCGCACGTTGAGTGTCTCTGGGAGCAGAAAGGCCACTGAGCCGCAGCACACTGCTACTCCACAGTATGTCACCTCCGGCAGAGACCTCCACACCTCATCCAGCAGAAACACAAGAGGGGCCAAAGCCCCACCGAGACGTGCCACGAAGGAGGTGTACCCCATCCCATTCTGCCTGGACCACCATGAGAAAGAGATGGATGTTTCTTTCGTATCAGACCTTGCTGAAAATTGCAGACCCTCTGCCCCTTCCCTCCATTTTTCATGCATGCTTGGAGTTTTTTCCCCTGGGTTCTTCCTCTGCCAGGCTTTTTCTTTCTTTGTATCCTCCTAAAATGTAGCTGTAGCTGCTCTGAGAAATACATTTATGTCTATTATGAGAAAGAAGCTGCAGTTCCAGACTAAAAAATATCTGATCTGAATTGGTTTCCTTTTTGAACGTTGAAAACCCCAAGTGGGTTTTCTACCTGTCCCCAAGTAAGCCCTCCAATTTGCTGAGAGCAAACCCAAGTCCCTCCTTCTCTTAGGAGAGTGGCATGCTCTGGAGATACCTATGAGCACCTTTGGTCCTTCCATAACTGTAAGCCCCAGAGAGCTTGGAGAGGATGCCAAAAGTAAGACTTGGGATGTATTCCATTTGCTAATTTTCAGGGGATGGATGGCATTTCACACTGACAACAAGGATTCCGGGACCTACTTGTGCGTGTACAGAGTAAGAACCAACATTTTTGTGTCTACCTGTCAATGTCTTTGACCCTGTAAAAATACAAACCTATCTGAGAAGAAAAGCAGCAGATTGGTGTGCCAATTCTGTTTTAAATATGCATAATTCCTCACATAGAACAGAGCAGTAGGAGTTTAAGTAGTGTATAGTGGGGAATGGTACTCTGGACAGGGAGGGAGTAAGGGTAATTCATGAAGGAGTATTCAGACTTTCACAAGGAAACCAGTGAGGTCATTCCCTTCATCTGTTTTAGCTATATCCCAAATTATGCTGATGCTTAATCTGGTGTGATGTCACCATTACCCAGATGTTTCAAATAAACTCTCTTTTTGTCTTCCTGAAAAGCTGGTTAGTCCCTGGTTTAATTTCATCTGGTGTCCAGAAGACTGTCAAGCAGGGTAGCATGTGTCCCTTATAGAACACGACATTTCAAATGATTATTTTGGGGGAGTTCAAACAGTTACTGATACATTACCACAGGGAACTAAGAGTTTACAAAGCATAGATGCTTTATGGAGTTAAAAATATTCCCACACAGAGTACTCACCTTTCAATACATCATCCTGTTGACATAACATAACTATACATAACGCAGGTCACAAAACAGTAGCTTTCTTGTGGAGATGTTAATCCCTAGATTCTACTGCCTCTAGAATCAAGGCGTCAGTCCCACAGTGTCGCTGACACCATGTCCTGCTGTGCTGAAGTGGAAATCTCAAGAGTAATGTCCCACCCAGGCTCTGTTTGGCCTGAAGCTCTGCCGGGGGAGGTTTAGGCTGAACATTAGGAAAAAAAATTTCATGGAAAGGGTCATTGGGCTGCCCAGGTTGGTGGTTGAGTCACCTTCCCCTGAGGTGTTTAAGGGATGGGTGGACAAGGCACTGAGCAGCATGGTTTAGTATTTGATAGGAATGGTTGGACTTGATGATCTGGTGGGTCTTTTCCAACCTGGTGATTCTATGATTCAGGCAAGGGCCATCTCTTACCTCAGCACTGTGGGGTAAAGTTCTGAGGTGTACAAGAAGACAGTAGTGAATGCAGCTTCTGAGAAACCTTTGCCCATGATGGCTACTACAGAGCGCACGGAGGTGAAGGCTAGGAGGAAAAAATACACCTTTATGATTATGGCCAAAGAGTAGCCACTAGGAAAAAGCTTCTTGTGGCCCCTGGTAAAAGAAGGAAGAAGGTTCAATGCTCCTACAAACAAAATGGGGAACTTCATAGCCCTCGACCTGCTGTCTACAACATCTGGTTCAGGAAATCTGCTAACTATTAGCCCAAGTGGGAGCTGGACTGATGAAGGGATAGGTCCCAACATTTCCTATTGGAAAATGTCTGTAATAAAGATAGGCACTTCACCTCATCATGACTGGACCCTTACTAGCCATTTCACAGTGACTGGCAGCCATCTTTTGCCACCAGATATTAGGGTTATCTCACATTAGCGGCTCTGTCCTGCAGTTGATCTACAATTCCCCTTCTCTAGAACTGCACAGAATGGAAACCACCCCTTTAGCAAGTATGGCATAGAGCAGAAAGGCATCTCACGCTTGGGAATGATGACATTGGCTCCTACGCATAGTCCAGTGAGGATGAGTGTCCATGCCTGACTCTGCCGTCGTCCAGCTCGATTCACTACCATGTACATGATGATCTTGGCTGGAATCTCAATGACACCAAAGACAAACTGGGAGAGATACATGTTGAGCCCAAAGCCAGTTAGGTTCAGGCTCATGCCGTAATAAGAGAAGGCAACACCAAACCTGCAAGGAATTTGTGGAGACAAGGGTTAGGGAAATCCAGCTGGGACACAGCAGGACAAATCCATTGGTTGAAGTGACACCGCTTACCACACAGCCCCAGAGCACAGAGAGATCTTCCGCAGGACTGGTGTCCTGAACAAGCTGATGTAGGAGTAACTCTCTCCTGGCTTTTTGTCAGTTGTCATCTTTCTGAGGGCCTGAGAGAGGTGGAAAGAAGGAAATAGCTCAGCTGCTGTACTTTTAGGATCTAGACATGAAACTCTAGATAGGCTGGGGTCTTTGCCCTTCCCAGTTCCATCTCCACCTTGGATTTTCCATGCATTCCACTGCAGAATAATTCTCTGGGCATATCTTATTAGAGGCTCCTTTTCCTATGACTTTATATATTGCCTACCATTTTAGACCTCTTTTTCTTCCCACAGCCCCTTCTTCCCTCTTACCTACATACTCCACATGGCAGAAAGGGTGGCAGTAAAATGTTTGTCAGTTCCGTCCTCTTCCCCATGTGCTTGTCTGCTGCTGTGTCAGGTCTCAGGTAGGAGCTAACACTGAGCTACACACTTTATTTTCATGAGAGCATTTATATAAGGTGTAATTATTTATACAGATGTTTATATAGATACAGAATATATTAAAAAGTCAGGCACTGAGGGGTCAGCTCTCCCCATGAGGAAGAAGAGATTGTTTATTCACAAAATCGTTTAGTAATCAACTGGGGGAGTAAGCACCAAGAGAGATTGGTAAATTCTTCTCATTGGCTGGGATGCAAGAGATTAACACAAATACAGGTTTGCAATGCAGGCAGCTATATCTACGCTAGGCTCACTGTGTAGTGAATGGGGATCTCCAGTGGAGTGATGGAGTTGTTTTATCCTAGAGCAAACCAACGCATTTGGTCAGAACTGCATGCTAGCTTCTATTGACTTTTAATTAGATTGGAGACTGTAAAGGAGACTGCAAAGGAGACTGCAGATAGTGATGATGTAGACACCTAATATTGGGAGAGATCAATTCCTCTCAGGACAGATCTTGCTGCATCGTGTCCAAACCAATAGGTTAGGTTATGAATCAGAGGAATCCTTGAGGAGGAAGTCTAACTAACTAGTTACTGTATTCTCAAATCAGCGTCCTCTTCAGAGAAAGCAAAGCCAAAGTTTTTGCATAAACATTCAATCCCAGCCACAGAGCTACAGAGAGGGTATCTACAACTTAGATGGATTAAGAGGGCCTGCAGTATCTTGTACCAGAGGATTGTCTTCACGAGTGCCTTATCTCCAACAGCATCCTGCAGTGGAGCCTACGGAAGAGTTGGGCAAGCAGGTAGAGGTGGTCCCCTAGCAATGCCGCTGCCTCCAGCTGTTCAGGGACTTTCTGAACAAGACATACTCTCTGTTTCACATTTTGATGATCCTTTCCTGCATCACCTTGTGTTTTGTGGAACCCACAGTTTTCTTTTATTTCTGTACACCCATCTCTGAATCTGGTAATTTCAGCTAATGCCACAGCATATCTCAAGTACAATATGAGAGAAAATATGTTAACCACATGCTAATTATGTGTCTGCTTTCTGCTTGCACTGTACCAGCACTTGGAAACCAAGTGCAGCAACCAAGAAGGCAAACACCAAGCTGCACAAATTGCTTGTGTACCTGCACACACGTATCTCTGTTATGGAAGTAATGTCTCAGTCTTGTGTGTTTCAAGCTGTGCTTCTCTGTCATTGCATATTTAATTCAGTGTCCGGTGCCTGGAAACAGAATTCATCTATTGAAGGAGCTTTCTTGCCTTCTGAGAGCTGGGCTATTGCTTTATCTTTAGGAGCTGATGTAGCTGCTTTCTAGACTAAAATGGAACATGGCATCCCATGGACCACAGTGCCCCATAGATCACAATGCAGACCAAGCATTGCTTCAGGTGTCAAACAGAAGTATAACAGAGAGAGAACAAATAGAAGTATAACAGAGAGAGAAAATGGGAGAACAACATATGTCTGGATCTTCAGTTTCTCACCTCTTGCGAGACAGTGAAGTCTTTCCTTCCATTCATTTTTGCACATCTAAGCAGATTCCTGTGAGCTTGTTTAACCTTGCCGTTGGCTATGAGCCACCGGGCAGACTCTGGGACCCACCTGGTGTAAGGAGAAAAGACAGTGTTCCTGTTGATTCTCCACGTTTTCCACTCCCCAGATACATCTCCCTGTCTGAAGAGAGACCTCCTCTATGAGACTTCAGCCTCAGCTAAAAATAGCAACTGTGGTGCATGAGAATAAGAGTAATGGGCCACCCTTGTTGCATGTACTTGCTGTTCTACCCTTAAACTAGACCATCCTGCTACTTGAAATAAGTCAAGCTAAAATCTTTATCATGTGATATTTGATCAAAGCTTGAGTTTTCTCAGTTGGTTGATGTTCAAAACTCTTATCAATTAAAATTGGACACAGAGAATTTATATTTAAAGTTTAATGCTTTGAGTGGACTCTTTAAACTTTGAAATTGTGGGGTATAAAAAATTACGATGTTGGAGGGGTTTAGCAATCTCTATACTTACTTTGTTATTTGCTAAAATTATTTGATTTTCAGAATAGACTCGGAATCATAGACAGACCTGAGTTGGAAAGGACTCACAAAGATCATCAAGACCAACTCCTGTCCTGGCATAGGACAACCCCAACATTGACACCATGTGCCTGAGGGCATTGTCCAAATAGTCTGGAATATTGTCAGGCTTGGCACTGTGACTGCTTCCCTAGGGAGCTGTTCCAGTGCTATGCCACCCTCTGGGTGAAGAAACTTTTCCTAACATGCACATCCTCCTGTCATTCCCTCGGGTCCTGTCATTGGTGACCAGGGAGAATAATAATCAAAGCCTTCTGCAGAAGACAGTCAACTTGGATTTAAGTCATTGCAGCTGCAGTCCCCAGTGAAGTATCCATGCTCGTCATTGAGAAACAAGGGATGCTGTACTGCCGCAGAGCTAATTAGAAAACTCTGAGAGGTTGACTGTCTCTTATATCTGTTCCAGTGTAAGATCCAGCACTTGTCATAAACCAACATCTGTAACTTCCTCTCCTTGGACTTCTCCCTGATCTTGCATCTGGTTGCAATTCATGGCTGCATAGCCCTGTTTGGCCCAGAGATTCCCAGGCCATGATGCAGCCCATCTCATCTAAAAAGGATGTAGTTTTTTGTGGGTCCTAATAATGATTAGGCTCCAGAAGGCATTGAGAATACACCACAATGGTTGCATCCTGCTAGAGCAGCCAATGCTTGCCTCCTGCTACTCAAACTTTTCACCCAAGAGAAGTAGGAGACAGAATCTGCTGTTCTCATGGAGACTTTCAGCTGAGCATCATGTGTGGCCGGTGGAAAAACTTACAAGCTTAAAGAAGTATATGGGTAAAAGGTCTACTGAGGTCACACTGTTGTCAAAAACCCTCACAGGAGTCTCCCACCGTTGTGGTCCAAGACCACATTCCTGTAACCTGTTGGTGATGAACGTGCCCTAAATCAGGTTACAATAAAACTAATGAACACTATTCAAGCAATAGATGAAAAGGATGTGTAAAGCAAAAATATTTGCAGAACCGGTCTTCTGCAAAGTTTTACATTCCTCCCTGGAGCTAATAACCCAATGCACTGTGGGAAATATAAAGTATGAAAGACAGCATTTAGCAGTCATTGCAGCTATCTTCAGAGTATAATATTACATCTTTTGGTTGTCTAAGGCCTCAACTGAGTTCTGACACTATGTCAACAATATCTACAGAGTGCGCTAAATTATAATTTAATTCCATACTTCAGGGACTTCTAATTATCCAACAAACATTGACCTCTTGGGTGCTTCAAGTTTGATCAGATAACAGTATAATTTGTTGGAGAGTTTTAATCTCCATAAAAAGCATTAACATAAGAGAGAAAAAAATCAGCTCTCAGGGAAAGGATAGGTCCAAATGTATCTGTGAATTCCAGCTCTTCACAGGACTCAATTATTTTATGGCTGATTGTCCTAGAAAAAGAGCAAAACTGCTCAAATTAAAAAAAGTCAGCAGAGAACATAGAATCATATAATGGTTTGGGTTGGAAGGGACATTAAAGCCCATCCAGCGCCAACCATCCTGCCATGGGCAGGGACACCTCCCACTCCATCAGGTTGCTCAAAGCCTCATCCAGTCTGACCTTGAACAGCTCTAGGGATGGGGCAGCCACCACTTCTCTGGGTAACCTGTGCCAATGACTCACCATCCTCATAGGAAAATATTTCTTCCTAATATCTATCTGTCTAATTTTAGTTGTGTTGGACTTGACCATCGAGAAAACAGATGTTTCTGTTTGCCAGAAAACTTTCATCACCAGCAAAAATAGACATCTTTTTTTTAGCCATTAATTAACAGCAGCATTGGTTTATATACCATTTTAAAAAATTATTTGAGATTTTTGTGCTTGATCTGTGCACTGATTTAACCTACTGCTACATGCTGATTGACAGACATAGTAAGCAAGTAAATCATAGTCTCTAGAAGCTTCTCTAAAGGCAAAAATGACTTCTTTGTGTGGTTCAACACTACACCAATGTCCAAGAGGAACTAAAGAATCACCCTAAGAAGATTCTGACCTCCATTTCTGCATGTTTTCAGTGTGGCAGTTGCAGGAATACCTGCTTGCTTATTTCAACATGGGACTTGGGTCCAGCCAGGAAATGGAACTTATTCAAAGAACTGTTTTGGATCATGGAACAAGTCGATCCAAGACACTTCACATTACAGCCACGGTGTCAGTGAGTGGATCCTTTATACTAATCTGCATTACTATGTGAAAAAAGAAGAAGGAAGATTAGTTTCTTTGATTAAATTAACCATCTCCCATGTTAAGGCTTAAGAGGTGTTAGGTGTTTTTCAAATAACACTACAGGAGCGAAATAGCCCACAGAAAGTGGATGTTAGACCCATCAGCTGATTACACAGCTAAAAAAGGCCATGGGACACATAGAGGTAAGTGCATCTGCAGATGTCAGTGGCTTATATTGAAAAACTGGTGCCAAAGGTATCATCCCCAGATGTGGACTGAGGATAACATTGCTTATCCTGAGTCTACCAGTGATAAAAGCCAGGAATCTGGCTTGGTCCTCCCTGCCTTTATTGGGACCTCTTTTCTTGCTCTAAGCCACATCTGACAGTGCTTGCAGCGCAAAATCCTACTCTTGTGCTGTAACCTGTCCTCCAAATGTCTGGCATCAGCCCCATCCTGCCTCCTCCTCGTCTCCAGAGCCATGGTGTGACCTTGGCTCTTGGCCTTGTTGGAGGTGAGGAGAGACGAATCCTAGGCCACTCCAGTTTTCAAAAGCTGCCATGCCTGAATGTGCAGGACACAGACAAGTCCTGCTTCTCTTTGGGTTGATGGAGCCAATCCTTGCAAAAGCATTGCAACATTTGACATGCTCACAGAGCAGAGGAGTCAAATCATAGAACAGTTTGGTTGGAAAAGACCTTTGAGATTATCAAGTCCAACTCTACCTGTCCACTACTAAACCATATCCCTGAGCAACTTGTCTACCCATCTTTTAAATATTTCCAGGGATGATGACACAGTCACTTCTTTGGCCAGCTATTCCAGTGCCTGAGAAGCCTTTCAGTGAAGAAATTTTTCCTAATATTCAATCTAAACCTCCCCTGGCACAACTGGGGGCCATTTCCTCTCATCCTTTCCCTTGTTACTTGGGAATGGAGACCAGTACCCACCTTACCATAACCTCCTTTTAGGCAGTTATAGAGAGTGATGAGGTCAACCCTCAGCCTCCTTTTCTTCAGTCTAAACAATGCCAGTTCCCTCAGATGCTCCTCATAAAACTTGTTCTCCAACTCCTTCCTAAGCTCAGTTGCCCTTCTCTGGATGAGCTCCAGCCCCTCAATGTCCTTCTTGTAGTGAAGGGACCAAAACTGAACATGGGATTTGAGGTGCAGCCCCCTTTCTCCCCACCAGCTGTCAGGCTGCAGGTCACTGCACTTACCACAGGCAGACCATGCTCAGAAGACAAGGTCCTGTTACAGCTACTAATAGCCAATGCCATTCCCGCACCAGGTATGCTACTGTGGCCAGCAGCATGTTCCCAACACTCCAGAAGATGCTAGTCAGGATCCCAGAGAAGGTGCGGTGCTGTATGTCCACCCACTCCATCCCTGCAAAAGGGAGGCAATGTTCAGCTGGGACACACAGGACTTCTCCAGGAAGGGATCAGCAGGCCTTTCTAAGAAAGGACAAAGCAAGGTAACATCTCTTGTCTTCTTGTCCAGGAAAGTTCCACCATTTGGCTGACATTTGGTACATTCAGAATGCTCATCCACAATTCCTAATTTCATGCAAAGCTGTAAGTAACTAAAATAAAGCTTTAAATGAAGAAATACTGGACACACAGTAAGAAACAGTGCTAAAACCAACTTAGGTTATGCCTTTTTTTTTTTTTCATTTAATGGTTTGAGTTGGAAGGAACATCAAAGCACATCCAATTTCAACCCCCCTGCCACGGGCAGGGACATCTTCCAGTGGATAATGTTGCTCAAAGCCTCATCCTACCTGGCCTTGAACACCTCCAGGAAGGGACCATCCATTACTTCCCTGGGCAATACGTGCCACTACCTCCCCACCCTCACAGGAAAATATTTCTTCCTAATATCTAATCTAAATCTCCCCTTTTCCAGCTTAAAACCATTCTGCTTCATCCTATTCCTGCACTATCAGATTAAGAACATCTCCCCAGCTTTCCTGTAGCCCTTTTCAGTACTGGCAGGCTGCTCTAACATCTCCCTGGAGCCTTCTCTTCTGCAAGCTGAACAACCCCAACTCTCTCAGCCTATTCTTGGATGGGAGATACTGCAGCCCTTGGATTATCTTCCAGGCCTGCTATGGACTAACTGCAACAGATCCATGTCCTTCCTGTGCTGTACTTTTCTCCTATTCAATAGAATTCAAATGGTCAGATTTTTTTTCCCTAACCATCTTGCCTGCACAGTTTCCCGTTTCTCTGCCCACTTGTTATTCCTGATTAAAGAAATATATTATTAAGATGAATTATCATTCATGTAGAATCTATCTGGAGTAGACACTCCTTGTCTCTGTGTTTTTTTCCAGTACTGAGGCCATTTTAGGTCGATTTGGTTATAATGGCAAAAATCCTGCAAATCTGCCCTCTTAACTTGCTCTTGGGTACAATGAGTCTTGCTTAGGACATCCCAACTGTATTGACAGAATCATCCAGTGCCCTGTTGGGTACTCTGAGCTTTGAAGCTTTTTTAAAATTACATAGTTACCTACATTATTCATCTTCCATTTTGTCCAGCTCTGTACATTTTTTTTTTTTTTTGGAGGGGGTGTGTGTTCTTCCCCTCCTTTCTTTCTAAAAATACAGAGTGGGAACTTAAGAAAACTGTTAGAAAATTTAAGACTAGGGAGGTAGAAATACCCCATGAAAGGTACATTCTCCTCCTCCTGCTGGGGACAAGGCAACACTGGGAAATTTTCTTAACAGCATATATGAAGGAGAACTTGAGATACTGCATTGAGTATCAGAGGAAAGGAGAAGATACTTTGGTCTCTGGCTTTTATTTTTATACTGATAGTCCTTAACAGGAGTTGGTTAGCATGGATTGCAAGTGTTAATAGAATCACAGAATAGTTTGGGTTGGAAGAGACTTTTAAAGGTCATCTAGTCCAACTCCCTTGTGCAATAAGTAAGGACACCTTCAACTGGATCAGGTTTCTCACAGTCCCATCCAACCAGACCTTGATGTTGCAACAGAAGGTCTAGTAAGTGGTTGTTATATTTTGAATCATAGAATCATAGAATCACCAGGTTGTAAGAAACTTACTGGATCATTGAGTCCAACCAGTCCTATGAATCACTAAACCATGCCCCTCAGCACCTCGTCCACCCGTGCCTTAAACACCTCCAGGGAAGGTGACTCAACCACCTCCCTGGGCAGCCTGTTCCAGTGCCCAGTGACCCTTTCTGTGAAACTTTTTTTCCTAATGTTCAGCCTAAAGCATTGAAACATTAATTAGACTAACAGAAAATTGTAATGCTTGAATCCTCCCAAGAGGGATGCTCTTTTGGCTGCCTGCAGTGGAACTGTGTGCATAACAAGTTCAAAACTCCCATTCCCTCTAGTTTTGCCTTGTGTGTTAGACAAGTAACTACCTACCCACTGCCTGTTAAAAGTACCCCAGTACAAGTGGGTATTCACAAACCCCCACGTACTTACCCAAAGGCAATACAATAAGGGAGACGCCACTCAGGGCCACTCCGGTGAGGGTCCGTGTGATGGCCATCATGGTGTAGGAGACGGAGGCAGCGCTTAGCATCCCAAATATGACAGAACACACAAGTGAGAGCAGGAGCATGGATTTTCGTCCAAACCTGCCAGGAGCACAAGCTGGGTTGCAGCAGCTGAAAACCTGTTCCAGGAGTAGGGTTTGAAATGGGGCAAACCACAGACTCGAGAAGGAAAATGAAGATATTGCCTGTTCTGCGGAGAATGCAAGATGGAATGCCCCTGGGAGAAGGAAATAGCTCCAGATATAGCTGGTGCCACAGTGGTGCAATTCCATTCATAGGGCCATCCTGCCTCATGAGCCTTGGGCCCAGGGCTCTCCAATGGAAAGAGCAGCACTGATCAAAACAGTATATTGAGCTCCCCTGTTCCACACCATCATCAAAAGTCGTGTTGGCAGCTTGAAATCCCAGGCTTCTGGCACACCCCACTCCCTCCATTGATTGTCCTTATGCCTGACTCAGCATGTCCTCCTCCCATGACTCACTCAGTACCAGCCACTGCCACCTCTCTCAAAGAGGAGAGAGAACCGTGACACTTTCACCCTGATTCTTGGAAGGAAAGCAAAGATCTCAAAGGAAAATAAAAGGATTCTGGTCATCAGAAAATATGGGCAAATAGCCCTGATGCCCTAAGGGTTCTGTGAGGAATCTGCTAGGATGTTGTTACCCAAGGGTTGTGGAAGTTATAGGACCATCCCACGCCTGGTGCAGAGTGTGGAGAGTGTGGAGGAAGACAGAAGATCACATACACAGAAACGCACATGTATAAACATACACAGAGAGAAATATGTGTGTATGTATTTCTACACAACCTACTAAAGTCTAAACATCAAAATGAAGCACAAGGCATCAGACTTCTGATGGGCAGCTGCATTGTATGTCATGAAAGCATAGGTTCAAACTGGAGTAGCAAATTAACCATGTCAAGAGGTAATGTTCAGTGTGTATGGACTGAAATTTTGGTCTGATTCTGGCATTAGGGCTCTCTTAGTGGCCACCTGAGGAGGATGGTGGTGAGAATGTTTGTTCCAGGGCAAAAAGTGATGTGCTGGGACATAATGGCATAATAACATTCCTAAAAATGATCATAAATGACTTAATCATAGAATCGTAGAAAGGCTGGGAAAGATCTATAAGACCATCCAGTCCAATGTTTGACTTTAAATGCAGAAGCTAGTTAACAGATCTACTGGAGGAAAAATAAAAAAACCCTGTAGCTTGGGCACAGGCAATTTGCTAGACCTGCTTTGAAATTTAAGCAGAGCCAGTTTGCAAAAGTCATTGTAATGCACTTGGGTTGGAGCAGGAATCACCCACAAACACACCAGAGCTAGAGCTGGTTTCCAGTAGAGTTTAACTGCCTAAGAAAGAAGATACAATTTTTAAATGAAGATTTTTCTTGAAAATATAGCAAGAAGGATATAAAGCCTTCAGATTCCCTGCAGGGCACAAGGCAGCTATTTATGGACCCATTACTAAGACTCTCACAGCGAATGCACGCCACCTGCTAGGGAAACCAGAGGCAAGCTGGCAGAATTGAAAGGCAAGGCTACAGGGAGGCTGCTGGAAATAATGCTGTTAAAACTGTCTTCAAACAGAGAGGCAGAAAAGCATGAGCTCTGAAAGATGAAATGTAGAAAATGTGATAAAAGGAGCAAACTGCACAAGTGCAGAAGTTATTAAAAAAGACATTTTCATAGATACCCCAATCTGGAAGGCTGCCAAAGCACCACACAGCCAAATCAGTACAAGAACAAGATACAAAAGGAGTGTTTGGTAAAGAGCAGACAATAACAGAAACTATCTACCTAGATATATTTGCATATATATTTTCACAGTGTAGGTGGCTGTAGAGTTTACTAGGGTAAAATTTGTCAGTAGAGAAGTTTTCAAATCTGTATGTATCTAAAGGCTTAGAGCAAAATGAAACTGAACTGTAGCTAAATGCCAAGACCAGATGGTTTTCATCTTGAGGCACTAGGGATTAAATCTCTGCATTTCTGTGGGCAGGAAGAAGTGTGATGTCATATCTACTATAGCAAAGGGAGCTTGATAGTGGGACATCAGCTCATTGCTGGGTGGATGTTTGCCTTTAGCTGTCTGTTATATCCCCGAAGTCTTGCTCTGGAGCAGCTTTGGTCAGCTCAGAGGCCTCTGTTTTAAATCATAGAATCATAGTATCATAGAACAGTTTGGGCTAGAAGGGACCTTTAAAGCCTGACGGGTTCCAATCCCCAGAGATATTGAAAAAGTGTGTGCGTGTGGCACTTCGGGACATGGTTTAGCAGGCACAGTGATGTTGGGCTGATGGTTGGACTGACTGATCTCAGAGGTCTTTTCCAACCTTAATGATTCTATGATGGGCTGCTAACTGTCTGATCCATGAAACATTTAGCTCCTGCATTGCTTCACCATATGACTTCAACACATTTTCAAGTGAGAGGTTGGATTCTCCCTTTGTGATTTCATTTCCCTCTGATTGCCTCTGGCAGGTCACAGGTTTGTGAATTCTTGTCATGAAACTGAAGCCCTGGAGGAACAGCCTGAAAGGCCTCAAACCTGTCCGAAAGGTATCCGAATACCACGGCCCCCATTGTAACACCAATGAAAAAGAAGGTTGCAGTCGCCTGGTTCAGTCCGCGCTGCTCGCACACAAGGTCCCACTGAAACACAAGGCCAAAATGACAATTATTGCCCAGTTCAGTCTCTGTTGTCTTTTTACACCCTTTCCACAATTTGTCAGCCAGGATGTCTTCCAATTTATATTGCCTGAATCTGATTGAGGGGTTAGAATCCTGCACTAAACTGCACACAACACCAGAGTCCAGGAAAATGTGAAGTTGCATCTTACAAAACCCAGAGACCTCTCATTTATCTTTCCCCACTGTGACAGCCTCCCTGTGGGCACTCGTTGGGCATCAGAAAGTGTTCCTGGGCACCAGTCCTCATGAAGAGAACCCCTGTGATAGCTGTTCCATACCTGCCTAGGTCCATGTGTCTGCCAGCTCCCTCTGTGGTGCCCCTTGGACTTCCAGGGTGGGTGTTTGCAGGGTACCACACTGCAATGTGCTGTAAGATGTGCCTCAACTTTCATTAGGGAATGCCATGTTGATACCCAGTTATTGCTGCCTTGACCTTTGAAGTTATCCATGCAGGGAGAAAAGGAGTCAGACCATGTCCTGGTGCTTGGTGCTAGCTTACTGATTTCTTATGGGGGGAGCTGGTTGAGGCATTCTTCCTAATTAAGTTAATGAGCACTATTTTACTTTCATGGAGGTGCAAATGTCGCTAATCATTACAGAAAGCTGTGACTAAGCTGCAGAGTTTATTTTGTATATGCACAAACTCAGCAGAACCTGATTTAATCATCAGCCCAGCCTTGCAGCCTCTCTGACAAGGCCAGCCAGACCTTGAACAACCTTTCTTACAGCAAAAGCAAAAGATATCAGAGAAAGCCCTGGCCCCTTGAACATGTCCTGAGGCCACTGCAGTGTGGGTGCAGCATCCTCAGGCTCCATTCTCAGCATTTGTACTACAGAGTACCTCCCCTGATACCTCCAAGTGGCTTTACAGTTTTCTCCCTGAAACCATGTAGAAATCAGGTACAGACTGGATGCACATCTGGTCCTCACCTCCATGCCTCCCAAAAGAACAGGCTGGATCGATAAGTGCGGGTAAATTGTATGAGGTTTAACAAGGCCAAGTGTCAGGTCCTGCATTTGGGTCACAACAAGCCCACACAATGCTACAGGCTTGGGGAAGCATGGCTGGAATGTTACCTGCTGGAAAAGGAACTGGAGGTGCTGAACATGAGCCAGCAGTGTGCCCAGGTGGCCAAGAAGGCCAACAGTATCCTGGTTTGTATCAGAATAGTGTGGCCAGCAGGAGTAGGGAAGGGATCGTTTACCAGTACACTTTGAATCCTATGTTCAGTTTTGGGCCTCTCACTACAAGAAGGACATCAAGTTGCTGGAGCTTGTCCAGAGAAGGGCAACGGAGCTGGGGAAGGGTCTGGAGCACAGGGGTTATGAGGAGCAGCTGAGGGAACTGGTATTGTTTAGTCTGGAGAAGAGGAGGCTGAGGGAAGACTTTATCACCCTCTACAACTACCTGAAAGGAGGTTGTAGCGAGGCAGGTGTTGGTCTCTTCTCCCAAGTAACAAGTGGTAGGATGAGAGGGAATGGTCTTGAGTTTGGCTAGGGAAGTTTAGACCAGATATTAGGAAAAACGTTTTTACTGAAATAGTGGTGAAGCATTGGCACAGGCTGCCCAGGGAAGTGGTGGAGTCTCCAACCCTGAAGATGCTCAAAAAGCATGTGGATGTGGCACTTTGGGACGTATATTAGTAGACCTGGTGTTATTGTATGATGGTTGGACTGGTTGATCTTACAGGCCTTTCCAACCTTAATGATTCTATCCAAAGAAGTGTGGGTATGGAGGAGGCACCAGCTTTAGGTTAAGGTTTGGCCCTGCTGTCACTGAGACAGTGCTACAATTTCCAGTACAACTGAGCCCTTTTCGTCTCACCAAGCTATCTCTTTCCATAAGAGCTCCCGTGATTTGGGCGGCTTTTCAAGGAAGGTAAAGCATTAACACCCAGAGGTTAATTAGACGCAGAGGTACCACTGTTAGTCATAGCAAAGTTTTTCAGAAGGTGGACAGTTAATGTTTGATGGACAGGGACGTAGAGCAGGTTCAAAGTTACGGCTGGCCAGCATGCTGCACCTCAGTGGGAGGCCCATGGAGAGCACATTTGGCTTGACAGCAAGATACTGGTAGTAAGAGAAGAGAAGCAGCATGATCTTGGGGAAAAAAGGAAGAAGCTGGACAAGGGAATTGAGGTTATAAAGTGTTTGGAAAATCAAGAAAGCAAATCATGGTCTCATATGGAATCCTGTCAGGGTGCAAGCCTGTGCAAATGCCATGTGGCCAAGCAGATAAAATCCTATGTTTGTCTTCCTGCCTCTGTATTTCTCAATGACCTGGAGAAATGAAGGTGCTTATAACAAGAATTGATGTGTTCTAACTATCAGTCTAAGCAAGATGATGATGGTGATGATACTACTACTACCTCTTCTTCTTAAAAAAAAAAAAAAAAGCTAGCTTACAACTCTAAGCTTCAAAGAGCTTCCCCATCCCAGGAAACCTCTAAACAAGTAATTTCCACTGGTTAAGAGGTAAAGATTCCCTTCTGATTCTGTCCACCCAGCGAATCTGTCTCATCTACTCCTCAAAACACAGAGCTAATTTTAGTTTTGGCTAGATCACAGGCCAGTTGTTACCTGGGTGGAGATGGTGGAGATGAACTGTGAGTGGTCATAGACCCATCCGTGCTGGCAGTGCTGGATGATGGAGTCATTTTCTGGTTGCAGAGAGGAGTTGAGCAGCAGGTGGAACTGAGGCTGTGAGAACATCTCACAGGACTTGAAAGTGCCATCGGGCTCCCGTGGGATGCTGATGAGCAGAATTTCCTCCATGGTGAGGTTCACAAATGCCTCTTGGTGTGGAATTGCACAGTGATGAGAGGGGGTAGCAGCAAGAAAATTGTGCAGCAGGAAATGCATAGGAAGGTTGATTCTTGGGAGGCAGAGGATAAACAAAATCAAGATCTGGAACCTGCCAAACCCACCAATTTCCAGCAAGAGATCCTCAAATTTCATCTTTTCTGTAGAGTTTGCTCATTCAGAGCAGCTATGTACCAAGGAGCAGCAACATGAGCGTGAAAAATGGTCTCTGTCCTCAGAGCTCAGCTTCCTGTGGCTTTTCATACAACCACTTTATTGGACTTTGAGACTTTGCTGAAAGCTTGTCAAAAGCCGCAGTGAAACTCTCCATTTGGGGTAGGGCCAAGGAAATTATCCTGTGTGTACACAACACATCCATTTTAAATGGACCTAGCACAAGGCGCCTTCTCTTTATAGAGTCCTTTCCTCCTGTTGTGGCTTTTGAGGGGGAGATCTACATTAGGAAATGAGGCTGTAAGAAGAGTGCTGTGAAAGCACTGTCATTTCTAGTGTGGGGATACTGTTCTAGTGTGGGCGTCTGTTAGAGTGAGTCCAGAGGAGACCACAGAGATGATCTGAGGGCTGGAGCACCTCCCATACGAGGTTAGACTGAGGCAGCTGGGTTTGTTCAGTTTGCAGAAGAGAAGGCTCCAGGGAGACGTTAGAGCAGCCTGCCAGTACTGAAAGGGGCTACAGGAAAGCTGGGGAGAGGTTCTTAATCAGATAGTGCAGGGATAAGATGAAGCAGAATGGTTTTAAGGTGGAAAAGGGGAGATTTAGATGAGATCTTAGGAAAAAATGTTTTCCTGTGAGGGCGGTGAGGCACTGGCACAGGTTGCCCAGAGGAGTTGTGGTTACCCAGTCTGGAGGAGCTCAAGGCCAGGCTGGACGGGGCATTGAGCAACCTGATGGAGTGGAAGGTGTCCCTGCCCATGGCAGGGGGTTGGAACTGGATGTGCTTTGATGTCCCTTCCAACCCAAACCATTCTATGATTCTATGATACCATGCAGCATTTCAGGTGCTGCAACAAACTCTGTCTACCACGAGGGTCTCCTGCTCACCCATGTGGTCCAAAGGATGGAAGAATTGAAAATGTTTCTGCACAAAGTCCTTTTCTCCACCTGGGAAGGTGCTTTTCCAGGCCACACACAAGGAAGTGATCTGAGTTGCAGTGCTGGTACACAGAGGCTGCCTTTACTGTACGAGGGCTGTGACTTGCTCCTGCACAATCACAGCCATGAGCTGTTGTGCTCTGGGGACTGATGTGACAGCCAAAGCAGTGAGTGTGCGGCTCGTACCAGGGACACAGGTACTGCCACCACTGCACAGGCCTTGTGCCATGGTTCTTGCACTGCCTGCTTCAGGCAGTGGTTTCACATGACATGCTCTGCTTTAAAGTAGCTCTGCTTTGGCTTATCACCTAGAAAGTAGTGATGTTTGGCATTCAGTGCAGGCACATCAAGAGGACTAGCACAGATGAAGTGCTTCCAGCTGCTGGGCACTGCCTGTCTGCACTGCCTCGGCTGCCGGCCCCACTCCTTGCAGCAGAGGGCTAGCAAGAAAGGGCTGTAGTACAGCAGGTAGAGATGAGGAGGTCCAGAAAGCTTTTCATAGTGCTTCCTGCAGTGGCTGAATGCCTAGGCCGAGTGTCACCCAGATATTAAAGGTTGCAAGGGTGCAAGGCCCACTGAGCAGGAGAATACCATGGGCTCATGCTTACAAGGCAAAGGATGCCATGATGTGACCTTAGGAGATCATTGCTTTGATTTTTTTCCTGGCGGTCCTTGTTTAACAAACATGCTACCCTAGTCTTTGCTATGAACCATTCCAATGCTCATCCTGGGTTGAGCATACAGGAATGAAGTGGGGACATCTGACAGCACTGTACCTTCAGGGTTACACTTTAAGCAGAAGTTGAACTGCAGGACAAACTATTTTTCTTCACCACTGGTCTTCCAAGAGTGTGGAACAGAAACTCTCATTGGCATGCTGTTGCATATTTAAACTGCAAAGCAGCTCCAGCCTCTTGTCAGAAACAATGTTATAGGTCATTGCTTCGCAACTCCTGGGGCTCTGATATCCGTTCTGCAATTGCTTAACATGTGCATCTGTTGGTTGCTGTATTTCTCAAACCCAAATATGTTCGTTTAACCAGTCACCAGGCTTAGTTAATGACCAACACACGTGCAAATGCTGTGGCTGACTATGCTAACTTGGTTAATTAGACTCAGGAGCTGACTCAAACAGCTTGGACTTGACTGGCAGTGGTGAAAGCAGGACTCTTCTACTGCTGTTGTCTTGTATAAAGCTAGGAAGAAAAGTTTAATTTTACTTCACACCTGCACAATTTCCTTCTGCAATCATTCTTCTTCTTTTTGAGATGTTAACTACTTGTTGAGAGGGAAGATTATTAAATAACTTTGTCACTAGTCATATAATCATACCATCCTATCCCTGCACTCCCTGATAAAGAGCCCCTCCCCAGCTTTCCTGTAGCCCTTTCCTATAGGCAGCTCTAAGGTCTCCCCAGAGCCTTCTCTTCTCAAGGCTGAACAATCCCAACTCTCTCAGCCTGTCCTTGGATGGGAGGTGCTCCAGCCCTTGGAT
Source organism: Piaya cayana (assembly GCA_013389865.1). Classification (NCBI taxonomy): domain Eukaryota; kingdom Metazoa; phylum Chordata; class Aves; order Cuculiformes; family Coccyzidae; genus Piaya; species Piaya cayana. The sequence goes on along the minus strand of WAAB01013700.1, from coordinate 131,909 downwards.
CATCACCAAGTTTTGTACCTCAGTTGGAGAAAGCAGAGGAGAGGCCAAGAAAAAAGTCCTGGGGCTTCTGAAGGTCCTTATTTGGTGTCAGAAGAAAGTGACTTGTGTCATTCTGACTTGGTTCCGCATTAACAAAACTCTTAAACTTTTCGTTACTTGCAGTTGTTTTGTATGCAGACATTTTACTCAGTCAAAAAGAAAAATAACAACTATTTTGTAAGCAAATAGATTCTTGTCAAAAGCTTCTTTTCTTGCCTGTCAGAAATATGGACATTTAATGTCAAACCATATGAGTGCTCCTACATCTTCTGCCATGAGTTGTTGTGGGTCTAGAGCCAACGCTTGCATCCTGTCTGCACCCTCACCAGAACCCACAAACCTGTCTTGTGCCCTTTCCTGTCATCATCTTATGGAACTAATTTCTTTATATTTTCATCTCCCATATTTTCGGATGCTTAGATTGGATGTTAGAAAAAAATTCTTTACTGAAGGAGTGGCGAAGCACTGGAAGAGGCTGCCCAGGGAAGGGGTGGAGTCTCCATCCCTGGAGGGGTTAAAAAAATGTGTAGGTGTGGCACTTTGTGAAATTGCTTAGTAGGAACGATGGTATTGGTCTGACAGTTGGACTGGATGATCTTAGGGGTCTTTTCCAGTCTCAAGATTCTATAAGTCTATGATTCTATCTCACCAGTGCTGTTGGAAAGCTATAGCCAGGTGGAGATTCAGCCCAAATTAATTGGCGGGGTTTTACTGAGGGAAGGGCAAGCCCAAATGTCTCCTTTAAGAACTCAAGGCAGATACCCACTGGTTCATGGAGCCACACGAGGAGGTGATGAGCTGGGAGCATGTTGGACCATGGTGCAGGCGCTCATCTCTTCTCTCTGGTGACAGATGATAGGATCTGAGGGAATGACAGGAAGATGTGCCAGGGGAGGGTTAGGTTGGATATTAGGAAACTGTTCTTCACTCAGAGGGTGGGGGAGCACTAGAACAGTCTTCCCAGGGAAGCAGTCCCAGCACCAAGCCTGACAATGTTCCAGAAGCTTTTGGACAATGCCCTCAGACACATGGTGTGAATGTTGGGGTGTCCTATGTAGGGGCAGGAGTTGGACTTGATGATCCCCATGGGTCCCTGCCAACTCCAGACATTCTATGATTCTATGAACTCTCATGTAAATCTAAGCATCTTTTAGCTACTGTCTCACATTAACTGAGATTTCAGTTTTGATTTTTCTGCCCTGTGTTTGGGTAGGGATACTCTGCACTTTGAACTTTCAGCAATACAGGAACTGACTTGTGCTTCAAATAAGACACTCACACGATACTCCATCTCCAATGCTGGCAAGAAGACTGAGACAGGATATAGGAACAGGACATTTATCTAGTACTATTTTTCTAGATGATCTTCTTGCCTCCAACCTGTTCCTTGTTTGAGGATACAGTCTTTGTGACTCCTATTAGATGTGTTGTTTCAAACGGAATGCTTATTGACAGCTTTTAATTTACATCTCTGCCCTGGATTAAAATTCCAACAAATTTATTTTCAGGTAATTTTATATGCTTGCAGACAGATTGTGTTGTCATGTGTGTAATTGCTGAGAGTACTGTCATACAATATGAAGTATGTTATTACTGACACACAGTTCATGTCTTTTTTCATTTCATTCCAATACATACATTTCTGAATTCCCTTAATTCACATCTTTTTTGAACTCTCCTCTGAACCATGCATTAAAACTTTGCATCCCCTGCCTGTCTACCTGTCCTGCATGTGGCATGGAGAATATGTCAGAAAGCTTGGCTCTAGGGAGCTCTTCAGTGTAAATGTGGTGTGGCCCTTCCTCAGCACTGCTGGCTGTTCCAACATGTTCTTCCTGCCCTCACCAGCTCCATGTCCCACTGCTCACAGGATGTCCCCTGTAGTAGTTGCTGGGATTATGGAGGTGGAGGATGTGCGGGGAAGATTTTCAGATGCCTGCACCATGCCCAGTTGCCCAGGGCATCCATTTCAGGAGTGCTCATCAGCTCTCGTACGTCACCAACTCTGCAGACCCCAGGTCTTGCTGGACTCCCTCCTATCATCAGCCTTACCTATGTGGAGAGTTCTTTCTTTGATCTGCATCTCATGAAGCTGGGCTTCTTTTGATTTTTGCTTTTTTTGTTTGTTTGTTTGTTTTTTCATTTATTGCTGAAATTAGAGTTTGGTGGCCATTTTACACCACAGACAAACTTGCCTGGGCCTTGTTGGTCAATGCATCTACAGGACTCATTGTGATGCCACGTCTGGGTTTGCAGTGAAGACTCCATTTCAACCAGCACCTCCCACAGGAAAAGTGGGAGATACTGGATCCTGGGGACTTTCTCCTGTGGGAAAGACTGCAGGATAGTGGCTTGGCTTGTTTGCTCTCATTGTAGGATGAAGTCCTCAGCCACTGTTGTGCTCTGCACCTCCACCCCTATCTCAGAGGCTGGGGGTCACATTTGCAGCCTCCCCGCAGCCTATTGAGCAATGTGGTGGGACCCCAGTGATGATCCTGCTCCAAGCAGCAGCCTGGACTACAGACCTCTGGAGGTCTCTCCCATCCAGAATTATTCTATGAGCCTAATAACATACCACAAGGTTTAGGACTAGTTTAGCCTGTTATTTTAAATCACAGAATCATGGAATGGTTTGGGTTAGAAGGGACTTTAAAGCACATCCAGTTCCACCCCCCCTGCCATGGGCAGGAGCACCTTTCACCATATCAGTTTGCTCAACCCCCCATCCAGTTTGGCCTTGAACACCTCCAGGAAGGTGTAGTCAATGTGTTATTTTCTTTGTCTTTGAGCTTTTTTTGTAACTAATGACCACACTAATAATCAGAGTGATAATGTTGAAACAAGGGCAGGTTCCTGGTCCATACCAGTATGTGTTTTAGGGCTGGTCACAGCCAACTGATTTGTTATGATGCAGGAAAAGATAATGGACACAGTGTGTGTGGGGTTTATGGGAACCTGAGACACAACTCTGCAGGAGGCTTCCGAGGAAGAATGGGAAGATTTGGGGCCACAGCTGCCACACAGCTGGAATGAAACCCAAGCACAATCATCACCAAAGTTGGGTGGTATTTCTTGCCAGTAATTACGGTGGCATTTCTTCTTCATATGTGGCAACACCAATAAATGGGAGAAGACACCAATGAAAAGGTAGACTGGCTTTTAATGGCATGATCAAGAATCCCCTTATAACAAACCTAATGACAACTGTGTCTGATATGAACCAGAAATGGCATCATCATTTATTTTTTTAAAGATGTGACCTGTAGTTATGACAAATGCCAGGTGGATTCTGTACACAGACAGGGCTTCTGTGATGCATGCCAGATTTTATGGCCAAGAAAGTTGCCATGCAGTTGAACCAGACTGTGGTTCCTCGGTCGAAATTGTACATTCTGTTTGCAGTGTGTAAACATTCTCCAGCTGCTTTCCTAAAGAACGCAAAGAAGATATGTAGAGAGATTTAGCCTTGGGACCCAGTTGCATTTCCGAGGAGCGGAAGTCCTGCCTCCAGGCCAAAAGACTTTGTCAGACTGTGCCAGAGGCGAAGGAAAACAGTGTTGGTGTGTCAGATAAAATGTCTGAGTGTAGAGTCACATGCTATTGTGTTAAAAGGAGATATACAAAATTATCTGTGTTTCCAGCTTCAATTCCTGTCCAGAGAAGAAGCAGCCCAGGTCCCATAGCACAGCAATGATGCTGATACTGGTTTTCACCGTTACGCCTGGACTCCTCACATAAACCCCCACATCCTGCAGAGCTCATCACACCATCCACAGGTGATGGTCCAGGAGCCTCTGCCTTATCCAAGCGCTGAGTAAATGTCAGCCCCTGCCTCCTCCAGCGACCCCGTGTCAGACCTCCCTACACCCAGGGCAGAGGAAATACAAGGCACGCCAGAGGCAGAGCAGCTACTGGCATGTCCCATGCTGATACCAGCCCAGCAGTACCCTCACCAAAGCTGAGATCTCACCCATGCAGCCCTCTCTGGTTTAGAACTAAGAAAAGGAGGGGTTCTCACCTTGGTCCCTACTAGTAACCACAACTGGATTTGCTGTGGTAGCTCCCTTCCTCCTTTTAGCACAGAGGACATCAATGCATAAGTCAAACCTGCCTTCCAGATGTGTGCAGCTCCAGAAATATAAGGGATAATATTCCTTCTTATAACCCAGAGTACCAACCTGCATGGTGCAGGGTCTGCTGCATAGGCTGGTGGCCAAGTCTTCCTCAAATTTTGCTTCAAGCCCCCAGCCAGAGAGGAACTGGCCTGCAGGGATTACACAGTGACTTTGAAGACAAGATTTGCTAGAGGAGGTACCTTAGGAATGAGGGGACAGGAGAGTTATGGAGTACAAATCGCTGTCATTTCATGGCATCCTGGCTGTGCTCAGCATCACGACTCACCACAGCCTGCACCAAGGCCATTCTCTGGCCTTGCAAAGATAGAAACCCCAGCACTCATGGAGATGCTGCCAACCTGTCTTAACATCAGCTGGCTCTGTTGCTACTATCAGCATGGTCCCAGACCCTCAGAGCACAGCAACAGGCTGAAGAAGAGCAAAAGAAGCATCCAGGGTTCTGCAGAGGACCTTGGGCACCCACCCTATGTCAGTAGTACGAGCAAACACACTTCAAGAAGAAAGAGCCTGAACAGGAGCCCAAGCTCTCTACCTCATGCACAGCTGTTGGAATAGCTGGAAAACATATGGAATCAAAGGTGGTTGCAAACTCTTGAGTGGTTCCCATGTGCTTTGTGAAACCAGCCTGGTTGGAGCATGGGTACATTTCAGTTAAGCCAGAAAAAATTAATAGGAAACAAAACTCGTCCACAACAGGACTTTTACTGTGTTCACAAGGTTAATTTAACTGCAGTTGATTGATGTGTGGGGCAAGGCCTTAGACAGGCATCAGTGTCTGTGCACACAGAATAGTGGTGGGGTCATGCCACGGGCCAGCACACTACCCAGAGAAGAAAAAAGTGCGCTAAGGGATCATCAAGCTGCTACTGATGCTGGTCAGGCTATCAATAGATACTTAGCCCTCTTCTTACAGAGGATCTACATTGAGAAAACACCTCTGTGTCGGAAAAGAGAAACATCAAAGGTTTTCTTGCCTCAAACCAACTTGCTTTGGATCTAAGTGTTTCACTAGTGAATGAGGCTTGAATTAGTCAAGGGCAGCCATGTGAGCAGGGGTTCTCCAGCCTCTGACCCATGTCACGCAAAGGTGTGTGGCAGTCTAGCAGTTACTACAACTCTGGTGGCAAGGTCAGTGGCTGCCAACCATCCAGGCTGGGGTGTTTTGCTCCTGGTTCATGCTCAGGCGAGCAGAGCTTCATAGCTTACACAAGCTTTGGTAGAGTCATACCCTGTTCCTCCATCCACATCCACTGCACACAGCAGTCCTGCACACATCAGAAGTCACATAGCATCAGGGCACTTGGAAGGCAGCAGGATCCTTTTCAACTTTTAGCCACAATATATATAAGGGGCACCACGAATATTGTATTGTTATAATAATATATATTTTATAATATTCTTTACTTAGAAAGGGCAAGCAGAGTCTCCTGCCTCTCACAGATTCCAAGCACAACTGACTCAGAGAGGTCTGTTACTGAAACACCAAAACAAGCAGAAGTGTTTGTGCTGCCAACCAGATGAATCACTGAAGCAGCTCCATCCATGTTTTCAAGCCCCTCCATGCATTAGTCTGGTACCATTGGTCCTTTGGCTCCCTCTGCTCACAGAACGTCTCCTCACACCAGCTTAACTCTTAGAACTGTTTGAACTTCAGATTTGTCACTTGGCACATCCCTGCCGTATCCCTGTTTCTTTGTAAAACCTCCTGCTAAACAGCAGCCACTGACTCATTTTTACCAGCCAGTGTGCCATCTTCTCAGCTGGCAGATAAGAAAGCAGGCAGGACCTTCACAGGCCCCAGCAAAGACTCTCAACAGAGCACTTGCTTTATCTCATTATACCAGGCAGTCTCATAGACACTTATGGTCCTTCCTCCCCTTCCTCCCCAGGACATCCCAGTGTGCACCTAGCAAGTCCTGTCTGTTCCTGCCACCCCCACACAGACACAGGAACAGTGACAGCTTGGCCCATGAGTCTCCTCAAAACACCCATGGCCACAACCATCTGCATATGTCCAGGACAGATCCTACAGCAAATACACTGATGGAGGACCATGAAACATCAGTCTGTTCCCAGAAATTCCCACAAACATGGGAAAGCGCTGGGCAGCCTGCTTTCTCTTCCCCTGACCCCAAAAAGTTTTCTTTATTCTTCCTTCTTCTGCTCTAGTCAGCTCAATCTTGTCTTCAATCTTCTCCTCTTTGCAGCGAAGCAAGGATGCAGCCACACACCAGTCATGGTGTCTGAGCAGCCCTTTGTGTCCTCAAGCCCTGACAGAGCTTGCATGCTACGTTTCATGGCAGAGAACTGCAAGGTCTAGCCTCTCCTGCCTTTCTGGGATGGGACAGCCCACCACGTCCTGCGTTGCCAGACTGGATCATCTGGTATTGCTCAACAACCTAACTTCTAACTTCTAGCTAACCTAACTTCTCCCTAACATCCCAGGCCTTGAGAGGATGAGAGGACCCAGAGGAGTTGTTGGCCCTTTCACAGGACTGTTCTCACAGTAACGCTAGTGCAGAACATCACTGTTGATCCACCTGCCTGCCAGAAAATCCCTTCAGCGAGACACATAACAGGAATGGGGACTTTTGCAGCCAGGGTGTGCTGAGAAACTCAGTGATGAGCATACCCTGGCGTCACATTCACCACTGATCAATTGAAGGGCAGAACTTTGAAAATCAGAGCCAAAGAGGAGATGAAGAATAGCACCACATGACAGGTGCTTTCTCAAGTCCCTCTGCTGACACCTGAGAGAGGGACTAGGACATTACCTCCTGCAGCATGCGGGCTACTAAGAAAGACTTATAATTATGCTCAGGCTGGGTAGTGCCCTGTGACCAGCTCTGCTAGCAAAACCTGGCTCTGAGGACCATGTCTTGTAAGCAAATTTTTGATAGTCACTTGATTGGAAGAGTCTGGCACTGAAGCTCCTGGAACAATAACTTCAGTGAAGGCGTGGAAGAGGCCACATGACATCCAGCCAAGATTACAGCATCACTTGCCACTGGGAAAGGAAGCAGGTCCAGAGACCCAAACTTGTGAGATACATTCGTACAGTCAGGTCTTGCAGGAACAACCTTTAGAAAACTTTAAGTGACAGCACCTGGCAAGCCCTGCACAGGTTGTCTGGGGAGAAAGCATCACTGTGGTCAGCCAGCTTTCTAGCACCTGATGGCAGAGCCCACCCTCATCCAAAATTACCCAGGGCACACCATGCTGCTGAAGCACTCTCCTGCTCCCCTCTGTGCCAGGGAGAGCTTGGAACCTTTCACTGGCTTTCCAAAATCTGTGGGACCTGTCTGGTGGCTCTCCAACATGTGACAGCTCTGACATGTGTCTGACAGGACTGGGAATATACTGCACCACAAAGAGAGATGATACATTGGTGTCACCAGTGTCCTGCCTGCTACTTGTGGTTGGGTCATGGCAGGAAGACCTTGTAGAAGACAACAAGGTTTCTCATAAAACCACAAGTCCCCACATTCCTGTGAAAGATTTCACTGGACAAGTGCTTCATAACTAAAAGCCTGCCTGATGTCTTCATCTACCATTCTTGGCTGCTCTGTCTTCCCTGCTTTCCTGTGCCAGATGGAAGATCTCTGCCATGGAGCATCCTTCTTGCCATGGGTATAACAGTGCCATGGAAAACTCTCCTTTAAACCTTCTCTTGAACAAATACATTGATTGTGCTTCATTGACCTCCAGTGATAAGGCATTTGCTAACCCTGTTAATAATCCTGTACCCTCTTGCCAAGCTCTTTCAATGTAATTTCTGGCATAAGCATCTAAGACCTCGATGGAGCATCTGGTAAAGGCTCCATGACAAAGACTTACCATCTGAGCACTCTAAAATGAACAGTCCCAAACAAATTAATAGGAGAGCCATTATAATTTACATTTCTGGAAAGAATTTGTGTTTGGGATTTTTCTGTTTTCTAGTTTCTAAACATGCAGGGAATATTTAAGTTGCAGTTTGACCCACACTTCAAGCTCATGTGAAGTTATAGTGCCACCAGAAGAAGCAGTCACAGTCTCTGTCCTCTCCTTTCCCGACTTCTTTGGTGTGACCAATGCTGAATGAGACTGATGAACTGAACCAGATGAAAACTCAACCAGCAAACCAGAGCACTTGCTATCATGCTGGATCAGCATTTCCAGCCAGTTAACAAAATCATGGAATCATTAAAAGACCTCCAAGATCATCAAGTCAAACCATCAACACAATACCAACATGCCCACTAAACCATGTCCCAAAGCATCACATCTACATGATTTTTTGAACACCTCCAGAGTAAAAGACTACACCACTTCTCTGGGCTGCCTGTTCCAGTGCTTCACCACTCTTTTTTCAGTAAAAATGTTTTTCCTAATATCTGATCTAAACCACCCATGGTACAACTTGAGGCCATTTCTTCTCACCCCATCACTTGTTATGTGGGAGAAGAGACCAGCACCCACCTCACTACAGCCTGCTTTCAGGAGTTGTGCAAAGCAACGAGTTCTGTCCTTAGCCTCCCCTTCTCCGAGCTAAACAATCTTAGTTCCCTCAGCTGCTCCTAATAACCACTGTGATCCAGACCCTTCACTAGCCTGGTTGCTTTCCTCTGGACATGCCAAATAGCTGCCCCAATATAAGGGTGTGAGACAGTGCAACAAAGTGGCTGGAACTTGGAGGCATCACTGCTTTTTGGTGGCACCATCAGCCCAGTCCATCAAACTACAACCTGACTTTGGAGTTTCCAGCGCTCCTCTGCAAAGATGAGGGCACATTTTCAGACTAGAAGCTGTGCTTCTTACTCTGTATCAAGGTGAGAGACATTAATGGAAAACAGCAAATACTTTGAGCTAGATGAAATAAATTCTTAGCGTTGCCAACAGTGAAACTGTCTTATAAGGAGGTAATTCCTGTCACTTATTTCTAGATGTTTCTCGGTTCAGATGTCCAAGGAGTACCCTGTTCTCCCAGCCACACTGTCACAGCTCTCATGCTCACTTCCAGAACAGTTCCTAAAGATGTGAACAACTTCAGGATTCTTCAAACTCGATGGCCACCATCATGACTGTTTGTATCTATGTTCAAATGAAACAAGGTTATTACAGTCATGACTCCTCTACCAAACTTTTTTGTCTGCAAATATTACATTATATATAATATTTGCAGACATAAGTAACAGCAGCTTTGAGAATGGGTGTACAGAGCAGCCGTATTTTTGTTCTGCCTCATGCAAAGCCTTTTTCAGGCATGACAATTGTGTGAAACCCAAAGTATTTGGGTCTGGAGTGTTTCCTCCTGTGAGATGCAGGGAACACTTTGTGAAGATCTCATCAAACTCTGACAGGTATCAGTCCTCCTGGCTTTCATTTTCAAAATTCACTAATTAATCTAGGGGCTAAAAAGTTGGTTGATTTACTTCTAGCTGAGCACTAAGCTTCTGCTTTGATACTATTACTTGAAGAGCACAGCCCAGGCTTTTACATTCACATTGTTCTTATTCAATGTGTGAGCTGAGCACCAAGTAAGACGCAGACCCAACCTCTGCAACAAAACCCGCTCTGCTCTCAGGTAGAAATGCCCAAGGTACCCACCATGTGCCAGCTTACCTCTCCTTGCAAAGCAGCAGCTTTTGAATATACTACAGGATAATAATTTCCCACCCTGTCGTGTAGGGGAACTTTAAACCACGGTGCCAAAATTCACAAACACCAAGAGCGTGACAATAAAGCACAAGGAATTTAGGTGCAAGGGGCACCCAAGCTAAAGGCATCCAGTGACTATTCACATCTTCAGGATGGAGCTGTGTTTGGTGGACTATGGGTCTGTGGCACCGACCATGCTCAGGTCGATTGGAACCACCCATGTTGGAGATGTGGTCTCCACATATCACAGTTTGGTATTTGAGACAGAAGTGGCTGCAGTGTGCTCCCTTCTACATCAGTTAGCAAGTGCTCTGATTTCCTAGCAAGCATCCCTGCTTCTATCTAAATACCCAATGCCCAAGCAACGGCCAGACAGCCTCCTCTGTGGGATGTACTGGAGCAGGCAGGAGCATCCAGCAAGGCCTGTCTATCTCCCATTCCCACCTGCAGAGGCATCTCTGGAAAGGAGAGAAAAGCCCTCTCCGCCCTGCCACTGCTCGTATCTCAGCACACAAGGATGCATCCATCCCTCTTAGCTGAGCTGGTCACAATCCCTTCCTAACACAGGCAGCAGGAGGCAAGACAACACTCAGTTAGATGGTGATGGTCAAGGCTGGCGTTTTCCCAGCAAGGAGAGAGGAGGGAGTTGCCTGCAGGACGGGAACCTTCCACTCCAGCAGGCCTTGTTCTCATCACCTCTGCTCCTCTTTCCAAAGCCGGGGTGGTGTTGGTGACCAGTATTGCTGACAGAGAGAAGGGAATGCCTGGGGAGGGAGGAGGGTCAGGCACTAGGCAGGCTGCCTGGGTCGCTGCTTGGTGCTGTGCGTTAGCAAGCGTGAGCTGCGGGCTGGATGTCTCCCTTGAAGAAGGCTCCGTGGCTCAGAGGATCTCAGGCCCATGGGAGCGGATCGCAACGGTGAAGGGTGAGAGTGAGTGAAGCATTGAAGTACAGCTACTGCTATACACTCGTGGGTCCAGCATGGAAGGCTGTGCTGCAGCATCTCAAGTGTATACTATATGCAGAAATTACCCAGTCCATTGGGCTGGCAGAAGAAGATCATTATCTGGCAGCTGCCTTACTTTCCAGGGACACCTGCTTTCCTTTGGTTGCTGGACTCTGAGTCTGGGTTTTTCCTCTTTGTCGTTTTTTGGCCACACCAGGAGAGGGCAGGGAATCTCCTGTCGGACCCAGGGCCTGAGCTGTGGGCTGAGGTCGGGGGGAAGGAGGAACTCGCTGCAGAACAGTCCCCGGCTTATGCTGTCGGCAGGGAGAAGGACTTTCCTTCCGAGGTGGCAGCTGGCTTCTGGGGGAAGCACTGGGGTTTCTTGAAGGAAGGACAGGGCTTCGAGGGGATGCGCAGCTGGACCTCCGTGAGCTGCTCCGTGGAGGAAGAGAAGTGGAGCTCGGTGAAGAAGGAAGCCGGCTTTGTATCTGCGCCGTTCGGCACTCGTTTGGGACACTTCCAGCTATTCTCTGTGCCTGAAGCCTGCAGGGGAAAAGAAGAGGGACAATGAAGGGGAATTATGGCAAGGGGCACCAGGCTCCCGGTATGGTTGTTGATGGGCAACTACAAAGAGTCTCCAGTACCAGGAAGACAAAAACTATGCTGTGAACAAGGTGTACACAGTTTTGAACACCATTGATCCTGTAACTACTGATGCTTGTAAGTGCTTGCCCCTGATCCTCCAGCACCCTCTGGGGCAATGTGCAGGAATGACTTGGCCAATAGCACATATCCAGGGCTTTTAACCTGCAGCATGGATGCAGCAACCTCTTTCAAAGTGGGAGATACAATCTGGGAATGTAGGCGTGAGCTGAATTGCACCAGTTGGCCTCTGATGGTAACTGTGCTGGGAAATAAACAGGGTTGCCCCACAGGAATGACCTCCTTTTACCTCTGTCTCTGAAAGATCAGACTTAGCTGCAACTGTGGCAGAGCCACAGCAGCAGCTCTGCTCCTGAGCTGGGCTTCTATCCCCAAGACCAGGCAGAAAAGCCAAATACTGGTGAATTAAGAAGGTCCATCTCCACTCCATCTCTGTGCTTATTTGAAAGAGAGACAGGTATCTCCAAAAAAAATCAAGGCACAGAAATGTGTAAGGAATTCAGACTGTGCAGAGGTGGCCCATGCTGTTCAAGGTCCCTGGCAAATCTGTGTGTTTACCTCCCTCTCTCCAGTTCTGTGTGCGCTGGCCATCTTCTGAGGCAACCACAACTGGCAACCATGCAGTCCTTGCAGCTCTGATCAAAATAGCCAGGCAGGGACAAGGCTTTGCCTGTTGATTGCTCAAAACCCTTTGGACAGACTGAGCCGAAAGAGATAGAAGTGGGTGTTTCACACACCAGTGAGCTGAAATGACTGTAGGAAACAGGGATGGACCACACATTCAAGACAAGGGAAGAGTAAAGCAGTGGGAGGCAAGCAAAGCCTTGGCTGTATCTCCTTAACCAGTTCAACACTTTGCATTGCCCACCATCGTGGTCTTACCTGGAGACAACAGCTGCATCCTGTGGAGAGCTACATAGCACTGCCATGGCCATGGAGCTTTCAGACTTCACTGCCTCTAGTGGTGTTTTCACTGGTGTGATGGGCCGGGGAATTCTGCTCTTTGTGCTTATGGGTCTCTCTTCTTTCCCGAGGAGGGCAGATTTAGCCTTCTCTGCCTTCCTTGGGATGGAGTCATCGGAGTCATGGGTGTCCTCCTCAGAACCAGTGGCTGACAGGGTTTCTGAGGCCCGTCGCCTCTCCTCACTGGAGGATGCTGAGGAGGAGGCTCCTGAGGCCAGCCGCAGGAGGCGGTTTTGCCTCTTCTCCATCACTAGGCGAGCCAAGTCAGGTTGCTTTGCCCTCTTATAAAACCTCTCTTTGGCTGAGAGTGAAGTCGAAAGGTCTGAGCCAGTGTCCTCCTCGGAGAACAAGATGGGTATCCGACTTCTATACCTGGAGCCCAGAGGTCTCCTGGGACCCTGCTGTGGTGCGTCAAGGAGGGTCTCTGCTCGCTTAAGGTGTTCTGCCATGGATGCTGACTTTTCAAGGTCAGGCTCCTTTGTAACCATCTTCCTAGGTGCTTCCAAATCCAATGAGAGTGCCACTTTGTCAGAGAGCTCTGGCTTGTCCTCAGGAGGCTTTGGAATGCCACTGCGAAGGGCCAGTTGCTCCCCCACTGTCTCTGAGGTGGCTTCAATGGGATTAGCTGAAAGCGCACAGCTCTCCGTCTCTGCCCCTTCTAGCCCCGAATGTATGCTTCCATTCTCTACCAGCGCCAGGTTGTCCTCCAGCTCTTCTTCGATGATGACCTCCTCAAACTGTCCCGGAGGGCAGTATTCCTCGTGCCTCATCAGCTGCCCGCTGGAAGACATGACATTTAAGTGGGTCTTTTCAGCAATATGAACAAATGTGCGCTCGACTTTGGTAAAGGGGGAGGAAGCTGTAGCCACTGCCACGGGAGGCTTTGGTTCAGATTTAAGGACTGAGGACAGAGTCCCTGGCTCAGATACATCCAGTTGGCTACCCATAGGCTGTGGCCGCTCGCTCTGAGGTGTCAGTGCAGCAAGAGTGCCCAGATCAACTTCTGGAGCCAAGTCTGCAGTAACCGGAGACTTTTTCAAATCACCTGGTGAAAACAGCACTAGTGTTTTGGAGCCTTCCTCCAGCTCCAGGTCTCCATCAGCAGTGGATGCTCGACCCTTGGATCCCTTCTGATCATCAGCCAGCAGTGTGGATGCTGCACACTCCTGGCTGCGCTCTGTGCTTTTTTGACTCAGGTCACTGCTGGAACCACTGTGCATGTCAATCTCATCCCCTTCCTCTTCCACCTCATCTTCCTCCTCCTCCTCTTCCTCTTCTTCCTCCTCTTCCTCCTCCTCCTCTTTTCCATTAATTTCCAGATAAGGTTCCAGAGGTTTGCAAGGAGCAGTCAAGACAACATTTGAGAAATCAACTTTCTTTATCCGCTGGGACATCCTAGGTTTTTCCCAGTAGTCTGACAAATCTTTTCTGAAGTCTTGATAAGGCAAACTTAAAGGCACCGCCTTGGGCAGACCATTCATTTCAAATGACTTCAGCATGTAGGCCTGCAAGAAGACAGATGTGACAAGAGAGTTAATATTCAGACATCACATTGACACAGAAGGCAACAGGATCAACAGCAGTGGGAAGCATCAGTGGAAAACCTCTAGACTATCATACTTCCAAAATACATTTTCGAGCAGTGATCACTTGATCATCAAAGAGGTCCTACAGCAAAGCTGGGAAGTGGCTCTTTATCAGGGAGTGCAGGGGTAAGGTGAGAGGGGAGAGTTTTAAGCTGAAAACCAGGAGGTTTAGATGAGATCTTAAGAAGAAACATTTTCCTGTGAGAGTGGGGAGGCACTGGCAAAAGTTGTCCATAGAAGTTGTGGATACCCCATCCCTGGAGGTGTTCAAGGCCAAGTCAGCTGAGGCTTTGAGCAGCCTGATCCAGTGGAAGGTGTTCCTGTCCATGGCAGGTGAGTTGGAAATGGATAATCTTTAAGGTCCCTCCCAGCCCAAACCATTCTGATATTCTAGGATTCTGTGATTTGATTCATACAAACCTTAGAAAAGAGAGATTCACAGATACTTATCAATGAAGGAAAAAAAACATGTGCCAAAGTAGTTCCTTTGTTAGCAGTCTTTAACCTGGACCTTAAAGAGCTGTTTGGAAGAAATTACTCAGGATTTTTTTATGTTTCCCAATCTTCTTCAGTATTTATATATTTACATATTCACCACTTCCTTATTGGAACCATTCAGCAACTCTCTTTTATGCCCAGGTTATTCATCCCTCTCTTCTGCTCCCATGTATCTGCAGCATCTCCCAGTTCTGGCTTCTACAGACTTCTGTTTTCAATAAAATGATCAGCAAGTCCTGAAAGCTGACAGTATCATTGTTAAACTCCAGCATGTCCAACCATTGAAAGCAATGAGAAGACAGGACAGTTGGTGGAAGCAGTGTTTCCCAAGCAGTGCTCCATGGTGGAGAGACTGCCTGTAAGGTGCTAGGAGTAGGCTGTGAAATAACACTAACAGAAATGCAGCAGCTCATACACACAGGAACACACTTGAACAAACAAGTGAAAAAGGGCAAAATAAATAAGAAATGCTCATTGACGTTTGGCCTAATTAACAATTGGTTGTGAATGAAAAACCACATCAGAACCACTCTGCAAAATGGATTTAAAGAAAATCATTTAGGTCACCCTTCTGTTAAAGAGGGCTGGAAAATGAAAGCCTTTCCGTGAACTCAATCAGTCAATAATGCATCACATGTTACCCTTGAAAAGTCCTGATCGTGAGCAACAGGGCTCCAAACATCTGCATTTTGACAGTACCAGAGGACAGGACTAAACAAGCACCCATTGAACTGCATGGTTTATGGAGCTGCCAACAGCTCACAGGTTCATCTAGCTAAAAGGAATGGATCTTTTTGTCTCTAAGGGTAGGAGGAAAAGCCCTTAATAGCTTTTTAGTCCAATTACATTATCAAATTGCACTGAAAACCTGCATGTTAGTCTGTGTGGAGCAACTGCTCTGTTAGTATACCTGAAAAATCTAAGATCTTCATGCTTGTGTATAACAGGGATATTTCAAATAGATTGGTGGGCAGCATCAAGCTAGTTACACATGTTTATAAGTTGTTATCTATTTGATATTCAGTTTTATATCTTATAAATCAAAACACAGGCTGGTTTTGGCAATGCCTCTGGGGTTCAAAGCTGCTTCTCTTCCTTCATTACAGCTGAAGCCTGTCCCTGAAGATGGCCCTGTATTAGCCTGGTTTGGGCTTTCACTGACTCACTCTACCTTTTGTATCAGGACAACAGATGTGGAACTTTGACAGGTAAGAGGGACTTACTACCCTTTAGAAAGGAAATTACCCACTTGGTTTCTTCCCTTAGGCATTTCTTGCAAACTCGTGCATTCAGAAGCCTAAGATGGAATTCTACCAGTTGGCTAGATTTTGTTTTCCCAAGGAATACCTCCCAGAAGTCCTGATCAAATTGATGTGTTTCCTCAGTGAGACTAGTACTTGATAAAGAAGCCACGACCAACATCTTGCCTTATGCTGGGCCTCCCAGTGGAAAGAGTACCCCATCCCAGGATTCTCTACTTCCATTTTCTAGATGCTGTGGTTGATGGTACAGTTGGGGGATTACTGTTTTCTCTTTGCATATGTAAACCTTCAAATCTCCTCTCAGCTCTTAGGAGCTTGTGCCATATCATCTGCTTTCTGGTCAAGGATAACTGAATCCAGTCCTGCAGTGCACAGCTCACAGAGTCCAGAGATACGGTTTCTACATCCTGCAGCCTGTCCCACCCACAACAGTGTCTCCAGTAACCCCTTCTTCCTCAACAGTTCTTTCCCTTGCAAGGCATTAGGAATTTTTTCTGAGGTGAGGTTGCACTCAGCAATAATGTATGACATGAGCTGGACAGCATGGTCAAGCACTGGAGCAGGCTGCCCAGGGAAGTAGTGGAGTCTCCTTTTCTGGAGGTGTTAAAAAAAATACAGAGATGTGGTGCTTTGGGACATGGTTTAGTAGGCACAGATGGTTAGCCTGGATGATCTTAGAGGTGTTTTCCAGTCTTAATGATTCTATGATGTTGTTGTAATGAAAACCTGGTTCTTTCCTTCTGCTCTGATGCCCCTTTCTGTCATTGAGTCGTGCAGTAGATACCTTCGTAGCGTCCACATACTTCTACTCCTGGCTGTACAAATTCCTCGTGGTATTTAGCAAATGGACTACCTTTCTGCCTGTCATTTCATTTGCCCCATGTATTTTCTACTGCTCTGCGTGGACACTGCATCCAGAGCACAACAGGGACTGCTTGGTCTCTACCTACCTTTGAGAGATTCATAGTGCTTAAGGTGTTGCATGGAGTATTCCAAATTTGCCAGAATGCATTTCTTAAAGCAGCCTGAGATTTTGATTGTTTTGCCACTGGAAATGCACCATGGTGAAAAATTCAAAGAACGGAAATATGCCAAAAACTATGAAGGGCAGAAGCTATCTACAAACTCAACTAAAAGAAACTTTGTTGAAAATATTATCTTAACAGATATCAAATATTATTAACACATGTCAAATATTATCTTAACACATATCTTATTACCTTCATCACCATCATCACCATAAGCTGTTAACAAGCTGTCCTAGGTCATCAAAGTCTGAGACTGTCTTCATTGTTGGACTACTGTGAGCAGGAGCTGACTGCAAGCGGCCACCCTGCTGAACAAGGTGTTACCAGTTTGAACCCCTCACTAGAGAAGTTTTTGTCCTCTCTTAAGAGCACAAACCTAGCTCTTCATCCCAGAGTGACACCTCCCTGAACACAGTACTCTTCGTCTTTGAGGAGGTGGGGTTTTGTGCTTCTCCTCAAGGGGGAGTTTCCATCATCCTTTCCAAGGTTCCTTTGCATGCACCTAGTGCCTGCAGCCTTGCTCTCCAGCAGATTTCACAAAACCACTGGATTAGTAACTGCACTTCACAGCAAAGCAGACAGGGTCTATTGCCATGTTTCCTATTCCAACCTGATACCAGCCACACCAACAGAAACACGTGCTGCTCTACAGCAGAGTCTGGTTCCAAATGAGAGTCATGTTGAAAAGCGGAGCCTGGTCAGATTCATTGAGCAGGAACCTGTTACCTGCAGGACAGCCAAAATTTTTCATGCGTCTCCCTGGAGTTTTGCGGGGGTGGATGGACTGGAAGTTTTCAGATGTTCCTAAACACCTTGTCTCCCTCAGGGGAGACAGTTATCCACCTACGCTATCCACAGCCTGTGAGAAACCAAGAGAAATGGGATAAACTTTTTTTTTTCCTGCATTCATGGGTGTTGAATTGTAACATCTTCAGCATAGACCGTTTGTATGCTTGTAAACATCAAGGCAGAGCTCTACAAACTTACATAAGTTGTGGCTAGTTGTAATCTGCTGCTGTGATATGACCACTGGGGCCAATGACAGGACCCAAGGGAATGGCAGGAAGATGGGCCAGATGAGGGTTAGGTTGGACATTAGGAAAAATTTCTTCACCCAGAGGTTGGTGGAGCACTGGAACAGCTTTCCCAGGGTAGCAGTCATGGCGGAAAGCCTGACAATATTCCAGAAGCTTTTGGACAACATTTTTAGGCACACGGTGTGAATGTTGGGGTTGTCCTGTTCATGGACAGGAGTTGGACTCAATGATCCTTGTATCTTCCAACTCAGGAGATTCTATGATTCTATGACTGGGTTCAAGTCAGAGAAAATAGTACTAGCCTTAATTTACATAAACTGAACTCACAGTGTGGCCTTCTGAAGTGTTTTGAACACATCTCCAACAGTCACGGAATTTTGTTTCTATTCCCAGATCTGTTTTAACTGAAAGTTTTCAGTGATAACATTTGTAAACAATAATTAAAGTCTCCATCTTCCATCAGAGCTCCTTCATCTCCCTGCTTGGTGTTCCCATGTACTCAAGGATGAGCAGGGGACACCATCTCAGAGCTGCAAAGCAGAGCAAATAGAAAAACAAAGCAAGGAACCAAACAAAAAACCCAGCCGTAACCAAGATGCTGCCTTCGATTCTTTAATAAGATTTTGGTAGTATACAAGCTTTTTTTTTCTTTTTTCTTTTCCCGATTGTCTGGATTAACATACATGGATTTAAAAAAGGCACAAAATCCATTGCACAGCTTCTGTTTTGTTTGTTTCTGATGACATTGCCTGCTCATTGTGGTTTCAAGTGTAGGATTTTACAGTACTCTGCAGCATTTACAGCATGGTCTACATACAGGTAATCAATGCATGCTTTTATACAGGAGACAGAATTCCAATTCTCTCTCAGTATTTCTATATACACAATAATACAGTGTTTTTTCTTCTGAAAAAAAGCTTTAAATTGGTCTTGCATGCTCGGTGTGCCAGAAGAATTAGTGCAAGCATATATTACAGTGTTATTGCAGTACAAAAAGGGGTTGACCTTAGGCTCTAGAGGGATTGGATAAAGGAAGAATAAAAAGACTCAAGGAAAACAAGCTTTGGATCCCTTTAATCAACTACATCCTTCCCTACTCAGTACCACCTTTAAAGCTACAGCAGGCTGCTTCCCCTCTGTCTCTCTGCTGCCCTCCCCCTGAGACGAACTTCCACAGCTTCTTCAAACCTTCTGTCCCAAGTGATGAGGACTTCTGGCAACTCGAGGAAGCCCTTCTGCTGCACCTCCTAATGCTGGAGACCTGCTTGAAGGGGACTTCCCTGAGATCCACTCCTTCAAGCTAACTCAAGTCCCAGCAAATGAAGTTTCTTAAGCAAATCTGGAAGCACAACCAGGTTACCTACAGCTTTTGTCTCAGTAGAAATGACTCCAGAAACCACATTCACCTCCTACTTGGATAGTAGTTGGTTAAACAGGATTTGGAGTCTCTCTTGCTTAGCAGCAACAGAAGTCTAAGAGGTGACACAAGGTAATGCAAAGAAAGGATATGCTGGTCCCTGAGATTCTTCATGGGAGCTGAGAAGTCCAAGAAGCAGAAATCAAGTTCCCAACATGACATTAATTGTTCCATTGGGAATGGGAAGAGGCCTTTAGTCCTGAGAGATGCAGATGGCACAGACAGCAAGAGCCATAGTCTGGTCTTCCCTGTAAGAGCTTTGATTTGGATACTATCAGGACCTTAGCATATCCTGGAAGTGACATTATCCTCTGCCAACATAGACTAAGCTTGTGTGGGACTGGGAGACCTGGCAGGATTGGCAACAAGTGGAAAAAAACCTAGAATCTGAGTTTCTGAAGCAGCTCTTTCTTCAAACCAGCATCAGATGAGGTAAAGTAGCAGGGGACTTAGAGCTGCCACACTTGCTTGCAGGATCAGCATGTTCCAAGAATCAGCACCATAAATGTCAGAGGGATGTTGTTCTTTCCAGCATCTTTTCCATCAAATGCTCCACAGCCTTTCTCTTCTTTTTTTCTTTACCAAGGTGAGTAGGACAGTCCAGTCCTATGCTGGATAAGTGCTCTGTTCCTCCTTATTTGTGCTTTCAGATGTTATTAGGTTTTCTGCCAGTTTTCCTAGTGTCTTGGATGGAAGCAATAGCTCTGTAAAGGTGGAATGCCTGTCATTTTGCTCCCACCTTTGGACCCACCAGTGTCTCCAGCAAGAGTGAAATGCAGAGCTCCCTGTCTGAGCAGACACAGGGATCACCTCATTTTTATCACTTATATGAGACTCAGGAAATGGCAAGCAAAGTGGAAGGAAATGATAATCCAAAAATTGTTGTACTCCCTAATTGTAAAGGCAACTTAATAGCAGCAAGAAAGAAGAAGGAGATTCTGAAAGCTAAACATCTTCCTTAGTCATAAAAATAACCAGAAGTCAGCAGTGCTAAATAAGGACCCGATCTGGCTTGCTTTTAGAAAGGACCAAGCTGAAGGGGCGAAAGTCCCACATAAATCCTCTTTATTGGACATGTTCAGAGGAAATTTGCCATTACTGTGTTTCTCATTGCCAGATCAATTAATTGCACTCATAATTAAACTGAGAAACTTGTTGGAGTTGTTGGAGGAAGCCCTGGGGATTCTTATGAGGCAAGTGCCCTAGATGAGGTAACTGACTTGAAAACACTTTGCATATGAAAAAATAAAACCTCCAAACATAAAGCAATTTTCTTTTCAAACACTAGAAGACGTGCAAGTAGGGGATTGCTTCCAACCCCCAGGTTACATGGTTAGCAGCTTGTTTAAAACATACATTCATCATAACATCATTTTTCCCATGGCAGATGTAGTACAAAGGAGTTGCAATACATCAAATAATACCTCAAAACATTGTCCAAAAATTAATCTTGGCGCTGTCTTAGGGAACTGCAAACACAGGTCTGTGTTATAGCAACCCAAACGCAAGATGTGTGGTATAAAAACGCAACAGAAAGGAAGGTAGGACTGCAGTGATCAGCCTTTACACATTTTATTCAGTGTTCTAATATTACCCAAAATAGGCATTTGCATATTAATTAATTATGTCCCAAGTGGCAGCACCATTCCTGTCACCAGAATGCTCTGCCACCAGCTGATGGTGAATGGAGGGATATGTTTGCTACAAGACACTGAATTAAGAAAACCCGTCTGGGCCAGGTTGCCGGAATCAGATCTGCCAGGTGAAAGGAGGCCAGGTGTGCCTTTTCAACCAGACACCATGAGGATACCTTCTGTAACCGACTGAGGTTTGTTTCTTTGTAACTGCCTTTTGAACACTTGGATGGCCCATTGGTTGGGCTCTTTTGAGCACTTGGATGGCACAAAGTTGCCTGTTACTGGCACAGAAATGCATCTGTAAGGCAGGACCATGCGTGGCCATTCACACTCCACATGCAGGTCATGGACACATAGAAACATACATACAATCAGAAATGGAAGCTCCAGCAAAAACCATCCCAATGCCACCCTGGGGACAAGAGTGACATTGGGAAGCACATCTGGCTTACTTTGGTCAGCCTCTCCAGAAAATGTTATCTCTTCCATTCACTATGGGGAGGGCTGGCAACTTCAGGGGAAGCAGCTCAAGAGGAAAAGCACCCCATGTTCTCCAGCTGAGAAATATCTGGGGTAATTTATTCACTATAAATACTAACAGGAGTTTTGGGATTTGCAAATTTTACACAATTTTCAAAGCTTCAGACCTTGTTTGCTAGGAAATATAATTTTATTCTCTTCAGCTGGCCTCTGGAAGCCCATCTGTTACTGCTAAGCAGAACTACACATATATACGACTGCTATCTCCAAATAGTTCTTTCCCATTTGTCACCAAAGGAAAAACAGAAAAGGAAAAGTAAAAGCTTCTCTTTTGAGTAGATTGGGATAAAAGAGCCCTTTTTTATCCAATGCGAAAGTAACAAAATGGTTTCAGCTCCACATAAAGTGAATAAATCTCCACTGACAACCATTAATAAAAAGTGTCATTCATCTAACCCAGCAGTGTACAATAAAAATAAATCAGGTGATTTGCGCAGTGTTATGTGGCTGGATACAAATGTGACTGGATAAAACAGACTCCACCTCACCTAAGGAAGAGATGCTAGATCCACTGGATAAATGCGGTAGCTATCTGTCACCAATCCCTCCTGATGAGCAGTAGAAAATCTCTTTATATTTCCAAGAATAATCTTTTGCCACTGCCAGGCACTCAAAATTCCACATACACATATCATGGACACTTAATTGATGGAGGCGTGAGAGGAAGGACACTAGAAAACAGGAAAAGGACTGAACACATTTTTCCATGCTTTCTGATCTCCAGTCTCACAGTGCATCTTATTGTTGAGCTATTTTACAGTGCACGACTAAGCTAGCAATGGTTATATTTTCTGGCCTTGATTTATTTACACATGATCACAGCACCAGATTCAAATAGTGCATTTTTTAATGTGAGAGAGCAAGTGAAGTTCCTGTGAACTTGCAGTCAAAGAAATGCCTCAATGATATTATATTTGGTATAGAGGTCCCACCCACTGTCCTGACAAGTTACAGATCATGGAACGATATTCTGACTCCTGAAATTCTCTCTGTGCAATCAAACTCTTATGTCTGGCTTCATCCTGAAAAGGTTTTATTTGCTGCTCACTTCCACTAGTGGTCCCGCTTATCTAACAGCAGGGGAGTGGTTCACAGAGAAAATAAAGCACTTGGGGAATCTGTTGGGTTACGAGGCCAAACAAAGGTACAAGTGCTGTTTACCTCTGGAAGTGTTCAAGACCAGGCTGGATGAGGCTCTGAGCAACCTGATGCATTGAAATGTGTCCCTGCCCATGGCAGGGGGTTTGGAATTGGATGAGCTTTAAGGTCCCATCCAACCCAAACCATTCTAGGATTCTATGAATATATTAACAATTATAAACTCCGGAAAAGCTAAATTGAGATGTTTGCCCTAAATTCCCATCTGACTGCAGAAGGCTTCTGCTACAAAACAAATGATCAAACCTCACAGAAGAGGCTGAGGCAGTGCAGCAAATGATAAAGATGGTACTAAGGTCTGGTGATGCTGCTGGAACAAAAGACAAATGAGGTAGTTAAACATTCCAAAGTGAACCCTTTGGAAGAAAGGTTGAAGCATGGAGCAGAGAAATGTCCCAAACAACATTTGTTTTGTTTCTCATCTCAAAGTACTAACTGGAGTTAGAAAAGAAGGAGTTAACTGGCTTTAAAGTCACCTTGGGAAAACAAACACAGCCCAACTACTGAAGAGTCACTCAACCTCTCTGCCTTGTGAGCAGCTGAGGGAAGCTGCTGGGGTCACCTTTGCTTATTATCGCTGATCAGCTGGAAACAATAGGCCTCTTTCCAGAAGTCCTATATACAAAAAATGTATCAAAAATTGATTTTTTTCACCTCAAAAAGGAAAAGAAGATTGTTGACTGGTTCTTAAAGGCACGCTGCCTTCTCACATAACACCTGGTTTTGACTTCCACAGAAGCAGTTGGGGAGAGCTACCTGCCAAATGGGATTGCATGAGAAACACCAAGTTTGTTTAAAACAACAAGACACTCTGATGGCCTAATGCCAGTGGCACAGACTGGATAAGGGAAGAACTGTCATTATATGTGCCAAAAGTAAGAACACCAATCCCCAAGGGAAAAAATCCACTCCTCTGTGATACCTCCAGATAAGACAGGCAATGAGAGGAAATACCAGTGAGATAAAGTTTAGAACTAATGAACAAAGTATCAGCTTCATTGCACTTAAAACTGCAAATTGTCCTGCCATGGTTGTTTGAAATACCCTATTTATTTCTATTTTCATCTGGATCCTGTCCCTGCTCCCATCTCCCAGGCTGGTGAATGGGGACAGCCACTTTTCCCAGTCCAGAAAAGATCCAGTTAGAAGAGCCTGTGCTATTTGCAACTAGAGTTGAGGCATTTTCTCACTCACAGAGACTTGGATGGCTATTCAAATTGAACTTGGGAGACAAAGTCACAACAAAAGCAGTGGTGTTTAATCAGCTGTTTGCATGGTTTGCAATCATAGATGGAAGCCACTCATATACACAATAGTTTTGGGGAATTTGCTAAGTCCTGAGGTTTCCAGGATTTGCAACTCAAGGAACTGCCTGGAAAATGGAGGTTACCTTCCATTACCAGGTGATCCGAGGTCTGAAGCACCTCCCATATGAGGACAGGCTGAGAGAATTGGGCTTGTTCTGACTGAAGAAGAAAAGGCTAAAGGGAGACATTAGAGCAGCCTTCCAGTCCTGAAATGGGTTACAGGAAAGCTGAGGAGGGGCTCTTTATCAGGAAATGCAGGGATAGGATGAGAAGGAATGGTTTTAGGCTCAAAGAGGGGAGATTTAGATGAGAACTTGGGAAGAAATGTTTTCCTGTGAGGATGGTGAGGCACTGGCCCGTGTTGCTGAGGGAAGTTTTGGATGCTCCATCCCTGGATGTGTTCAAGGCCAGGCTGCATGAGGCTTTAAGCAAACTGATCCAGTAGAAGGTGTCCCTGCCCATAACAGGGGGATTGTAACTGTATGATCCTTAAGGTCCCTTCCAACCCAAACCATTCTAGGATTCTATGATCTTTGAATTCAAACTGCCTTTAAACAACATGATCACTATTCCTCACACAGACTCTGTGTAGAGCTGAGGCTGCTCCAAGTGCCAGAATATGCCTTTTTTTTTTGTTTCCTCCAAGGAAATCAGAGAGAGGGAGATTAAAGAGAGGATGATCAAACTGCTACTGAGACTATATTGTGCAACATGAGACATGCAATGCAAAGGAAAGTGGTGCAGATTCTTGGGCATAGCAAAGGCAGGAGGTTGTGTAGATATCCAGGGACACAATAAGGATGCACGGACTGAAATACCATGAATAGCAATAATGTAAACCACGGAAGCAGGTGAATGTGTGGAGTGGGACATACATTGCCAACTGTGGTAGAGTAAAAAGGGTTTTGTCATATGGGGAAGAGACAGGCAAAGGGGAAAAAAAAAGAGGCTGCTAAATCTAAAAGAACTTCTTTAGCAGTAAGGTGAAGATGAGGAGGTTCTGCTTCCTCATCACCTTGTATGTGAAGCCTACCAACAGCTCAGGGCTACTGCTGACTGCTGCTCTTCTTCCATCCAGATTCAGGTTTAAATGTAAGCTGATCAGCACTATCTCTGCTTATGGAGCAATGGACGAGTTCCCAGAAGTGAGTGTCAGCCAGTTGTGGAGTCAGCTGCTTTATCTCAATCCAGTCTGGAGGTCAACTGCTCAAGTAGAGCTTCTTCCTTCTGGGCTGATGAGGTGGCAACTGCAAACATCCTTCACAGCTCAGGCAGCACCTGCTGCTTCCCTGCACTAGAAGGGAGAAGGGGTGCTCCAACTCTTACCCTTAGCTGAGATACATAGTAACCGAAAGGCAGCTAGAACAGCTTTCTATACACTCCTCAGAAGTAATCTGGACACAGGATTTGAGATGTGGTTGATCTGCCTCTGTTCTTGGGGACCCTTAAAGAATCTCTACATGAACTACAGGAAATAAGCTAAAGGTCTTGCAGTCAACATCTACCATGCGGAAAGGAAAGCATCAGTCCAAGTTGTGAGCCTCTAGGAACCACAAAGACATTTAGCCCAATAAATAAACTTTTGAAACAGTTTGCCCTTTTCAGAGCCACAGTCTTGCAGCAGCCTTGACAACCACAATGTCCAGGTTTACATCCACAACAAAAAGAAGGAGTGGAAAACAAGAGGGACTTTCATCATGAAGAGGTAGCATAGGGATGGGATTATATCATCCATATAGGGCATTTCTACCTTACATTTTGTCACCACTGTAACAAGAGACTTCAAACAGTGAAAGAGGTGATGCAACATAACTCTTCCGCTTACCTGGCCCTCAACACTGGTGAAAAAGCACAGGAATGGCAGACAAAGTCAGGTTCACACCAGGGCCTTGTGTCTATGTGGGTATATCTACAGGATACTCATAATGCAGATGCATTAGCATCTGCAAAATTGCACATTTATCAATATAGTTTATATACAGCCACACCCTCCCACCAAATCTTTCTCCACTGAAAGCGGATGAGTGCTGGCATAACTGCCTTTACTCAATTCACGCTAGTTTAACTCAAGCATTTACAGTAGTGTTTTCATAGAAATCACATCTCATTAGTTCCTCTCAGGGGAAAGGACTATGGGGAGAGAGTGATAAATTGGACACATCTCCCATTCTGCATAGAAAGAAAGTGAAACAAACTAAGATCAAGATATAAAAAGAAGGCTTTTGTATGTATGTACATAATTGACGCGCATTTGCTCGCTGAAGGAGAGCATGAGATCCTAGCAACAGCTACTTGTCTTTCTGAGGTATCCTCTCTGTATTGTAAAGGAGGGGAAAATACTCATTTCAAGCCTTATTTTAGATTCTGAGGAGAACAAGCACTATGTACAATGGGAAGTAAAACTAAGAACATCTCTTTCAGGATGTAAATCCTGTTTTTGGACCCTTCTGATGAACATAATTCACCTAATAACCTGATGCTGAAAGGGAATTTAATTTCACTACTATTGATTTACACTGACTTACCCCAGCTGAAGTATTTAAGGAATCTTATCATGCTCCATCCTTGGAGGTGTTCAAGGCCAGATTGGATGGGGCTTAGAGTAATCTGATGCAGTGGAAGGTGTCCCTGCCCATGGCAGGGGGTTGGAAGTGATGT
Organism: Piaya cayana; assembly: GCA_013389865.1. Lineage (NCBI taxonomy): Eukaryota > Metazoa > Chordata > Aves > Cuculiformes > Coccyzidae > Piaya > Piaya cayana. The sequence goes on along the minus strand of WAAB01013700.1, from coordinate 105,396 downwards.
GCTTTAAGGTCTCTTCCAACCCAAACCATTCTGTGATTCAATGATTATAAAATGAAAAATAACTAAGGCAAATAAGTTTTCAGCCCCATAGTCCCATGATGACTTTTTGCATTGACAGCCTTCGATCAGATGATTTTCCCTGCTCTCCCTGCCTTGCCAGTGCTGTCAGTTGTGCAAACGGACAGGGAACCAAACAGGAAAGAAACATAAGTTGAAAACAACTTTCCTTCTCCCTGTGCAGGTCCATACAGCCACATGAGCACCAGCACTGGCACTGGGGAAGGGGCTAGATGAGATGGGGTGGGGGTAGGAGGGCACCTCTTGGAGAACTGATGCTTCTGCTCCCCTTAACTTGACCATGAAATCACAGCCTTCAGTGGGAAAGAGCCGTTTACCACTTCCTTTAAGCTTTCTAGCTGTTTGGTGGGGTTTTTTTGACAACTGTTTTTGGATATATTTACATTTATAATTGCAGTCATTATAAATGAAACACAATAAATAAATGCAATATAAATGTAATTTACAGATGTGGTTTTTAGAATTGCACTGTAACTAGTTTTAATATTAATTTATTACACTTTCATATATATAAAAAGAGAGCTATTTTCACATTTCTTTAATTTGCCAACTTTTCCTCAACAGTATGTGGATTCCAGAGTAATTATTACAGCATTAGATAAAGATGTTAAAAAAAATCTGCAAATTTTTAATACTTTGCATACTGCTGTAACATAAGGATTCCAGCCATTAGCACCAATTAATTTGTTTAGAATTAAAGTGTAGAAGCCATATTGATCATGAAATAAAACCTCCCATAAAACCCAGACAACAGCAACATGTCCAATTATTCTGTTATAGAGCCCAAATTTGACAGTTTAACAGGATTGGTTTAGAAATCAATGTCCCACTTTACATAATCTCAACAGCAAAGAATTCAGTGTCTTTTAGTAATGTATTTTAACAGTTTATCACCCACCTATATCTTTAAAATGAGCATCTGACTTCTAGTTTGATCTTTGTTACTTTATCAGGGCCATGATGTTGGTGAACGGTTTAGAGGGCAAGCTGTATGAGGAGCGGCTGAAGTCACTTGGTCTGCTCAGCCTGGAATAAAGGAGACTGAGGGGAGACACCGTCTGCAGCTTCCTCACAAAAGGAGGAGAAGGAGCAGGTGCTGAGCTCTTCTCTCTGGTGATCAGTGATAGAACACAAGGGAATGGCAGGAAGATGTGCCAGGGGAGGGTTATGCTGGATATTAGGAAAAGGTTCCTCACTCAGAGGGTGGTGGAACACTGGAACAGCTCCCCAGCGATGCAGTCACGGTGCCAAGCCTGACAATATTCCAGAAACATTTGGACAATGCCCTCAGGCACAGGGTGTGAATGCTGGGGTTGTCCTGTTAAGGGACAGGAGTAGGACCTGATGATCCTTGTGCGTGCCTTCTAACTCAGGACATTCTATGATTCTATGATCTGCAGGCACCTAGACCCACATCTTTGTCTGGCAGGTGACAAACCCATCTTGCTCTTTCCAGGTAGGTACTCCTAACAGCAATCACCTCTCTTATTAGCTCTGTCTTTAATGACAGACTGCAATTCGCCTTTTGTAGATTCTGAAATTCCTTTACAAATTAATTCTCATAAAGACATGGATATGATGTCTGGCAGTGATCTTACCAGCAAAAAAGATCTCCCCTTTGCTCATATCTTAATTTTCCTGCTGATATATTAAAGAACACTTTTTTTTTCCTATAGCAGCATGATGAGAACTTTCATACAGCTCATTATTTCCCTTAACTCCCACCTCATTTTGGGACACATCAAATTCCAGAGCACTATTTCTCCCACTCTGTGCATCTGATCTATATTCTTCCTACTTGAAACAAGACCTTGTTCCTAGCCCAAATGAATAATTACTTTGAATGCAAGCAGCTTATCAAGTGACCCAGATCTTCTTGCAGAGCTGGCCTGCCAGTATTGTTATCACCACTCTTCTTCCTATGACTACAAACTTCCTCCTCACTGATTCCTTTTTTTCTCCCTGACAGTCACTAAAGGCACAGAATAGCCCTGAGCTACAAACAGGAGATCAGGAGTCATGAAACACCCCCACTTCTAAGAGATGCCAACATATAAACATTTTTTTTTTGGTTAGCTGGTTTTCAATTTACTAATAATTTTAAGTAGAAGAAAGGATTACTGAAAGGATTACTAAATCAACCACTTTTATCAATTAGACCTCTAAATGATAAGTGGCATTAGAGAGATGGCTATCTTTTAAATTTTATGTACAGAGCTATTTATTGGCTAGTCCTTTTTTGTCTGAAATGGGCAAGTCAGAGTTTATAAACACCTAGTTATCCTCTTTGTTCCCTTTCCTCATTGGAAAACTTAAAAATTGTATTTTATAATACAAAGTTATAGACATTTTTGTTCCTAAAATTGACCTTGAAAGGTGAAGATCAGTGTTTTGGAGACTGTGAACTAAAAATTATTAAGAATTACTAAATTTAAAACTACTTCTTTCTCAAATTCCATTTTCTCTGGAATCTCATATTCTATTAAAGTTTTTACTGAACATGGAAAAAATAACATCTGAGTCTACTTAAGCAAATCATCCCTCCTCAGGTCACTTTGAAAACAGCTCAGCCTTGCTCTTTCTGGTTTCTGGTCTTGACAAAAACTGCCAAACAGGATTAGGCTACTGGTTAATTCAGTCCAAGTATTTCTGGCAATGCCCGAAGCCTTTCTTAAAAATAAAACTGATCAACAAATTGCAGATAAAAAAAATTGACTGGGCAGCAAAGTGTCCTGTTCACTCAGGACAGAAATGGATTCAAGAATGCCTGTAGGAAGAGACTGGTTGTCCCCACATTGAATCTCCTCAAGGAAGGTGTGCTGCCCCCTCCACCTCCATCCTTGCATCCACAGGGATGCTCTGTGGGCAGGCAGGAGGCAGCATATGCCCATGAGCATGTCCTGCAGAACAACTGGGCCAGGTTCTACGGGCTTCAGAAAGCACCATGCAACTTGTCTGTGGTTGCACTGTCTGGTGTTGCTTATAGAAGAGTGTATCTAATATTAAGGGAGCCTCAGGCAGCACAGACATACCTAGAGAAATCAGTACTCGGAAGGAAGTGGTCATTGCAACTCCACTGCAAACATCCTACCTATGCAGTAACACCTCCGGGTCACAACTTTCTTTGCCCTTCTTCTTTAACCTTAACATCCATACAGCCTCTTCTCCCAGAAGACAAGCGAAAGGAGAAGAGGAAATGGCCTCAAGTTACACCATGGGTGGTTTGGATTGGATAATAGGAAACATTTCTTTACCAAAAGAGTGGTGAAGCACTGGAGCAGGCTGCCCAGGGAAGAGGTGGAGACACCATCCCTGGAAGCGTTCAAAAAGTGTGTAGACATGGCACTTCAGGACATGGTTTAGTAGCTTTGGTTGCATTTGGCTGATGGTTGGACTGGATAACCTTAGAGTTCTTTTCCAAACTTAATGATTCTATGATTCTAAGACCAGACCAACAGCTCATTTCAATAGAGGACAATTACTACGTTCACTTGACTACCAAAGGTCTTCAAACACCTGGTGTTTTGCACTGCAGCTATACTGAGATGGGCAGTTTGCATTTCCCTGCAAACCTGGGAAATAAAGAGATATATGACAATTTAAATTAGTTTTTATCTCCCTTTTCCTCTGAGATTTGCCACTTTTGGACAAGGGGCTCCAGGGGCTCTATATACCAAGTGCTGAGGCCAGTTTATTTCTGCAATGAGATCTGTTATCACAGGCATTTCCAAGCAAGGCCAAGAAGTAGGGATGCTCTGCCACTGAAAAGCTGCAGGTGCCTAAATTGTCTAGAATTTAGAAACAGTGTAATATACTGCTGGATCAGTAAGGAAATCCTTGCTATCCAACTCTTGACAGTCAGCGCCTCTGGAGGAAGGCAGGCATAATGGATTTGGAGCAGCTTAGGAGTGGAGAGCAGACAAACAGGTCCACTGCCACAGAACAGAGGCAAAGCCAGAGAGACAGAAATATGTGGTCACTGTATGGAAACCAAACCGCAACAAAGGAAGGGCATTTCCAAAGCCAAAGCAACAAAGAGATACATGATCGTAACTCCACAAGAGGGACAAATCCTGAGGTCCTGCCTCAGGTGAGCTTCCAGTGGGAGTCTGCCTATGTCTAGATGGAGTAAAAACCACCTACAGATTTGGCCCAGTGTAAGATGCTTGAACCGCTTTGCCTGGGGAAGGTAACACCTGCTGATACCTCCACGGTCTCTCCACTCCAGTCATAATTTGACAATATTTGTGGCTTGATTGCGTGTGTTCAGTGAGGCAGTCCTGCACTTCCTACCCCAAGGCTGCAGGACGGGCGAGCGAGTCTCTGAGATGAGCCCTCTCATCCACCTCTTTCACACATCACCCGTTCACCATCTGTGTTCTCATCTTCAGCCATGCTGCCGCCCCTCGCCCAGGTTGTTGGGAGGTTTAGAAAGGCAGATGTTTTCAGTCTCTGTGGGGTCTGGTTGCAGGGGCTTTGGAAATTACAGTACCTTAGGCCAGTGTTGTCTGGGATTCAATATTGCATTAGTGGTGACACATTGTGGGCAGGTGGGATCTATTATTGCATTATGGAGGCTGCTGCTTCCCTGAACAGGCTATGTTTTGTGTGTGAAGCGGGCCCACACCTGCTGGAGCTGGGACCTGGAAATGCGGAGGACGGAAGGCATGAGTCTGTGGTTTCCTGCCGTGAGGGGCATGTGCCTGCGGTGGGGCATGCGCACGGGGCTGCTCTCCGCTGAACGGCTGCGCTGTATGAAAGTGCCACCAACGTGAGGGTAGTGTTCTGTCTCCAGGGTTGAGGAGGAGAAAACGGAGGACGCCAGTCTTCTCAGGGGGCTGTACCTCGGGAGGGAGTGCTGAGAAGGCCTGTCCTCCTCCAACTGAAAAAGACCAAGAAGAGTGGAGGAAAAGGTGTCAGGCAAAGACTTGACTCGCCCCTGGTTTGTGATGCGCATGCTGCAGACATCTTCGCTGGTGGAGGAAAAATGCTTTTGCTCTATTTGGGACCTACTTACAGCTCTGTGTCTATAAATTCCCAGGGATCCTACCAGCACTGCCATTACAGGGGCCTGCCACGCTCTCCCCAGCCACATGCAGACATGAGTGACACCAGCAGTGTCAGTCTCTGCTATGTCAGTTCCCCTCCTCTGGCTCTTCAGTTCACCTCTCTTTTCCTCTGGCATCACTCATCTTGGCATGTCATTAGGCTACTCATGCATCTCGCACAAAGGTAACAGTTAAACTCTGGACACACTTGGAAACCATCTCTATGAGAAAAGGTGAAATGCCTAGCACTAAAATCATAGAATGTCCTGAGTTGGAAGGGACCCACAAGGATCACTGAGTTCAACTCCTGTCCCTGCACAGGACAACCCCAACATTCACACCATGTGGTGTTCAAACACTTCTGGAATATTATCAGGCTTGGCGCTGTGACTGCCTCCTCAGGGAGCCTGTTCCAGTGCTCCCACTTTCTGAGTGAGGAACTTTTTCCTAATATCCAGTTTAACCCTACCCTGCACATCTTCCTCCCATTCCCTTGGGTCCTGTCATTGGTCACCAGAGAGAAAAGAATATATGTATTTGAAAGTAAAGGATTCTCAGTGGCTCTTCTTTTTTAAAATAAACTCCAGGGACTTGTAAGGGGGCTGTTAGTGAACTTTTCTCACACTGCTATCCTCTCCATATTATATTGAGTACCTGTAGGGGGAGTGTTAATGCTTCCAGTTTGGGTAAGTAGAGGACAGGCAGCAGCTGGAAAGGCAGGCAGAATGTAATTCTTTTTTCAGTGAGAAATTCCAAACACAGAGCCATGGGAAGACATGAGGAGAAGATGCACTCTTAGGTCCCTTTTCTGCTTCTGTGATCCTGGGATGGCCAGGAGAGGGTGGAAAGTATACTCACAAAGCTTGTGTCAGGATGAGATCACAGTCCCTACCTTCCCTTTACGCACTGACTGAAAGAGAGAGGCATTGCAGGAATGACTTCAGATTCTTCACCCTGAAAATGCTAAGCCCTTCCGCCCCTTTCTACCTCTGCTATGAAACTCACGCTTTCCCAGAGGTCTGCAACCTCAATTTCCAAAACCAGACAATTTTTCCTGGAATTACATATTCCCTGTAAAATCCATTCCCTTTCTTGTGATGCATTTCTTTTCAGGAAATCTCTACAAGTTTTAAAATATAATAGGGAAATGTGAAAAGCCAATATTGTATTTCATAGAATCATAGAATGGTTTGGGTTGGAAGGGAACTTAAACATCATCCAGTTCCAACACCCCTGCCACAGGCAGAGACACCTTCCACTCCATCAGGTTGCTCAAATCCCCATCCAACTTGGCCTTGAACACCTCCAGGCATGGGTCAGCCATGACTTCTCTGGGTAACCTGGGCCAGTGCCTCCCCACCCTCACAGGAAAAAATTTCTTCCAAATATCTCATCTAAATCTTCACTCTTTCACCTCAAAACTGTTCCCTGTCATCCTATCCTTGTACTCCCTGATAAAAAAACCAAAACCCTCCTCAGCTCTCCTATAAGGCCCCCTTTAATTACTAAAAAAGCTACTATAAGGTCTCTCTTGAGCTGTCTTTGCTCCAGGCTGAACAAGACCAACTCTCTCAGCCTGTTCTTGCAAGGGAGGCGCTCAAGCCCTTGGATCATCTTCATCACAGAATCACTAGGTTGGAAAAGACCCTCAGGATCATCAAGTCCAACCATTTCCATCAGTCACTAAACCATGTCCCTAGGCACCTTATCCACCTGCCTACTGCCAGGGAAGGTGAATCAACCACCTCCCTGGGCAGCCTGTTCCAGTGCCCAATGACCCTTTCTGTGAAAATTTTTTTTCTGATGTCCAGTCTGAACCTCCCCTGGCAGAGCTTGAGGCCATTCCCTCTTTTCCTGTCCCCTGTCACCTGGGAGAAGAGGCCAGCTCCCTCCTCTCCACAACCTCCCTTCAGGTAGCTGTAGAGACCAATAAGGTCTCCTCTCAGCCTCCTCTTCTCCAGGCTAAACAACCCCAGCTCTCTCAGTTGTTCCTCGTAAGGCCTGTTCTCCAGCCCCTCCACCAGCTTTGTTGCTCTTCTCTGGACTCGCTCCAGAGCCTCAACATCCTTCTTGTGGTGAGGGGCCCAGAACTGAACACAGGATTCAAGGAGCGGTCTCAACAGTGCCGAGTACAGAGGGAGAATAACCTCCCTGGACCTGCTGGTCATGCCGTTTCCGATGCAAGCCAAGATACCACTGGCCTTCTTGGCCACCTGGGCACACTGCTGGCTCATGTTCAGTCAGCTGTCAACCAACACCCTCAGGTCCTTCTCCTCTGGGCAGCTTTCTAGACAGACTTCTCCTAGTCTGTAGCACTGTATAGAGTTGTTGTGCCCCAAGTGCAGGACCCAGCACTTGGCCTTGTTAAATCTCATGCCACTGACCTCAGCCCAGTGGTCCAGCCTGTTCAGATCCCTGTTCATGGTCTCCTCTGTACTCGCTCCAACAGATCCATGTCTTTCTTGTGTTGAGCACTCCAGAACTGAATGCAAGACTCCAGGTAAGGTCTCACAAGAGCAGAGTAGAGGGACAGAATTCCCTCCCTCATCCTAGTGTTCACACTTCCTTTGAACTTCTTTCCTTAAGCCAACACTGCTCTCCTTACCTTACTAGAGATGTTGCCCTTGCAAATGACATGAGGAGAAAAAAAGCTGAACTTCATCCAGTCTCATCTCCTTCCTGTCACCTTCAATTTCTCTGCAGTGCTTTGAGACAGGAATCTTATCTTCATAAGTGCCTGAGAACTACTCAGCTCACTGTAGACATTAGATGTGAAAAGCAATTATTCACAGTCCTAAGTGTACTGCATAGATCAGACTGTCAGATAATAATAATGTAATGCTGCTACACAAGAGTATTTGGGAGAGAGAAATAAATTCTAGACAGCAGCTCTAATTTCTCAAAAAGACAACTACCTCTTCTGTGTGTAGATGGTGTAAAAGTTCTGTTCTGAGTGAGCTGCTTGTAGGCTGCACTAAGTCTACTGAAATTCTTATTATTACTTTTTGTTCCATGTTTGGGCTCAGCATATTGTGTGATTTCCAGTGTACATATCATCCCAACATAGCAAAGCCTTCTCAGAACAAAAGGGATCACTCCAACTACTTAGATGGACATCCTTTACAGCACAGGACCAAGGACTTTGCCCAGACCATGAAGAGGCAGGCTGCAATACCCCATCAGCAAGCACCCTTAAGTACTTCTGCATCCTGGTTGAAGCTGAGGTTATAGATGCCACTTTTCTTCACTGACGTTCTAATTCTTAAATTACCCAGTCAATGCTGGAGGTGCTGCCCCCTTTTATCCCTTTGCCCTTTGCAGCAATCAGGGTGGACCACCTTCCATGAGGCCTGTTCTGCTCTGTTTGGACAGGAGCAGTGTGACACCTCTCATATGAAGTCCTAGAAAAATGTGATGTTGATAGAGTTCAGGATATTTTAAAGATCGTAGAAGCATAGAATAGTTTGGGTTGTAAGGGACCTTAAAGATCATCTATTTCCAAACCCCCAGTGATGGGCAGGTACTTACACTAGATCAGGCTGCCCAAGGCCCCATCCAACCTGGCCCTGAACAACCCCAGGGATGGGGCAGCCACAACTTCCCAGGGCAACCTGTGCCAGTATCTCACCAAAATGTAATCAGGAATTTCTACTGAGCTCAAGGTTTTGTTTGTTATGACCTGAATATACATAATAAGTGCATGTGAGCATTACTTTTCTTACAGTATCACCCTTTTGCTGGTCCTTTATTCCTAGTGCACAAGTGGAAAGGGACTCTGAATCTCAAGGATGTAAGAAACAGAGCCAACTCCAGGCGCACCCTTCTTCATCATCTGGAAAGCCCTTTTCATGTGGAGGGAAGCCAGAGGAGCTGAATGTCAAAAAATCACATTGTCCACAACAGGTAGCAAGCACAGCTCAGTGGGAATCATGGTGAGTGAGAGGAAGTGAATCTGCCCCTTTTCTTCAAATGTCCGTTTCTCACCCCTGAGAAACGGTCCCTCAGATCCCCCAAAGCAGCCCACAGACAATGCTATAGAAGGGAAAGGAAACCAAGACACGGAGCACCTTTTCATGTCTCATTCTTTCAGGAAGTCCATCTGTGGCATTCTCCTAGCTGAGAAAGGCTGGCTGTGGGAGAAAAGAGGCCAAGGAGATATTTTTAAGAGTGATTCTAACAAGTCAGCTAAGTTGGTGAGGAAATACCCCTGTGCCTCTGCACATTGGGACCTTTTCTAAAAGATGAACTCTTGGCTCTGCGAGATAGACTGTAAGAAAGAGTGTAAGTAAAATGCTCTCTGAGCTCTGCAGAACAAATCCAAGAAGAGGTAAGGAAGAGTTAATATCATCTCCCACCATTGCTTGACTTTTCTTGTGTTTTTTTTAGATGCAATATGATTTGGACAGGTGTGTTTTAGGCAGACAAGTCTTAAAACATTTTATATAATGCCAACTGCACCAGCAGTGAGGGAGATTCAGAGTCAACAAAACCTAGAAGGACAGACCTACAGTCAAAAATCGTTAAAACATATAAATGGATGAACATTCGTATTTCTTGCCAGTGCAGAAGGCAGCAGTAAGTTACCATCTCTGTCAAATGACAGTGGATTTATGTCTATACATTTAAGAACTTGACAGATTTTTATATTATATTGCTAGGTGTGGCTATAAAGGACCTCCAATAACCATAGAATCATAGAAATATTTGGTTTGGAAGGGACCTTAAAGACCATTCAGTTCCAACCTTGCTGCCACAGGCAGGGACATCTTCCACTGCAGCAGGTTGCTCGAAGCCTCAGCCAACCTGGCCTTGAACACCCCCAGGGATGGGGCAGCCACCACTTCTTTAAGCCACCTGTGCCAGTGCCTCACCACTCTCACAGTATAAACATTTCTTTCTAAGATCTCATCTAAATCTCCCCTTTTTCAGCTTAAAGCCTTGTCCTGTTCCTGCACTCCCTGATAAAGAGCCCCTCCCCAGATTTCCAGCAGCCTCTTTCAGTACTGGAAGCTACTCTAAGTTCTCCCTGTAGCTTCCTCTTCTCCAGGCTGAACAACCCCAACTCTCTCAGCCTGTCTATCATAATAGCAACCCTATGTCATGATTAATATGCTAACAGAAGTACAGCTTCAATCCTTTATCCCCACTCAATCTTAGGCATTTCTATAGCTTTAGCTAGTGTATAAAAATAAGTAGAGATTTATTAGTACATTTCTGAAATGCATCCATTAAAGCAAAGAAGTGAGAGCTCTGTTGAACAGCTGGGTGCTGCACTGAGCGGAGCATTAACAGAAGGGCTTGAACAGGACAGAATTTCTCGACAGACCTATTCTCCCTCTATATCAGGGCTCCGCAAGAGGTCTATGTTCCACTGCAGGTGTCCTCTTTTCAGCTGAAATGTGGAGATATCTATTACATTAGGATATTTGGGTCAGAATTTTCCCCAGGCTGTTCAGAGCCTCCTCTGTACTTTACTTTCCCCACAGTAGCATCTGTTCGTACTGTGCTCCCTCTTAAACCCACACAGTTTCACAAGGACACCACCATCCATCAAAATTACACTATAATATCTTTCTTCCATGGATATATAGGAAAAGAAGGTGAATAACAGCAAAAGCAAGTAGATGTGGCACTTTGGGACATGGTTTAATAGGCATGGTGGTGTTGGGCTGATGGTTGGATTTCATGACCTTAGACTTTTCCAACCTTAATGACTCTAGGATTCTGTAATATATGAAGGGAAAACCATGCTTGATGAACCTGATGGCTTTCTGTGATGAGATGGCTGGCTGAGAGGTTGTTTACCTCAACTTTAGTAAGGTTTTTGACAGTCTTCCATAACATCCCTCACAGACAACATGATGAAACATGGCCTAGATAGGTAGACAGTGAGTTGGACGGAAAACTGAGCTGCTAGGCTTAAAGCGTTGTGCTTGGGGAAACCAAGTCCACCTGGAGGCCAGTCATTAGTGGCACAGGCAGGGGCTCATATGGGAGCCACTACTGTTCAACAGCTTGGTGAGACAGAGAGAACCCTCAGCAGGTTCACAGATGATACAAAATAGGAGGAGTGGCTGGCTCATTAGAGGGTTGTTCTGATACTGAGAGGCACCTGGACAGGCTGGTGAAATGGGCAAAAAGTGATTTAATGATGTTCAACAAGGGGAAGTGGAAAGTTCTTCACCTGGGGAGTACACACCCGGGGACAGCTGTCTGGAAAGCAGTCTGACAGAGAACCTGGAGGTTCTGATAGACACTAAGCTGAACACAAGCCAGCAAGGTGCCTTTGTGGTAAAAAGGGTGAACAGCCTCCTGGGTTGGAGGAGTGCTGCCAGCAGGTTGAGGAGAGGTAGTCCTTCCCCTTTGCTCACCACTGGTGAGGACGCCCCCGTAGTGCTATGTTCCAGTTCTGGGCTGCCCAGTACAAGAGAGACATGCATATACTGGAGATAGTCCAGTGAAGGGTCACAAGAATGATGAAGGGACTGGAGCACTTCTCATTTGAGGAAATGCTGAGAGACCTGAGACTCTAGAGAAGCAAAGGTTTGGGGGTTTCTTATCAACACTTATAAATAACTGATGGGAAAAAGAAGTTGGATCTAGATTCTCCTTAATGGTATCCAGTAAAAGGACAAGAAAAAATAGGCAGATATTGAAATACAGGAACTTCCAGTTAAACATAAGAAAAAGGATTTTTACCATAAGGGTGATTGAACACTAGAACAGGTTGCCTAGAGAGGTTGTAGAGTCCCCATCCTCAGAGATATTCTGACTGGACACTGACCTGAGCAACCTGCTCTAGTTGATCCACCTTGGAGCACAGGGTGGGACTAGATGATCTCCAGAGGTCCCTTCCAACCTCAGCCATGCTGTGATTCTACAATAATCCAGAGGTCACTGCCTTTTTGCCAGTAAGAAGTAATGACTTGTACCTTGGAGCCAGAGAATGGAGGAACAGAAGAAACCATTAAAGCAGGGCTTACCCATTTGCTCTCAGTACTCTAATGACACCAATGGAAGATCACCAGCTTTCAGGAGACCAGAATGAGGTCTCAAATTGGTACAGCAAGGTCTATGACCTCAGTCCTGGTAGTTTTGCATTTAGTGACATTTTTACTTATCTTAAAGGCTGAGTTCATATTCCAAGCTCAGGAAGACTTACTGACACACACACACACACAACCTAATCACAGTTTCAATCAAACCCAGAAGCAGCTCAAGACTGAGCTACAGGAAACATCTCTCATTGCTAGAGAAGCCTTCAGTATATTGATTATTTAAGTTCTTGGTCAACTTATTAGCATCCCAACCAACTGCTCCTCCACCTCTGCTGTAAGCAAGAAGAGGCTTCTACTTTCCATAAGGTGCCAAGTCACTTTTCCTTTGAGAGTTACCAGCTGGGTTTTTGACAGCAAATGGAAAATTAGGAACGTCTGCGCATACAGAAGCAACTGAAATATCCAGACATCAAAGGAAGCACAACTAAATCCTGGTCAGTCCAAAAGCCCAGTATTGATCTGTATGTACACAGCTAGTCCCAGGAGTAACTACAGGGTACTTCACAATATAGGAGCAAAAAGAACGCACTGGAGAACCAAGACTGTCTAATATATTAGCAGTCATCACTCATAGTCCCATTAAATTTACCTTTTTTGCCTGTTTTTTATCCCTGTGCATTGATAAGCAGCCTTCATATTGCATCACACTTAACTCCCACAGCATTATTATGTGCCATAGCCAAGAAGGCACCTCCAGCCTTCTTTAATGCTAAATATGCCAGTGAAGTGTTCCTGCTGCTTCTTACAGACGGTTCTTGCAATCTTACAGGCCTTGCACATCTTGCACTGACCAGACTAATAAACGTACAGACAGAGCAATTCAGACACAGAACTTTCCAGCCCTGCCAGTCTTGCCTATGTGATTTCTAGATATCTGGGGCATTCCACATATTGGTTTTATACAGCAAATATCTCCACCTTCCAACTGGATATGAGAGCGTCTCCATGAGAAGTGTATAGTGCTGCTATTCCGTGCTCAGCAGGACAGTCCCACCAGTGCCTGCTGTCAGTATTTCTGTTCTTCCAGTAAATGCTGCAGCCTCATAAACCTTAAAAGGAACACTCATGTTTTGCTGCCAAAACTACTAGTCTTTTTTTCTTGTACCTCCCTGGGATCCAGAGAAGAGAAAAATCTGGGTAAGGCCTGAATGGAAAGATGTTCTTTTAACAAGCTCCAGTGAACACTCGTTAAGGAACAAGCTCAAGAGGGAGCGGGAGATGGAGCTACCATCTTCCATACAGGAAGAAGCGGACTGCATGGATCCCTGCCATAGGAGGGCATCATTGTCTACACACGACCCAAGACTTGCCTGCTCTTTGCGGCACTTCTGGATCCTGCATGTGTGAGAGATCTTAAGTAACATACAAATATAGGAAGCCCTCAGGAAAACATTTTATTGCCTCTTGCACTGAACTTTCTGGGACAATTGTCTTCTGAATGTCTGAGAAATGAAGATTAGATATGACAGAGGAACTCTGAGCCTATATCATGTTTCTCCAGGTAATGTAATAAATTACCTCCCAATAAAACTTAACTTCTTTATATCCTCAGAGGACCACAGAAAAAAAACAAAACCAAAAGAAAAAAAGCCCTCTACAACTGGAAAAAACACAGTAGGTTAAGAACATTTCTCTGAGTAAGCACCTGGTAAGCGCAACACCAGTCACTGAAGTAAGGTTGATGGGTTGTGCATGCTGGTTAATCTGAACTTTTGATTTGGCATTTAGAAGAAAGTTTAATTTCAGGGAGTTATTTTATGATCTGTATTGCTGCTGGCCTGCCCAGTGCCTATGTGTGATTAGATTAGAGTGCATTCTCTTGCCATACACTGCTGTTGCTGCTGAGAAACTACGTGGAGAAGATTTGCTAGGGACACCTCCATGCAAATAAGTGGATATTAATGAAACAGCAATAAGGGAACTGATTAAATTTACCCACAACCACAACTGTGCTCTCCTCTTGTCCCTGTGTCAAAACGGCTGAAAGTTCTTGCTAACAGTGTGTCCTTAGTAGGGGACAACATTGCTAGCTACAGGGAGCACTTCTGAGTTGTTCACAACATTCGCAAGCACTGTCAGAAAGTTTCACAAAGCATATCCATGCTTGGAGTCACAGACATCTCTAGCACAGTTGAGGTTTCCCAAGATGACGCAATGCTAGGCAACAAGATACAGACCCCGGCATCTTACCTGTCTCTGAGGACCTGTAGGTTCAGATTCTCGTCTCCTTTGTCGGATAGCTGGTGCTGAATGTAGGGGGGAATGGGCTGGACTTCCTGTCTGCTGTTCGTGTTTACTGTCAGATACTGTTTGAGAAGGTCCTTCATGTCTGTGGGAACTGTCCTCCTCAGTCACAGGCTGCATGGCCCGACTTCGCCCATCATGTGTCTTCGGTCTGACTGCAGCATCTACCCCCAAGCGCCTTCTCTCCTCACCATCTTCAATAGGTCTTAGTTCCTCAGGCTCCTCATCTGTGGTTCCAGAGGTGCTTGGCTCAGCACCTGGGTGGAAGTCCTTCAGCTCTGTCTCTTTGTCAATGATAACCCACTCCTTGCTATCAAAGTCCTCCTCCTCTGCGAGTGGCACTGAGCGGAAAGCATTGCTGAGGGCTTCATGTTCCACCGAAGCAGACACATCCATCCTACCGCTTGCCTGCCGGTCAGCCTGGCCGGTATCAATGGACAGCATCTGGGCTGGCTGGGAGGAGCACACAAGCCGTGATGGAGAGCCGGGTAAATCCATTCGAGATCTAAAGACAGAACATGAAGCTATTAAAAACACATCAGGTTTGTGGTTACAGATAGGGATCATAACAATTGAGACAAAATCTGTATGGTGCTACACACTCATTTCTTTGCTTCAGAAAGACAGGCTTAAGCAAAAATATTTCTTTAGAACCCACAATGGCATAAAGATTTCCCCCCCTTAAGTGCTTCAGCATGACAGCTGATTCAGCATCTCTCCTCCTTGTAGGTGACAGGACAAAAACCAGCTTTCCCCAACAAAACCAATACACTCTTTCCCCTTTGGCAAGTTCTACTGGGCTGTGAAAACCAAACAAATCAAAACATTCCTAAATCATCTACTAACAGTGACTCTGTTGGACTTCTATAACCTTTTCAGCTGCACTGTGCTATCTCTATGGTGGAATGAACTCTTCAAAGACAGCAAGAATCACTGATATCATTGTGCACAGATGACCCCCAAATACTTTGGAGGAGTAGGAAACAAATACAGCAAGTATGCCTTTACAAAGGGTAGTGTAATGTTCAGTGGTTCACAGTAACAGCAGCTTCTGCAGTCACGCAGAAATACCTTTCAGTGAAGCCACGGAAGCTCCCTGTGCCACAGCAGCATCTCAGCTGGAAAAGCTAGTGGCACTTGTGTCTTTCTGCTCCACAGAGTTATGATCCATGCGTCTCATTTGACCTTGTACCTGCTTTACTTCTCTGTCACACAGCCTAACAGCTTGTTGCACAAAGCTAGAGCATCTGCTGTGCAGAAAAGGACAGCTTCAATGTGTTTTACAAAAGGATTTCAACAATGACCATACAGGAGCCTAATCTGGGAAAAACCTTCCATGTTTGAGAAAGCATGAGGAGAAACAGAATCATAGAACCATAGAATTGTTAAGGTTGGAAAAGACCTCAAGATCATCAAGTCCAACCATCAACATAATAGCAATGTGCCTACTAAACCATGTCCCGAAGCACCACATCTACATGCTTTTTGAACACTTTCAGGGATGGAGATTCTACCGCTTCCCTGGGCAGCCTGTTCTAAGACTTCAGCACCCTTCTAGCGAAGAATATTTTCCAAATGTCCAATCTAAACCTCCCCTGGCACAACTTGAGGCCATAAAGTGACTGACCAGTGGGTGAGAGTCGCTAAGGAAAACTGGGTATCTTTAACACAGTGGAAGGTCAGGGGTGAGGTGGAAAGAATTACAAGTGAAAATGAAGATTTTTTTTTTAAGAAAGAGGAATTAAAAAAGAAGGTGAAGCAAAGTGAATAAACCCAAAGATCTCAGCAAAAGCAATCTGATGGGTCTAAAAGAAGCAAGACTGTATTTTTTAAAGTCTTAAACATATGTAATCATGAAGAGGGAACATAAAATATGCAAAGCAAGAATGAAAAATGGCCTATGCTGTGTATGCAAAGAAGAGCTGGATTTTTAAAGAGCTTTTGCTAAAAAGCTAAAAGATACTCTGGGATCAACCAATGTCTTTGTTCACCAGTATAAGTGACACTCCTGGAGTAGAATAATTTACTCCAGAAAGACAGAAAAACTTCCCAGTGCTGAAAGTCAGGTCCCCATTGTGATAAAAAGAAAACAGAATGAAAAGAAGACTGTGGCAGAGTGGGACTGTATTTGCACCATAGTTGGTGCAGGCTGCTTGGAAGATGAAAAAAGATCTTGATTTTAAAAACAGGAGCCGAGGGAAGAAGTCAGGAGAAAGGGATGCGTTTTGGATAATACACATTTTCTGCATTAAGTTATGATGCTGAGTAGACAAGGAGGAAGGGAAGAAATAAAGAAAGCAGATAAAAGCATTCAGTGAATACACAAGACTAGTGTTGCTGAATGTTATACATGTGAGGGTGGTGAAACACCGGCACAGGTTGCCCAGGGAGGTAGTGGAGGCTCCATCCCTGGAAACAATCATGGTCAGGTTGTATGGGGCTCTGAGTAACCTAATTAAACTGAAGTTGTCCCTGCTCACTGCTGGAGGGGTTGGACTAGATGACCTGTAGAGGTCCCTTCCAACCCAAAGCATTCTATGACTCTATGAAATGACTTTTCTCCTTTTTGACCTTCCTATTTTAAAGAGCCTTTCCTCCGAGTAAGAAAAAGAAGTAGCAAGACCCAAGATTTGTTATTCAATCCTTAAATTATTAAGAGTAACACAAACAACTTTCCTGAATTACAGAGAAGCATTACAGCTTCTTCCAGCCACCCAGATTAAAACAGTACTGAGGGGTAGTACTAGGGGCTTATCTTCTTCCCAGTTCTTACTGATGGTTCTTCATTTCCAGCTACCATCTCCTTGTGACTGTTCTTGTCGGCTGAAGTCTGTCAGATTTTCTCTGAGAAGGTCTGTCTCTCCCTTACCTCTTTTAGAGGGGCCACTTCACCAGTATGTCCTGCAACCACAATCTGTGCCCTGACTATCAATGGGAAGAGCCGAAAGACTAGTGACTGTTTACATTATCTCTGATCTGATGTTTTGATTTCCCTCTGTCAAAGGTCCCTCCTTCCACAGGAGTTCTTCCCATCCAGGGACAGGATAAGAATCATTCCTACTAACTTTCCTTATTAACAGACATGAGTGTCTCATCAGAATGATCATACTGGCCATGAACACCCACCCAGAAATGAACCTCCAGTGCCTGCTGATCTAATGATTAAGTTGGTCTCAACAGTCAACCCTTAAGACACTGTTAAAACCTTTAGGAGGCTATGGAGGGGGACCAAACCTTCTTTCGTGTAGATCTGCTTTGCCATCAGCAGTGGAGAGGCGTTCTGACTCAGGGCTGTTCACACGGCGATATCTTAGGGAGCGCACTTGTGCGGTAGGGGACTCCGGAGGCACTCGGACAGGGGAACTGGGGCAGACACCGTTTCTCTGCTCCTCTTCCACCATGCACTGAGTCTGTAGGAAGTAAACACAGAGAACCTCAAAATCTGACCAAAGACATTGGTTTCCCATGTTTCACTGTTGGTCTGTGCTTTCTTCCAAGATACAGTTTTCATTAAGGTTGGAAAAGACCTCTAAGCTCATTCAGTGCAACCGTCAGCCCAGTATCACTGTGCCTACTAAACCATGTCAAAAAGTGCCATGTCTACATGTTTTTGGAACATTTCCAGGGATGGAGACTCCATCACTTCCCTGGGCAGCCTGTTGCAATGCTTCACCACTCTTTCCATAAAGAATTTTTTCCTAATATTCCATCTAAACCTTCCCTGGTGCAACTTGAGACCATTTCCTCTACCCAAGCAATTTTTGAAGAAATGCAAAGGCCCATACACCCTTGCAATTTTCTAGTATTAAAACAAGGTCTGGCTTTTAAATAAATTGAAATTTTTAAACATCTTTATAAGGTGGCCTTTGTATTTCAATTACCCTAAATAGTTGATCCAAAGGAGTGATGATGAGCTAACCTACTGCATGCACAATCTCTGATGGGCTAAGCTACTGCATGCACAGTCTCTGATTGCTTAACCAAGATGTCTAAAAGGTCTTGCTTGTCAATATTTATCAATGCAGGGTCCATGAATTATATTGCAATGTACAGACTTCTGCTTCTGATGAACTTGATACAACTAAGCCATTTCCTAATTCCCAGGGTGATTGGGGTTTTTTTGTTCGTTGTTTTTTCTTAATCTTGGCCCTATAATAAAAGTCCTCCAGGGCATAAACGTAACTACAGCACCTGTAAGAGCTTTCCACAGATCCAACATCATGAAGGGATCTGAACACTCTTGTGGACACTTGTGCACATGTGTTCATACTCTACCAGTACAGTTTGTTTTCATATAGTCTTAGTGAATTTGATTTCTTTTTAAATTTAGCAGCAAAGGAGCAAAAATCTGCCTTCTGCCTTCCATTGTGCTGCTTCCCCTTGGAAGTGCCTGCTTAGGCAAAAGGATAGAGGCAGAATGGTCCAAGGCTACAGCAGCAACCTAGGATTTGCATTCAATGCTGTCATCCTGCCAGCCATGCAACATCAGTTGCTACACGCTGCCTGTGTAATGATGTGCATTGAGACTCCAGTGCAAGTTCCTAGCAGACAGAGTGTTTACCCTTCCCTGCAGCATGTCCTACATTCACTTGTCCTCTATTAAAGCCAGAGGCTCTGAGTGCAAGCAGGCATCTCAGTCAAATGCTGCCGATCCAGACAGTTGCCTTTGTGTGTGTACTGTGTATATGGTCTGTGATCATAAATTAGCAGTTCTATACCATCCAGGCTGGGTTGGGAATGCATAACTAAGGAGCCTTTGCAGCTAGGGAGAGCGTAGGGGAACTTTCAGGCATTACAGAAAAAGGAGAATAGATTATAATGATTTAATCTGTAATCCATTTGGGCCAGAAGAGTTTAGTGACAAAGGAAGGTCAAATGTTCTTGTGAAAGGAGCAAAGTGCTGACTGAACTGTAGGGTAATAGGCAACTTGGTAAGATCCAGGACAGAGAATTGGAGAAGGAAGAAGCTTCTGGGAAAAAAAAAACAAAACCAAAAAAACCAGAATGAGATGTGGGTTTTTTTTTTTCTCACAGAATGAGAAAGTTCAGTTACAGCTGAAAAGCTCGTTAATGTTACTGTAACATGTTCCCCTTATTCTGTGCTTTTGGAGGAGTTTGAAGGTGTAATTAATCAGGATCCAGCACTTTCAAAAAACAGGACAGTGATTTACTGCTGCATAACATAGGAGCTGTGCAGAGATCAGGTTTTAGACACAGTTGTACCTGTTCTTCACTGAGGTTATGAGCGAGAAAGGAAACACCTCCTGTTAGCACCGACTCAGCAGACAAAGTAGCTGAACTAACATGGTGTTGGCAAACCAAATCCATGGGATCAAGGGACATGGAACCTTGAAACAGTAAAATAAGTGGAGGAAGGAGAACCATGAGGATGATTTAGAAAGGTTAATTACAGTAAGTAAGGAACCCGTACTTAGCACTAAAATAGGAGAAGTGGGACAGAATGAGATCTGAACTGCATGAACAGAGAAACAAGGATTACCTTAGAGAGGTACTGGGGAGAAAAGCACTGCAAGATCTACTCATCATCTAAATACAAAGAGTAAGACAGAGAGCCAGAGTGACTTCTAGTGCTACAAAACTGGAAGATGAAGGATGATGAAGCTGTGAATGGCAGAAGGTTGTTTTACACACCAGCTGTCCTTTCAGTTCTAAGAGACACAAGAGATGCCCGAGATTACAAGCAGAGGTGAGGCTGTGCTCTTACACATCAAATCCACACCTTCTCTTTCTCACTATGTAGTGGCTGTGACTTGAATGAAAACTGATTCTCTCTCAGAGAAGTCAGACTAAAGATAATAAACCTAGCACAGTGAAAGGAGAGGCAAGAGTCAGACTAAAGATAGCAGCCTTCACAGTGAGAAAGGACAGACTTCAGCTTTGGAGAACGTGATGCCCTGGGCTCTGTTTCACAGACTGCTGTGTAGCTACAGAGCTTGTCAGAACTGAAGTGTTCATTGCCATGCTGACTGACTCCCAAAGCTCCTTTGCCAGTAAACTGACAAGCAATAGCATATCCCTTGATGAGAGAGTCACTTGATTGTGCTGTGGATCTTGTAGAAACTCTCCTTCTTCTAGCTGCTGTGATGACAGGGTTTACGAATGACAGTGCTGGGTACCTAAGGTATGACACATAACTAGCATGTAGAAAGGATGTTTAGGATTCCATTGTGCACAGCTTAGTATGACTGAAGAGGATCAAGGCACCAGCTGGTTCAAAAGAACAGAAAAACACATAGGAGTTACCAGGATTTTTCTGTAATACTCTTTTTTAATCCTATGTTGTGAAAACAGAACTGTCCAACTCTACTAGGCTTTTCTAACTCCATGTGTTTTCAAACAAGGACTTCTGGGAGTGCACAGCTTACCAGTGAGAGACAAAGAAATTATTTGAACTTAGTTTCTAATTTGCAATATTGGGGAATGCTTCTGGTTATGTGCTGTATAGGTTAAGAAGGACAACAAAGCTGGTGAAGGGGCTGGAGAACAATTTATGAGGAGTGGCTGAGGGAACTGAGGTTGTTTAGCCTGCAATAAAAAGGAGGCTGAGGAGAAACCTTATCACTGTCTACAACTACCCTAAAGGAGAATGCAGCAAGAAGGTTGTTGGTCTCTTCTCCCAAATAGTAAGTGTTAGGACAAGAGGAAACAGCCTCAAGTTGTGCCAGGGGAGGTTTAGATTGGATATTAGGAGACATTACTGAAAGAGTGGTGAAGCACTGGAACAGGCTTTGAGCAACTTGATCAAGTGGAAGGTGTCCCTGCTCATGGCAGAGGGGTGGAACTGGATGATCTTTAAGGTCCCTTCCAACCCAAAACATTCTAGGATTCTATGATTTTATGAAAAATACAAGAATATTAAATAATAGTTCCTCTCATTCTTCATAGGGGTGAAACCATCCTTAAATGCTCCGTATAGACTGCGCTACCCTTAGGAGGGAAAGCTAAAAAAAAAAATCTAAGAGAAAAATTAGTCATGACTAAAGACGTAGAAGAATATAACTTACGAAGACATCTCTGATGAAATTCATTTACCATAGAGGTTAGGACCCAATAAAATTCTGGTTTATTATTTTCAAACCTGGGACATTTCTGATATCATATCAACTATGAAAGAACTAGAATTCCATTGCTTGAAGTATCATGATCCTAGATATAATGATCGTATGAAAGATTGACTCTACCATTATCAGTCCCATTATCATTTGCATAAAGATCCAAATTAATCCAAATGGTTTTTACTCTGTGAAATAATTTGTTTGCAATTTCCCGTTCCCACAGGGAAATTCCACAGTGCTTTTTGGGCTGCACTATGTAGGACACTACATTATCCATGTGGATGATGGATCCATGGATCCATGGATCCATGTGGCTTCTAGCAGTCTAAGAATCCACTGCCCTAAATCCAACAGTCATGAGAGATACACAAACATTCTTTACTTTGCTGATGCTGATCCTGAGTTTGTTGCGATTCACATCTGTCTCTTCCCAAACTTCAGCCTCATTGAAAGC
This sequence comes from Piaya cayana, assembly GCA_013389865.1. Taxonomy (NCBI): domain Eukaryota; kingdom Metazoa; phylum Chordata; class Aves; order Cuculiformes; family Coccyzidae; genus Piaya; species Piaya cayana. Next base: position 83,438 of record WAAB01013700.1, on the reverse strand, counting down.
AGCATTTGGAGTCTGACCAAGACATTCTGCTGGCCGACCTGACAGGATGGGAGGAGCATTCTCTTGATCACTCAGGTGTTCACCCTGGAGGACATCCTCAGTGTTCTCACGAAGTAAGTCCCCAGGTACTGGAGTGACATTAACAACCCTATGGAAGACACAAGAAGAGAGGTAATGTTATTAGTACTTAAAGAAGGAGACGTATCACACTGCCCCACAGAAACTCCTTAGCAGCTTTTAGGGTATTACCAGGTTGAAAAAAACAGGCAGTCTGGCATATTCCCAGATATGACAATCTGAAACAGAACAGGAGGATTCCATCCGAGGAACAGGCACAAAGACAGTAGGATGGATCAGTGAGAACATCTTGCAACCCTTGCTGTGCTACAAACTTCTTCAGAAGTGTTCATTACACAATACTTAGCTTAGAAGAAACTTGCCCTCTTTCCATGAGCAAATGAGGCTTAATAGGTCTTATGGCATTTATCTTCTATGATATTATGCTTTTATCTTCTGTAATTAAAGATTATTGTTAATCTTTAATGTCAGCCCCTTCAAAAGTACTAAGACAGGTCAGTGAACTAAGCCTTGTTGATTTTTGTTTGGACCCTTTTCCACCTCTAAGCACAAAGTCCTGTGGACCTTTGCACCAGTACATAAACCCCCAGGCTGAGAAGCTGTGTTTAAGGCATGACCAATGCACGCACTCTGCTGGACTCAGCTCCCCATCAATCACAAACCCACCCCCCAGTAAAGCAACAACTGCCTTATAGCAGGGGCTCTCACAGAAGCTCCAGCAATGTGTCTCACATAATGTGCCAAATATACAAGCATATCGGCTCCATCAATCCTGGACAAAGGTCTTGAGACATTCCTTAATGCGACTCAAACCCACACACTCATCCCTAGTAGAAAATGTGCTTTCAGGACACCAAGAGTCTGAAATTGGGTTCCACCACCTTAGATAAATATAAAGTCAAATCAAGTGATAGCTGCCATGCAGCTCCAGCTTCCCAGGATCACAAATCTTTCAAAAAAGAATTTCTTACTGAGCTTGAGCTTCTTATTAAGAGGGAAGAGTTAGGTTGAGTATTATGAAGAAATTCTTTATTGTGAGGATGGTGAGGCACTGGCCCAGGTTGCCCAGAGAGGTGGTGGCTGCCCCATCCCTGGAGGTGTTCAAGGCCAGGTTGGATGAGGTTTTGAGCAACCTGATGCAGTGGGTGGTGTCCTCACCTATGGCAGGGGGTTGGAACTGGATGATCTTTAAGATTCCTTCCAACCCAAAACATTCCATGACTCTATAATTCTTGTTAGTGAGAATGGTCACAGTCCAAGCGGTGCCGTTGCAATACTCACCCAAACATGGCTGCTGTTTGCCTGGTGTTCTGCTGCGGTGGAGTAGAGGTGCTAGTGGACAACAAGATATCTGTACCAGCCTTTTCCCAGTCAAAGGCTTCATTTTCAGTGATGCCTCTTTCTTTCATGCTGTTCTCGAAAACGGACATGATTAGCTGGAATGAATTACAAAACCAAATTATTATAAGTAGCTGAGAATGACTCTCACAAAATATCTAAGGTCCAAGTGCAGTTTATAATCTCCATTTTGTCTACAAAAGATATCAAGAAATGAAAGCAAATGTCATAAAGGCATATTAGATGTTTCTCAGGCCATTTTCTGCTTGGTAACTGAAATTTCTTTATATCTACAGAAGAAGTACATGCAACATTTTGTCACTCATTTGATGCAATCTTGTAGTTGGCTTGCTACGCTAAAGACTTAACTCCAGCTCAGCTTTCCTGTAGATCAGACACACACAGAATAGTAGATTTGATATGCAGAGTTCAAGGGCTGCCAGAATATGTCAGCATAACAGAGAAAAGCAGCTCTAGGATGCAGACTCGTTGTGTTGTCCAGCTCAAACACAGCTTGGTCAAGAGCATTATGATATGCTTACACACAATGTGGCCTGCCACCTTCAGCTGTGGAAGGAAATAAACCTATAAAAGTGACGATACAATTTTCTTTATAAGATAGTAGGTGCAAATGCTCATACTGGCATAGTTTATGCCTTCTGCTTCCTAAGAACAGACAGACATGTCACTTTGTGACATGGTTTAGCAGGCACGGTGGTGTTGTGCTGACTGTTGGACTGGATGATCTTAGAAGTCTTTTCCAGCCTTAATAATTCTATGATTCTATATTCTTTAGGAGAGAAGCAAACTACTGACAACAGTGCTCTGTGAACCACTGCATTATCCAAGGAAATCTGATGTCAAAGGGAAACATGGTGCTCTAGGTCAACACAGCCACGTGTGAGGTCCCGCTTTTCTAATCCAATTATTTGGCTAAATAATGCAGAACTCAGAGGATTCAGCCTAAAGTTTAAACAGAGAGAGAATATAGCAACAAATATATTTGGTCTATGGCACAGAATCAGCACTAGGTTATGAATAAGAGTTACAATGGCCAAACACCATACTTATTTACACTTACGTTCCAGTTCTGTTTATCAGCATGGTCAGAAGGCCCAGAGAACCTGTCATTTCCTACTCTTCCATCAAACTGCAGTCAAACGCCTATTTGCGTCTTTCAGTCAAGCCATTTTTTCCCTTGTTTTTGTAACCCAGAATCCTAGAATTAGGTGTTCCACTCCAGCAGTGGCACTACGCTTGATTAAAAGAATTCCCAGGGCTGGCTGTTGGTCAGACCAAGGAACAGGTAACATCTCTCCAGAAAGCTGGCATGACATAGCAGTGGTAGCAGGACTAGCCTCATGTTAGGATGTCCCCTTTAACCTCTGATGGAAACAGGATGGAAACATCTGCTGCTGCTGTTGGAAGGGAATTTCTTGCTGAGGACTGAATGTGAGGAACTAAAAGGTCACAGTCTTGCTTTTAGCAAATGCATTTCTGGTATTTAGTAACCTTAGGTGGATGTTCTCATAAATTTCCCTCATTAATTATTGAATACATAAGCTTTCAGACTACATCTTTCCTTATCCAAACCTGCCAACTGCTAATTTCTATTGGCAGTTCTGCATTTTCATATCAGAATAAGCAGAAAACAACCGTTCACTATTCACTTTTTGCCACTCTGCATTTGTTTTTAAAGATGTTATGGACATGTCAGTCCTCTCTAATCTGCACTGTAATCCCCAACACAATATTGAAGACAAAATATTAGGCACACCTCTTAAGTGGCAGGTGTCCCCTTTCAAGGACAGAAAGCTCCTGACATGAGTTTGTAAGCCCTAGGGGGATGTCTGGGGAGAAAACGCTAAGCCAAGCCTATGACAGAAGACTTCCCGTAACTTGGCCAGCGTGAGAGAGCTCAGACTGGCACTAGTTGTCCACAGAGAGTCTTTCCCAAATGCTCTGACAATATCTAATATTGGCTGGGTCTGAAAGGAAGAGTTCCATGTAAAAGCTGTTACATGGGTCCATACGAGTCTGGAAGAAAACAAAGGGGTTGGTGTGCACTGTTGAGCTCTTGGCAAAGGCTCTTTGAAGACTTCAGCAAGCTTGCTAAAATTCCATCATGCTTGGAGTATGTCAAAACTTCTGTGTTTTAATGAAAGTCACGAGTACTCTGTTACTTGGGAGGAGCTTTCTGGTCTGAAGTACAGGATTATTTTGGACATGGAGTGGAAGGAGAAGAAATAACTTTTGAGATGCTGAAGAACAGTACAGTCCAACATTTTTCTCCTGGCCCTAGGAAGGCAATTCTTCAGGCAGATATGAACATGTGCATGAAAATGTTAGGAAATCCAAATGCCAATCCAGAGTGCCATGCATCAGACTTGTAACAAAGAAAGTCGCCTACCTGATAGTCTGGCTTGGTGAAATAGTCTAGGCTTGCAATATGATCCAGAAAAAGGTGGAACTCTGAAGGCATGTGTTTTAGCAGCATTCGGTGTTCATACTTTTCTTTTATCATGCCAACTTGCTCCTGGAAGAAAGAAAATATCTCAGAACCAAGAATCTCTTCTATTGCTTCATATTCATACAGTCTTATTCCTGGAATACCATCCAGTCTTATTATTCTTGGAACACAGTTTCTTATATTCTGCACTGTCTGCACACTTCTGTTTGGTGTCGCTAGCAAAGTGAGGTTGATCACTGCAGGCCGAAATCAAAGGGGAGTATTGAGTTGCAAACACCCTTCAGAAGCTATTGCTCTAGCAGAGCCTTCTTCACAGGCTGCCTATTTCTTTCCAGGGATTTTATTCTCTAGCACAAAGTATTTCCAGGACAACATGAACAGGTAGCTTCACTCTGTTTAACTTCCACTTGCAATTCCCATTTGGCTTGCATGACATGGCAAAGCATTATTATCTCACCTTTCTAAAGGCTATGTTTATTTCTTAACAGAAGAGCTTAGTCTTTCAACTTTTGTTGTTTGCTTTGCAAGAGCAAAGTCAAAGTCATCAAATCATAGAACAGAATGATAGAAATGATCTTAAATCCCATCCAGTTCCAACCCCCCTGCCATGGGCAGAGACATCTTCCACTGCATGAGGTTGTTCAAAGTCCCATCCAACTTGGCCTTGAACACTTCCAGGGATGCGGCAGCCACAACTCCTCTGGGCAACCTGTGCCAGTGCCTCACTACCCTCACAGGAAAACATTTATTCCAAATATCTTATGTAAATAACCCCTCTTTCACCTTAAAACTATTCTCCTTCATCCTACCCTTGCACTCCCTGATAAAGAGCCCTTCCCCAGCTTTCCCATAAGTCCTCTTTAAGTCACTTGTTCCAAATATGATTAACAAAGCACATTAGCAAATGTCTAGCTCCTCCAAATCAGACAAGCTCCACACTGTACATCAGAACAGACAAAAGCAGCTTAGCATCCTGCAGCAAGACCTGATGAAAAGCAGGCTTTGGCTTTGCTTCAGGAAGAAGCTGCACTGAACTGCAGGAAGAATAACGATCATAACAATCAAATTGTAGCACCCCATCTTAAGCAGAGACACCAAGTTTCCTACCTTATCTTTGATCTTTCGCCATGGAAGCTGACCAACTGCAAACTCCACCAACATGTAAAAGAGGGACCACAGGTCATCATGTCTACCCATCTCCTGGAGAAAAGAGAGACGAAGACTGAGAAGCAAAGTTCCATGTGGCTCAGTAGACCAGATGTGCTCTCCAGATGAGCTACCTCATTTTAAAAAACAGGGAGAGAAGTCATACTTCCCATTACGGGATTAAAGACTAAAGGCACATTTATTAAACTCAGCAATGTTAATATAGTCACCTCAATAACCTCATTCACAAATAAATTAGGAAATTAGGATATTTTTGTGAATAAATTCGGAAAGGGGTTTTATCCATACAAGAAAGCACAAGTTTTCCAAAGGACTCTCCTCACTCAGTATCCAGAAGTGAAATATTTATTAATGGAATGTGGAAGTAAAATGAAGTAAAGAACCTGAACTGTGCCTAGAAAGTCACTATTGGCTGTTATTTTTAAGTTAAGTATCATTCAAACTCTTTTCAAAAGACAGCATTTACTCAAGGGCTTTTACAAATCATTCATCATCAAGCACCACAACAATTTACAGGTTTAGAACACTTTCACATATTGCTCTCCTCCTGGCATAGCAAATGGGAATCTGAAACATGGGAATTAAGGCTGAAATTATCAAAGCACATGAAATCATTTTTGGTGCTCAACATCCAATGCTGAGAGCATGACTGCTCCAAATAGCATGCATTATACAGCAGTTTTGGGGTCTAAATATACCATCAGCTGATGCCAGCTACAGCTGGCACTATTGAGCCCTTCAAATAATTAAACCTTGTGTCTCCCAGGAAATGGAATGAATTCATAGAATGGTTTAGGTTGAAAGGGACCTTACAGATCTTCTGATCTGAATGCCTGTGATGGTATTCAACTGCTCTCTCCCATCACACTTCCCACCTTTTGCAAGCAATAATTTCTTTTGTTAAAAGAGCTTGAAACTTCTTCATATGTCACAGGTCGCCCTGTGACAGACTCATGCCAAATAAAGCCAGAAACCTGGAGATACTGCAGGAGGGCTGATAGTTTCTGTCTGGCAGGTGGCAAGCACTAGGTAGCAGAACTAGAAGACCTAGGGTGTGCTGCCTACACAGGAACTTGACTGAAACAGGACATGAGTGCTTTGAGAAGAACATTGGATGAGACTTCTGGAAATGTTCAGAATCAAACACAGCATCATAGACTCATTAAGGTTGGAAAAGACATCTAAAATCATCAAGTCCAACCATCACCTGATGGCATGATGTTAATATTAAAAATTCCAGGTGGAAAATGGATTTTGGGGCCTGGCATGTGCTAACTCATAGCCAAGTTCTGCCAGAAACTAGCAGCAACAGTCTGGAACTTAACCTGATTTCCACCTTAGTTTGTGGGGCTTTTTTCCCTTTAAAAGTCCCTGATAATACAATAATTACAACTATTAAGGCTGCCAACTAGAGAGCATCTAATAACTGAATCACAATTTTGATTTTACAGTCAACAGCCTTGGTCACCTAATGGAATTGATCTGGTACACTATAGGTAACAAACTGGAACCTCTTACTCCTCTGTTCCTGAAAACAGGCTTATGAGGAGAAATAACCTTGCTGTTAACTCCTTCCCACCCCAAAATACTCACTCGGTTCTTGTGTGCATTCACTGAAGCATAGCGGACCGTTCCTCGAAAACCAGCAACGTTGCGAGGCTGAAGGGAGACAACAGAAAATTTCAGAGACACAGCAGGTTACTGAATCCTTCATGCAACTAACTCCTGAGACCTTCTCATCTATACTGTCATTTCATATGTACAAAAGGGATACGAAAGGTCTTACTGCCCTCATCTGCTTTAGCAGTCAGCTAAACAGATGGCATTCTCTCATTCTGCATTTCTAGTAAAGCTTATTTTACAGAGAGGGCAAGCTGGTTACAGAGACAGGTTAGAATAGCAAGAGTCTAGGCATAGTGCTAAGAATGTTATCAAAGATAATGTTTTCCCTTTTGAACTCCAGGTCAAGGGAAAAGTCAGTAAAGAAGCGCAAGTGCATAACTGAGTCATGAATAACACGAACTAAGAAAAGCCTGAGGGCAGCCTAGTCAGGACAAGAGTGAGAATCCCCTCCTCTGCCACAGGGTAGATGATCACACACGTTTGCTAACACTGCTCTTCAACAACCTCTGTGAGAATTAAAAGAATTAAGAACTTCTGACTTTCAGAATTCTTGCTCTATTCCAGATCCTTCCCGATATTTCCCAAACCATATATCTTTATTTTTGCTTTCTCTGATTCTCTTGTTCTTTGAGTCCTCAGGAAGTGAAGGCCTGATACAGTGTCCCTGAAGGTGGAACACTAGAACTTAGCCCTCCTGTGACTACTCCTCCAAGCCAGAAGCTTTCTCTGTTCTGGAAGCTGAGCAACACTTTCAACTCTCCACTACGGCCTCCCCAAGAACATTAGAACATGTGAGTTCACTTACTGAAGATGCCATTGTTCTGACAAAACTGCATTTAGATAATGACATCCACCAAATCACAAAATCACAGAATGGTTTGGGTTGGAAAGGATCTCAAAGTCCATCCAGTTCTGCTCCCCCACCACAGACAGGGACACCTTCCACTGCATCAGGTTGCTCAAAGCCCTATCCAGTCTGGCCTTGAACACCTCCAGTGATGGGGCAGCCACTATTTCTCTAGACAAACCTATGCCAGTTACTCACCACCCTTATAGTGAAGAATTTATTCTTAATATCATATCTAATCTAATCTAATCTCTAATCCTTTTATTTTAGCTAGAAGAACCAGAGTTAACAGCAGGGCTTTCAAAATTCATGTGGCAAAACCAGATTCAGGCCCAGGCATCTTCCATTATAAGGCTAACTTGGAAAAGAACTAAACATACTCATAATTAAAATCCTGCTCTTGCAGAAAAGTGAGCACATTAACAACTCTGACTAGGTAAATTGACCCACTTCAGTCAGTAGATTCATGTTTATTCTTTCAGCTGTGCCTATGCTTTCAGAACTAAGTCTAAAACTGTACTTCTATTCACAGTCACAGAATCATTTAGGTTAGAAAAAACTATGATAATCAAGCCCAACCCTTAACCTTACACTGCTAAGCCCACCACTAAACCATGTCCCTAAGTACCACATCTACATGCCTTTTAAATACCTTCAGGGGTGGTGACTCTACTACTTCCCTGGGCAGCCTGTTCCAGTGCTTGACAGCCCTTTCAGGGGAGGAATATTTCCAAATATCCAATCTAAACTTCCTCTGGTGCAACTTGAGGACATTCCCTCTCAACCTATCACCTGTGACTTGGGAGTGAGACTAAGTCTGGCCCAGTTTAATGTTGTTCTGGGAACTGCATGGTAGATCAGAGCAATGCCCACCTTCCTCTCAGTTTAAATATGCACAATCCAGTTGCTTCCTTCTGGTTACAGGGAAGTAGCTCTGAGATTCAATACACTCAGAAAGAATAAACCTTCAAATTCTTTTTAAACAAGTTCACTAACACTATGCCGCTAACACACACTGGAACAGCATACAATGCTGTTCTTAAGTTACAGCAACACCAAGCAAAAAATGCTACAAGGCTATATTACAACTCCTTTATGTTCATCAAATACCCCATAAGGAGGACATATATGCATAACGTACGTACTTAATGCAGCATTTAGTCTTAGAATCCTAGAACAGAATCATGGAATGGTTTGGGCTGGAAGGGTTCTTAAACCTTGTCTAGTTCCAACCCCTGTGCCATGGGCAGGGATACCACCCACTGGATCAGGTTGCTCAAAGCTTCATCCAGCCTTGCCTTGAACACCTCCAGGGATGGGGCAGCCACTATTTCCCTGGACAACCTGTGCCAGTGCCTCACAGGAAAACATTTCTTCCTAATATCTAATCTAAATCTCCTCTCTTTCAGATTAAAACTATTCCCCCTTCATCCTAGCCCTGCACTCCCCAATAAAGAACCCCTTCCCAGCTTTCTTACAGGCCCCCTATCTTGCAGTACACCAGCTTGAGCTATGAGTTACTTATTTAGCAGCAGGTAATAATCCAGATATTACATTCATGATCACATACCTCATTCCTCCCAGATCACTGACTGCAAGATACTTTTAATCATCCAATTAATTCATTTACATGAGTTCTTGAGAACCACAATTCTGGCCACTGGAATACATCTGTTGTAATCAGACGTCACCACAAATGTCTTCTACATATTCAAAAGCAAGAGGACATTCTTCTTTTCCATCACAAATGGAAGATAGTGTGTTTGGATACTTTTTATGAGCCAAAAAAATACGAGCGTACTGTGAACAAGTCTAGTGTGTAGCCTGTAATGTTATCAGAACAAATATTGTTCAATGTTTGCAGGCCATAAGAGTTTGTCCTTCATGTTCTTTCCATACTTCAATGTCTTCAGTTATCAGCTGTGCATGTACTGAACCAAGTACCACGTGTGCTGTTTTTAGCATGGCTGGCACCGCCTCTGGAAATCTTTTTAGATCGATACCTACTATTACTGGCAGACAGGCTATCCTTGCAGTCTTTAATTAGATCTGCTCCGCAGTCAGCTCTAGGCAGTTTGCAAATGTATTCCTCTTCTCTTTCAGAAGCAAACCAAAAGCCCAGCCATCCTTTAACTGAGCATCTGTCCCACAGCAAACACGAAATGGTTCATCAAGCCAGTCCTGCAGCTGAACCCAAAGGGCTCTCCCTCCTGTCCACTCTCACATGGTACCTCAGGACAGGGAGAGCACTGCAACCAAGCAGGACTGCAATTGTTTTGACAAAACATTTAGAGCTTTGAATAAAATAGGTAGATGCTAACTCTGTTAACATCTTTTTCTCATAAAGGTTTCACCTCTTTTAACTGCCAGTCACAAGGCAATTAGTCATGTCTTTTGACTATGTCAATAATCGCTGCAATCAAATATTTCCATGGCTGTGAAAATACCTTGGTTTTCATCCAAACAAACAGCTCCTGCCTGAGCACTTATAGTAGCACACACTGTATACCCAACTGTTATTGAACTTTCTTCTGAATTCATCAACATTAATTTTCCAGATGATTTCTTTACACAGTTCGTTTCTCCTGGTTAATAAATTTCATCCCACCACTGCATTCCCCAGCAGTGGAAAACAGCCTGGATAAAGTGTCCTTGCTGTCCAGACTGGTCCACATTTCATAGCATTGTTTGGTTGGAAAAGACCTTTGAGATCATTGTGCCCAAACATACCTGTCTACTACTAAACCATATCCCTGAGCACCTCATCTACCTGTCTTTTAAATACCTCCAGGGATGGAGACTCCACCACTTTCCTGGGCAGCTGTTCTAGTGCCTGACAACCCTTTCAGTGAATTTTTTCCTGACATCTAATCCGAAGCTTCCCTGGTGCAACTTCAGGCCATTCCTTCTCATCCTATCACTTGCTACTTGGGAGTAGAGACCAATACCCACCTCACTACAACCTCCTTTCAGGTAGCTGTAGATAATGACAAGGTCTCCTCTCAGCCTCCTCTTCTCTAGGTCAAACAGCCCTAGTTCCCTCAGTTGCTTCTAATAAGGTTTGTTTTCCAGCCTCTTCACCAGTTACATTGCTTTTCTCTGGAAATGCTACAGGACCTCAATGTCCTTGTAGTGAAGGGCCCAAAACTGAAGACAGTATTCAAGGTGCGGTCTCACCAGTGCCAAGTATAGGGGAACAATCCCTTCCCTGATCCTGCTGGTCACACTGTTTCTGATATAGGCCAGGATGACACTGGCCTTCTTGGCCGCTACTTCACTGCTGACTCATATTCAGCCGTCCGTCCACTGGCATCACCACAGAACTGATATTGTAGCAGTTAGGATATTCAGACTATGGAATCATATATTATCCAACTGATTTGAACACCCAAAATGATAAGAAGGTAATAGGCTAGCAAGCTGAAATGCAATTGTAAACCACACATGATTTATTTTTTAATTTTTTTCACATCAGTATTACTATCAGAAATTTTACTCAGTGTAAAGTAGATCACTTTCTGTATTCAGATTGTGTCTAGCACAAAACTAAAGTAATTTATTACACAGAGGTATCAGAGAGATGACTGAGATATGAAGTATATTGCATTGTGTTAGAAGCTTGGTTTAAAATGAGTTTTAGCTTGGGAGAATGTGTTAGATCACACATATACTCTGCTCCTTTCAATATATTCATAATGCACACCACCTCACAAAGATAGAATTAGGTAACAAAGTCCTGTATGAAGCAGACACATTACTCCAGACTGTGGTCTTTTGCATCCATAAGCTTTGCATAATTCTCAGCTTCAAACACTCAGGATCAATTGCATTTTAGGTGTCAACAAAGTCTCCCTTATTATTCACATGAACTCTGTCTTTCCTGCATACGCTCCCTGTATCTCAGGAGTGTTCATGTTTCCTCATTAATCTGAGTCATAGAATCACAGAACGGTTTGGGTTGGAAGGGACCTTAAAGTTCATCCATTTACAATCCCCCTGTCATGGGCACAGGCACCTTCCACTGGATCAGGTTGCTCAAACCTCATCCAGCCTGGTCTTAAACACTTCTAGGGATGGAGCAGCCACAACTTCCCTGGCCAACCCATGCCAGTGCCTCACCACCCTCACACAGCACATTTCTTCCTAATATCTCATCTAAATCCCCCCTTTCAGCTTAAATTGTTCCCTCTCATCTTATCCCTGCACCCCCTGGTAAAGAGCCCCTTTGCACCTTTTTTGTAACCCCTTTAAATACTGGAAGGCTGCTCTAAGGTCTCCTCAGAGCGTTCTCTTCTCCCAGCTCTCTCAGCCTGTCCTCATATGGGAGGTGCTCCAGCCCTCAGATGATCTTCATGGCCTCCTCTGGACTCACTCCTACTGATCCATGTCCTTCCTGTGCTGAGCACTCACTCCCTACGCCACCTTCATACAGAGATTAAAATCTTTCCTCTTGCCTCCCTGGTCCCGAGATTGATATTCCGAATGTCCCATTTTCCAGCTTCCTTCCTTAAAACCTATATTTGGATACTTTCCTCCTGCCTTTTCGTATGCCTGTGGTACTCTCATGGAGCACAACCTCTGGTTCCTCCCCAGCCTTTTGGAAGCATGAGCAAACACCTCATGAGATCCCTGGCATGCCTGCTGTCATCTAGGATCATGAACCCACCTCTTCTGGAAACAGAAGGATTTCCAGCAGGAAGGAAATGAAAAGAATGTTAGTGCAGATCAAAGAGAAGGTGGTAAGGAGAGAGAGGAAATACCACAGATCATGGGAGGCACTTGGAGATACATCTTGGATTGAAATGACTTGTTGGAAAAGCCGTGATCAGAAGGAAAAAGCAAAAGAAAGCTTTAACTGAATGGAAAGGAAGCATCTCTGTGACTTCTAGGAAATTCCTGCTTTCAACAGTGAGGCTTATGGTGGAGACATGGGAATGTGCATCTCCACCTCTTCTGTGGTGACAAATTCTGCACCTCTTATCTGTGTTTTGACTTGCTAACTTAAATAGCAGCACTTTTGTAGAACCGTTAATGACAGCAGCATATTTTATCCCAATAAGGAGTCAGAAATGAATAGAGGAAACTGGAGCCAAAAATACCAGATGAGAGAACAACCCTTCCCTCAGAAACCACACAAATGACCAAATCCCAGTCTCTGGCACCACCCAAATGTCTGCCAGCCCCTCAGGCAGAATCCCAAGTGTCCTAGGCCTCTGCATCCCATTTAGGCAGCTGTCACGATCCTGCTGAAAAACAAACAGATCATGAGGGGAAAAAAGAAAACCAGGTGTCATTTGGACTTCCATAATATAACAAAAGCACAAATCAAAATGAAAACCCAGAAGCATGGTGATGGCTCACTCACAACTCATAGCAGAGATGGTTACGAGCAGCGGATGGGAAGCCAACGCATCAAACACAGCCTCAAAAGAAGAGCCCAAAAGAACTGTAAAACAGAGAGAAACCCAAAGAAAAAACATGATAAAAACCAACAAAACAAGAAAAAAATAAACAGAAATTAATTAAAAACCAATTCAATATTTTATCCCCCACAAAACCTGGGTCTCTTGTTGAACTGTTGCCATCTCCCAGCATCCTTCCCAGGGCTGTTGGCCTGTGTTGTATTTAGTTTTATTCAGATGTGAAGCGTTGAGTGAGGCTGTGTGGTTTGTGAGTGCTCTGTAAAGCAATGAGAGGGGTCCCTCTAGAGACCAACTTCCTCCTGCTCTCATATCACGTCTGATAGTACAGAAACCAAAGCTGAGAGCAGAGATTCATAGAGCCCAAGCACAGATCAGTTATATGGTTCTACCACAATTTTCCTTCCTAAAACTATATCTACACCTTTGCTTGGGTTCCCACTCTTGGCTGCTTCTGCAACCACCACTTTGCTTTCCCACCAGCAATCTCCACACAATCACTGGCTTGTGAATGTCACAGCTGTCAGCTTCAGGCATCTTCCCCTTTCCCTCAGGTTCACTGCAGTGTTCCACCTAGAGATAGTGAGGTGTCTGCTGTTGGTGGTGGGATGCAGTGTGGTGGTTTGAAAGAGGGCAGAATGAAAGTCAGTGCTGCTTTTAGGCCACATGAGCGGTTGCTGTATCTTAAAATGTGAATCGCACCGCACAGAAACTTGATGGTTACCCTGCTCAGAGGTAAGAGCTAATATATCAGTTTAAAACTCAGACCAGTAAACTAGGAAAAATCTCAGATGAGATAGACTTATTCCAACGGAAATTCAGAAATCAAATGCAATCAATCCAGTAGAGTTTCTTATTTGAGTCTCGGTATTCCTGAAAATGTGCAAGTTCTAAGAATTCCATAGATTTTGCATAAAATTTAGTTTTGAGACTGTTACTCAATGGTCTCCTACTATTCTTTCCAAAGGAAAAGTCCCAAAGGAGATGAGTTAAAATGTCATCTTTCTGTCTTTACTTTATGAGAATTCAAATTTTGCACTGCATTTTAACATCAGAAAAGACCAAGGGAACAAGTTTGTCTTTCTGAATAGCATGTGGTAACTGTTTCATCATGTGACTCCTGCAGCAGAACTTGGGTTGGAGATGAGGATGCCTTTCTCACATTAGAAACAGGGCTAAGGATGAGTATTTTTTAATCAAAAGCTTATTCCAGCTATAATCCTATAATTCAGTTATTGTTTTTTTTTTTAACAGGAGAATTTTGGCTTCAGAGATGCACTTGTTTCTTACATGTATGGTCCCATGGGGAAACAAGTATCGCAATATGCCCTTGGAAAGTACAAGTTTTTCATGTGCTTTAACCCAGCAGTGGAAGCACTGAAATGGCAGTTATATGAAGAGCTTTGTAGAGAGTTAGTCACAACTCACTTGGGATTTATAGCTCATAATGCTCTTTTAGAGTCAGATGGATGTCTACCAAGACGAAGAAGACAAAAGACAGTCATGGCAACCACTGAGGTGTAGCTGAGCCAAGTTTAAATCTCTCCACTCCTTGGACTCCTTGAAAATCATTCCTTTCTTCCTCACCCCAAAGCCACTGGGTGCTTTGAGGTGGAGGAAGTCTAAGAATATCCATGTTGGAAAAGATCCCTTTAGCATAGAATGACTGGATATTTATTACTGAGAGCGAAGGTGTGTGACAGGCACTCTAAGACCTGGTGGCAAATGTACTTACCTGATAAAAGGGAGACTTGACCTGCAATCCAACTTAACATTCACTTGCCCTGGGAGTGAAGCCCCTGTCCTCTCACCACTGGACACAGTATTAGTTTTCTGTCCCTCTTTCTGTGGTCCAGTGGGAAGAATAAGCAGAGTTTCAACAGAAACAGCATCGACCAGAAGGAATGTCACATTCAGATGCACCGTATACTTCCTGTAACTTGGCAGTAAAGGCATTTGGAAATGGAAAATGGGATCTCAGTTCCCTGCAGGCATGTATGGGATTTGAAGCTGAGTTGTTCTCCTTTTTCCCTCCCCCTTATAGCACAACAGCTCTAACCAGAGAGCTGGTACATAAAATAAACACAACAACCTGATGTAGATGATTTGAGCTCACTCTTACTGAACTGGGGCTTCCAGGGTAGGAAAGTGGAGAAAGAGGGAATCATAACAAGACACAAGAGTCCCTGCTTGCTAACAGATTTTCACATCCATCAGCTGGCTTGCTTTTCATACATTTAATTTCATCTATGCTGGCTTTCTGTAGTTGCAATGTTTTAAAACAGAACAGGAGCTCCTTTCCCAAGTCCAAACTTGCTTCTCCAACAATGAAAGCAATGACAAGAACCTTTACATAATTTTTCTGATTATCTGTTTTATAACCAACCCATTCTCACAGAAATGTAATTCTATAATATACTAAATGCACAACATTTTTAAAGGCATAGGTCCATTTTTTCCCTTTTTCACATCTCTGTGTGAGCCAATGTGACTATGGTCTGCTTACAGCCTTTCCTCCAATTACCTTTTGACAATACAAAGTTTGAGACGAAAGTTATACCCCTTTGTAAGGTAATACAGTACTCTGAGCACTACAGCTCCATAAATCTGTTTATTCTACTGCAAAATGTTCATCTTCTACATAACATCACAGCTTTACATATATTTCAAGTATACAGGAAGTATAAAAGCTACTGGGCATCTATGTTTGAATATTTGGGGGTCTTAGGGTGTAGGAGTTAATATCCTTTACGTTATTTTATAGCTCATTTTCCAGTAAGGGGGAAACTACTTAGTAGAAAAACATACCATACTATACTCTTCTAATAACTTGCTCACTGCAGCGAAGTTTATTTTTAACACTACATACAGACATTTGGGAAATAAATACCTTTTTTTTGCAGTTAGCTGACAATTCTGCAGCCTTCCTCATGTTCGTCTAAACAGGCTGTGCACTGTCCTGCCTACAGCATCTTCTTTCTGCCCACTGACTCTCAGAACCGCCCTCGCACATGTACAGCATCTTCAGCGAGGCACTGCAAACTACTGCAGTGCAGTCAGAGCCATGAGGAGACCGTGAGCTGATCAATGGCTGCAGCTGACTAAGCTAAAAAAATGCTTGCTGAGCATAACAGCCCAGTGTCAGATCCTGCAGCGGGAGTGAGACTCCAGGAAAACCACAGCTCCTCCTGTATTTTCAAATAAAGACCATGCTGCTAAATCCTTTACCACTCTGAATTAATATTTCTGGAGCCATGGGGAATATGTTTCTAAAGACAGGCTGTCACAGACAGAGACAAAAGCAAAATGCTTTCTATACTGCATGCTAGTGACAGAACTAGCAGACCTGAACAAAGACCAATAAGGATCAAGGAGTTATTGGATAAAACCTGACCTACATCATCACAGAAAACCTTTGCAACTCAGAAGACCTCTACTATACAAGCATATGCTGGTCATCATATCATCCATATAACAACGTTTATTTCTATTTCCCACCCTTCTCAGCCTTAGTTCTCCACATCAAACACATTCTGCTAGTCTGCTATAAAAATTAATGTAAGCAGAAATTTTGACTTGTATGCTTCCTATAGAAGATACTTCCACAAACTTCTAAAAAATCTTTTCAGTGCATTACCCAGTTGCTTAGTTCTGTGGTCCTAAGATGTATATCAACACTGCTCTATACTGCTGCCTGGCAAAGTTTGGATTGTACAACCAGGATGTCACAGTGAATAAAACTGTACGTCTTTATCTGTAGCATGGAATAAGGCTCTGTGTCTGAAAACACTTATTAACTAGAGCTGAACTAAGAGTTACCCTCCATAAGCCATGTCTTCTTAAGTGGATCTCCAAATCTGAGATGTATCCATGTATGAGATATACATGAAGTTTAATGAGGGCAAGTGCTGGATTTTGCACCTGTGACACAGCAGCCCTGGATGTCCATACCGACTGGGGAGTGAGGCTGGAGAGCAGCTCTGAGGAAAGGGATCTGTGGGTTCTGGTTGACGGCAAGTAGAATACGAGCCAGCAGTGCCCTGGCAGCCAACAGGAGAACCATGTCCTGGGGGGCATCAAGCACGGCATCGCCAGCACCACCAGGGAGGAGATTGTCTGGTCTGATCCACACTGGTGCAGCCCCACCTTGAACACCACATGATGAAAAGGTTGTGAAGCTACTGGCGAGCGTCCAGAGTGGGTACAACATTGGTGAAGGGTTTAGAGGGGAAGACGTATGAGGAGTGGCTGAAAGTCACTTGCTCTGTACAGCCTGGAGAAGAGGAGGCTGAGGGGAGACCTCATTGTGGTCTGCAGCTTCCTCACAACAGGAGGAGGAGGAGCAGGCACTGATGTCTTCTCTCTGGTGACCAATGATGGGACCTGAGGGAATGGCAGGAAGATGTGCCAGGAGAGGGCTAGGTTGTATGTTAGGAAAATGTTCTTCACTCAGAGGGTGGTGCAGCACTGGAACAGGCTCCCCAGGGAAGCAGTCACAGCTCCAAGCCTGCCAATATTCCAGAAGCTTTTGGACAATGCCCTCAGACACACGGTGTGAATGTTGGTGTGTCCTATGCAGGGAAAGGAGCTGGACTCGATGATCCCTGTGGGTCTCTTCCAATTCAGGACATTCTATGCCTCTATGAACTACTGCCCACTTCAGACCCACTTGGGTGGGAATACTCCTGCTGATAACAAAGTCTATAACACATCAGTGTAACCATAGAAAAAAAATACGCTTCCTTGCCACAAAAGTTACAGAATAGCACAAATCCTGGGAAGATCCCATGGAGAAAAAGNGCATCTATGTTTGAATATTTGGGGGTCTTAGGGTGTAGGAGTTAATATCCTTTACGTTATTTTATAGCTCATTTTCCAGTAAGGGGGAAACTACTTAGTAGAAAAACATACCATACTATACTCTTCTAATAACTTGCTCACTGCAGCGAAGTTTATTTTTAACACTACATACAGACATTTGGGAAATAAATACCTTTTTTTTGCAGTTAGCTGACAATTCTGCAGCCTTCCTCATGTTCGTCTAAACAGGCTGTGCACTGTCCTGCCTACAGCATCTTCTTTCTGCCCACTGACTCTCAGAACCGCCCTCGCACATGTACAGCATCTTCAGCG
Source organism: Piaya cayana (assembly GCA_013389865.1). Lineage (NCBI taxonomy): Eukaryota > Metazoa > Chordata > Aves > Cuculiformes > Coccyzidae > Piaya > Piaya cayana. The sequence continues at coordinate 65,362 of WAAB01013700.1, read as the reverse complement.
AGGCACTGCAAACTACTGCAGTGCAGTCAGAGCCATGAGGAGACCGTGAGCTGATCAATGGCTGCAGCTGACTAAGCTAAAAAAATGCTTGCTGAGCATAACAGCCCAGTGTCAGATCCTGCAGCGGGAGTGAGACTCCAGGAAAACCACAGCTCCTCCTGTATTTTCAAATAAAGACCATGCTGCTAAATCCTTTACCACTGTGAATTAATATTTCTGGAGCCATGGGGAATATGTTTCTAAAGACAGGCTGTCACAGACAGAGACAAAAGCAAAATGCTTTCTATACTGCATGCTAGTGACAGAACTAGCAGACCTGAACAAAGACCAATAAGGATCAAGGAGTTATTGGATAAAACCTGACCTACATCATCACAGAAAACCTTTGCAACTCAGAAGACCTCTACTATACAAGCATATGCTGGTCATCATATCATCCATATAACAACGTTTATTTCTATTTCCCACCCTTCTCAGCCTTAGTTCTCCACATCAAACACATTCTGCTAGTCTGCTATAAAAATTAATGTAAGCAGAAATTTTGACTTGTATGCTTCCTATAGAAGATACTTCCACAAACTTCTAAAAAATCTTTTCAGTGCATTACCCAGTTGCTTAGTTCTGTGGTCCTAAGATGTATATCAACACTGCTCTATACTGCTGCCTGGCAAAGTTTGGATTGTACAACCAGGATGTCACAGTGAATAAAACTGTACGTCTTTATCTGTAGCATGGAATAAGGCTCTGTGTCTGAAAACACTTATTAACTAGAGCTGAACTAAGAGTTACCCTCCATAAGCCATGTCTTCTTAAGTGGATCTCCAAGTCTGAGATGTATCCATGTATGAGATATACATGAAGTTTAATGAGGGCAAGTGCTGGATTTTGCACCTGTGACACAGCAGCCCTGGATGTCCATACCGACTGGGGAGTGAGGCTGGAGAGCAGCTCTGAGGAAAGGGATCTGTGGGTTCTGGTTGACGGCAAGTAGAATNAGACTGGGGAGTGAGGCTGGAGAGCAGCTCTGAGGAAAGGGATCTGTGGGTTCTGGTTGACGGCAAGTAGAATACGAGCCAGCAGTGCCCTGGCAGCCAACAGGAGAACCATGTCCTGGGGGGCATCAAGCACGGCATCGCCAGCACCACCAGGGAGGAGATTGTCTGGTCTGATCCACACTGGTGCAGCCCCACCTTGAACACCACATGATGAAAAGGTTGTGAAGCTACTGGCGAGCGTCCAGAGTGGGTACAACATTGGTGAAGGGTTTAGAGGGGAAGACGTATGAGGAGTGGCTGAAAGTCACTTGCTCTGTACAGCCTGGAGAAGAGGAGGCTGAGGGGAGACCTCATTGTGGTCTGCAGCTTCCTCACAACAGGAGGAGGAGGAGCAGGCACTGATGTCTTCTCTCTGGTGACCAATGATGGGACCTGAGGGAATGGCAGGAAGATGTGCCAGGAGAGGGCTAGGTTGTATGTTAGGAAAATGTTCTTCACTCAGAGGGTGGTGCAGCACTGGAACAGGCTCCCCAGGGAAGCAGTCACAGCTCCAAGCCTGCCAATATTCCAGAAGCTTTTGGACAATGCCCTCAGACACACGGTGTGAACGTTGGTGTGTCCTATGCAGGGAAAGGAGCTGGACTCAATGATCCCTGTGGGTCTCTTCCAATTCAGGACATTCTATGCTTCTATGAACTACTGCCCACTTCAGACCCACTTGGGTGGGAATACTCCTGCTGATAACAAAGTCTATAACACATCAGTGTAACCATAGAAAAAAAATACGCTTCCTTGCCACAAAAGTTACAGAATAGCACAAATCCTGGGAAGATCCCATGGAGAAAAAGGTATTGTGGAGTGTGGGAGGTTGCAGAACACAAGGCTGAAAAACAAGGACAGTGATGTTGGATCACAGAATCATACAATGTCTGAGTTGGAAGGGACCCACAAGGATTATTGGGTCCAAGATTGCCTTAGGTGTTAAGGGAAAGAAATAAGTGCTTCCTATACCAGTAATCTTCCTATGTGAGGTTCCCTAATCTGTAATAAATCTCTTATCTCTAGCTGGTCCTTATTTTTACCACACAGAATCATAGAATGTCCTAAGTTATAAGGGATCCACAGGGATCATAGAGTCCAACTCCTGTCCCTGCACAGGACAATGCCAACATTCACACCACATGCCTGAGGGCATTGTCCAAATACTTCTGGAACATTGTCAGGCTTGTTGCCATGACTGCTTCCCTGGAGAGTCTGTTCCAGTGCTCCATCACCCTCTGGATGAAGAACGCAACACGTTCTGTCCCACTGCTGCTATTTAGAACAACCAGCCTCCATCCTGCATGCATGTCCTACATCACTCTTCCAAATGCATGCTGACTACCTGTGGCACCAAGTGATGCCTCATGAATAAATGCATCCTTTTACTGGTTTAAATTTATCTCCTTTTTCACTGAATATCTTGTTCCTGTGTAACCAAGGATAACAGAGGCTCTCTCATTTGCCTTTCAAGATTTTATATCTCACATACTTTTATAAAATTCCTTTTATTCAGCTTCTTGATCAGGTTATAACCACAATCTTTTAAATTCCTCTTCAAGAGAGTTTGTCATTACCATCTTCTGAAAACTATTTAGATCTCCAATACTTTCTCCAAACCTAGATGTGTGGTATCTCATCTAGATTTGTATATAAGCACTAAAAAAGGTTTTGTAACTTCCATCATCCTATTACTTGCGGACCATAAAATCACATCATTGGCTTGATGCATCTCATCTGCTAACCTGCCTCCAGTCCTAAAGAAGGTACTTCTGGATCTCCTACAGGTAGGGTAAATGTAGTTGGGTAGGTGCAGTCCCCTCACATTCTGTTTATTCTGGCATGTACAATACTTATATTTAAAAGGTACGATGTTGGTGCTGAATGAATACTTGAAACTCTCCTCTCCTACAGGAGTTACTGCATTTACACCTGACAGCAGAGTACCACAACTATCATGTATTTAAGCCACAGGCAGAATGGGAGCAAGCATATTGCAATCTCTCTCATTGAAACTTTAAAGCTTTGCACAAAATTAAGACATAATCCTTAGAAAAGGGTCCTCAGGAGTATCACAGCCCTGGAGATGGCTCTGTTTACTATAAGTAATTTTTCAACTCTCTATTTCAGTAAATATGTAAGTATTGAGCACCAAAAGATGTTACTAAGGGTAATGGACCAGGAATCCTATTGCTAAGAGTGTTCCTTTGAGAAATGGAAAACCCCAGGTCAGCATCCCCTGCTGAACACAGATCACAGATCTCAACCACTGTTTGCCACCTTTCCAACCAGGGAGCAGGGCTTAGAGGAACAGTGAAGAATCAGCACATCTTCTAGCAGTTTTGCCAAGCTGCCTGTTGTTTCCTTCATTTCCCTGTCCTCGCAAGTGTTCGTAAACAAAACCCTCCGGAAATATTAAGGGCTTTTTTGCACTAGCAGTTTGTCCTGTTTGCCACAAGAGCTGGAGTCCCCCCTGCTAGACAGGATGCTGACTCCAATCTAAGTGCCAGAAATGCTGACTGTAACCAAAGTAACAGCTTTCATCCAGGCCCTAAGAAGCTCTCAACAAACTGTGGACAACAAACAGCTACAGGGCTGGGGCACATGTGCTCTACCTGACCAAAGCAGTAACCATCAAAGACCGGTTTCTACAAGCCTCAGAGAAATATCAAACAATGACACTGTTGAGAACAGCTGAGTTCCACTAATTGCTAACAGAGAGAAAAATTCTTGTTGATGCTTCGTGACACACCTTCTGGCTCCAACCATCTTCGCTCTTCATGGTGTAGTGTGATGCCCTAGACTGTTATCCATGAGATTCACCACTATCTGGCAAGGGGCAAGCTGCAGAGGGGTGAGGTTGTTTCCATGGAAGCAAATCTACACAGCTGCTTTTCTCCAAAGATTAGCACTTGTGCATGTAAGTTATATCAGTTTAGTTTTCCTAGAAGCACAGAATAAATTCAGATTCAGAAAAAAATTGGAATTAGTTATGACAAGTGGCCCACTATTTTCTAAAAGCTGAGCAATCAAGTTGAACTGTTAAAAAGCCATTCTTTGTAAAAACACACAAACTGAATACAGAGTATTCATCAGAAACTTAGAAAGAGTAACAGCTCTCCAGGTAAAAGCTACTGTGGTAGCCTTTGAGAGAGGGTCTGAAGGACGGTTGGACCTGAGAATGGAGAATCCTCATCAAATCAAAGAATGGTTTGAGTTGGAAGGGACCTTAGAGATCACCCAGTTCCAACTCTGCTGCTGTGGGCAGGAACACCTTTCACTGCATCAGGTTGCTCAAAGCCTCATCCTACCTGGCCTTGAACACCTCCAAGGATGGACCATCCATGACTTCTCTCTGAGAAGTGCTTCACCACTCTCACAGAAAAAAAATTCCTCCTAAGATCTCATCTAAATCTCCCCTCTTTCAGCTTAAAACCACTCCCGTCCCCCTATTCCTGCACTCCCTGATAAAAAGCCCCTCCCCAGCTTTCCTGTAGCCCCATTTCAGTACTGGAAGGCTGCTATAAGGTCTCCCTAGAGCCTTCTCCAGGGTGAAGAAGCACTACTCTCAGCCTGTTCTCACAAGGGAGGTGCTCCAGCTGTCTGACCATCTTTGTGGCCTCCTCTGGACTTGCTCTAACAGATTCATGTACTTCCTGTGCTGACGACTCCAGAATAGAACGCAGGGCTTGAGGTATTGCGAAGAAAGAAGAGTGTTCAAACAATGTTACTTGAATACAGACATGGAATATCTTTGCTTCATTGAAGCAATGAAGACATTTTGCAGAAAAACAAATGCCAGTTTCAGCCAGAATAGTCTTGAATTCTGAAAGCAGAAAGAGGGAAGGAGCACGGCTGCATTCTGAAAAGACCAATATGGAGAAGTATTATCCCCAAACGAAGCAGCACTGGCAAGAAAGACCAAAGGTACACAGTGTGTGCCTTGTTAAGAATACGATGCAGACACATTGGAGCTGCTCCCATCTACAGCTAAAAAGTAAAAGCTTGAAATGTCCTACTGAAAAGACATAATAAAAGAAGAAAACATAGAAGAAATACCCTCCAGCTCTGTTCACCTGCTAAAGACACAGAATCTGCTTATTTGATCCTTGCTTTCTTCCCACTCCCCAGCCATATCCTGCACTAGTCTTTGAATTTAGCTTTCACATCATCACTGTCTTCAAGAACTATCTTGTTGATGGAAAAGATGTGCAGGTCAAAAGGTATAAGCTGAGGATGATAAACAGAGAGATTGTCTGAGCCCTTCCTGCTTGTGCTGTGTTCCAAAATAAATCTAAAAACACTCTGACTGATGCTTAGAGCATCTGAGGCTTAATGTATCCTTATCAGTGACCCTAGATAACACGGTGCTGGTAAAAGGACTGGAAATAACACGCATGCCAAGTGACGCAAGTTATGCCCCCTGCTCTTACCTCTCCTCCAAGCAGGCACACTGAAATATGCCTGATAAGAAATCTGGACAGGGGGCAATATACACAAACCCAAAGCCAGGCAAGGGTAAGAACAGCATTACAGGTTGCAGTTCACAGAAAGCACAGCCTGAGAGATCAGGTCAGAATCTAACTTGTAGTATTATTTTGTAAGAATGCATTGACCAGGTTCCCCAGACCACAGAGAACTGAACTAGACCAGTCCTCTGTGACTACAGAAGTTACATGGCCAGCATTGGGCTCATCCTCTTTGCTTGGCCTTCATGTACACAGTAAGTATTCCAAGCCTGTAGAAAACATTACTATCCTAAAGGGTGAGAAAAAATAGCCACACACCTTGTAAGACAAAAGCAACCACCCCTTCTTAGATTCCCAACTCATTTGAAGCCACCTGCTGCTTCTTACCTTGCAGAAAATGCAGTCTGATATAATGACCAAGGAGAACAACCACAAAATAAAAAAAGTCACAAAATCCTTCCATGCTGAAGCAGTTGCAGAAATGGGGGGGGGAAAGACTTAAACTCTACTTACTGGCCGGACTTCCCCAGTAGTGTTGGTATACTGACGGGCCAGCCCAAAGTCTAACATGTAGCACTTCCTGTAAGTTGAAGGTAAGCGGCCCATGGCAAAATTGGACTAGAGAAAGAAAGAAAGGAAAAAAATCAATTTGGTACCAGCAACTTGGGTAAGAGTGGCCATTTGTTAACAAAACTTCATCATACGCCTCATATACCTCTGATGGGAACACAAGTCAAAGTGAAGGATTTTAAGATTAGAGAATCACAGAATAGTTTGGGTAAGAAGGGACCTTAAAGATCAGCCAGTTCTGCCTCCCCCTCCATGAGCAGGGACAACTTCCACTCCATAACGTTGCTCAAAGCCCCATCCAACCTGGCCCTGAACAGCTCCAGGGATGGGGCAGCCACCACTTCTCTGAGCAACCTGTGCCAGTGCCTCACCTCTCTCGCGGAAAAACACTTCTTCCTAATACCTTATCTAAATGTTCCCTCTTTCAGCTTTAAGAGGCTGATTAGAGAATCACTGCCGTGGCAAGAAGTTCAGTTTGCAGATAAGTGATTGTGGAGTCTCAAAATAACTATAATTCACATTAGCTTAGCTAAATTTCAGCTGCTGTGAGAAAGAACCACATTTAACATCACTAGCTCTGCAGTGAGAGCTCCATCACTTGCATAACAGGTTGGAGTTACTGTAGACAAAAGTTTCTGTTTGTGGTTCAGCTGCTAGCATGCATTATTCTGCCTTAACCCTCAACATCTCCATCTACTCTGCAGCATTACCTAAATTAATCTCAACATTCAGATATTTTAAAAATGCTGGGTTTGCTTCATAGAGACATAGAACGGTTTGGGTTGGAAGGGACCTTAGAGATCATCTAGTTCCAACCTCCCTGTCATGAGCAAGGACATGTCCCACTAGATCATGTTGCTCAAAACCTCATCCAACCCGGCCTTGAGCACCTCCATGGATGGAGCATCCATGACTTCCCTGGGCAAACTTAGTAAATGAGCTCACAAGAAGCAAGCAAAGCAGCAATTTTTTGACCCATGCTTAAAGTTGTATCACTTATTGTAATGAACGGATGCTAAAGGATTTGTAGCCAGTCACATTAGTGACTGAGTTTCAGCTCAATATGATCAGTCAAAACCAGCCAATTTTAAAAGTAGCAAGCGATTTTTCTGGAAGGAAGATTGGCTCAGGGATGGTGTAGCAACAAGTGTTCAAGTCAAGTAGCAAAGAGCTGCAGGCAGAAGACTGGCTTGTACAGTGAGACTTGGAATTATTGTGCCTCACCCAGGCAGATGACCAATGCTGTGACTGCGTTACCAACACTGGAAGCTGTGCTCCTATTTTTTTTGGCAATTGCTCAGAAGAGATTAAGAGGATTATTTAGCTAAGTCAAATACATGAAACAGCTTTTATTCAAGTGATGGTTCACAGAGCAAGACATCCTTTCCAAACTCCTTTTATAGCAATAATTAGTTGGATTCCAAATGATTGTTCAAAATTAGGTTGCTTTGTCATGTGATTTTGACTGGTACAAGCATGCCTGCAGCTACTAACCACCACGGAGCAGCCTCTGCTGATAAAAACTATTTTGCTATGCACTTAGAGGAATGACAATACGGTATCACTTTTCTGTTACAGTAAGCAGCCAATGTATCTCATACTGGGAGTGTGCAGGGAGGCCTAAATGCCTCTACTGAGATCTACTTATATTAAGACTGTCTTTATTGACTCAGACACAGACAGGCAGACACAAAACTAAAAGGAAAATTTCCAAACCAACATACAGGCTTGATGTCACGATGCAGGAATCCCACCGAGTGAATGGCTTCTATCGATTCCAGAATCTGTTTGCCTAATCGCAGTGTTGTGCTCAGAGTGAAAGTCCCCCGAGGTTGACTCCTTCTGAGATCTGCAAGATTCCGGCCCTGAAAAAATCAATAAAACACTTAAACCATCACAGTAAAACATAGTACTTCATAGCTGCAGGTTCTAACATGCATCCCTAAAAAAGCAGAAATGCTTATAAGATAGGAGCTCACCTTACATCTGCTTTATTTCTTGTATGCGATCCTCCAATACTTCATTTTAAGTGATGCATTTGCTGCTAAGGAGACACCAGGCCATTATCTTGGGAAGTCAACTATGTGCTATCTGGGATACGGGACCAGTATAGACAGCAGCTCCTGAGACTGTATGAACCCAGCATCTCCTTACTGTGAAACTCAGACTATACAGAAGCTGATTTAAGAACAATTTTGACCATTCTCGGGGCTGTCTAAGGATTAAAGCAGTACAAATATGATAAACAGGTCATGAAACCACTATGCATTACAGCTCACAGAAGCAGTTTTATCACAAACTCCCTAGCACACAGCTGTCTGGCTCAATCTTGGCTCAGTATTGTTGTGGCAATGCCACCAAGGGGAAGTTTCCTGTCAAGAGAATCAGACCCAAAATCAGGAGAGGAGGATTCTTCCACTGACATAAAAAACCACCTATTAAAAAACCTGGTAATTTACCTCTAGTTAATTAAATTTCTGGGAGAAAAAAGCCTACTGGATCTGCATGAAAATAAAGGAGAACAGACTGAAAACCAGAGGAATCAATGTTCTTTGATCTCTGTCATAGCAGTTTGTCTGTTCCACTTTAGATTTGTAAAGAGAAAGATGTTAAAAGGAGTACATTCTATGGCAGAGTACCCTTCTAATACACAGAACAAACCCATTTATCAACTGACCAAAAGCATTAGGAATAAGAGTTTGCTGTTTCAGAGAACATGCATCGAGACCAAAAGTTACAGGGCATGCTGCTTATCACTGTACTATAGAATCTCTTGATTCTGTTTCTGCAGACATGCATGCTTATAATACAAGTCCAGATGCATTCAAACAAAATTCAAAGCAGAATATATACAAAAATTTCCAAACATTTGATCAGAAAATTCAGACTGCTTTCCAAACTGGTGAAATGAAATCTATCCATCCACCTATTTCATAGAACCCTAGAAGGGTCTGGGTTGGAAGGGACCTTAAAGATCATCCAGTTCCAACCCCCCTGCCATGGTCAGGGACACCTTTCGCTGCATCAGGTATCTCATCTGAATCTCCCCTCTTTCAGCTTAAAACCATTCCCCCTTGTCCTATCCCTGTACTCCCTGATAAAAAGCCCTCCCCAGCTTTCCTGCAGCCCCCTTTAAGTACTGGAAGGCTGCTATAGGGTCTCCTAGGAGTCTTCTCTTCTCTAGACTGATTTGCAGATGTCAAGGGGCCACCTACAACGAGCTCTTCCAGTGTATGACTACTTTCTCAAAATCAGTTTGATCCATGTTTCACCTCAGGGCTCTGGTCCCATTACCAACCACACTTGATACAGGTCAGCAAATATGGATAACCAGCCCACATCAACCAGCCCAGGTTTGCTCCTTAGCATGGACAAAATAAGACTAAGCTACTTCTCTAGTGCTTCTTTTTTAATTTCTGTGACAGTTTAGTGGAGGCAACACAGATTCCTCTTTGTTATCCTGAAAGATCCGAGTTATTGCATTGACAGCAGATATCTCTTTCCACTGTAAAGTGATTCCTTGGACACTAACTCTCTTATCCAGAAGTAATAGGGAAAGGCAGGTTGTTTTCAGAGCCTCACACTGAAATGTGCCATAATTTTCCCCAGCTGGTTTGGGAGATGGTTTCAGACACCTGCCCCATAGAAACAACCCAAGGAATGTGAGTATCCAATGCTGCCCCCAGGAAAAGTGAGAAAATGAGCACTATTTTTAAAATAAATACCATCAGATAAGATGAAGACACAATGAGATGCAAAGCTTAGAGTGGAAGCCTCAGTCTCAGTGACTGAAGAGACAGAATTGCGGTACACAGCAGTCAGAGATACATAAGATTAACTACATCTCAGCAGATTGTGAAGTTGAAGGAGAATTTTAGCACAAAGAGTGACAGTGAAAAACTAGATTAATGCTTTAAGTATCAAACTCTCCATTTGCAAATAATAAAACAACTTTTAGCTCTGTCTACTCTCCAAGCTCAGCTACATAGCCAGGAAGAGCCAAGAAAGTTAGAGATACTGTGTAGAGAGGTTTTTCCAAAGCATAATCATCTTCATCAGGCTATTAAGGACAGGATTGAGGGGTTAGAAGTCTTGTTGCTCCACGAGCTCCAGAGCAGCCCTTTCAAGAATCATATTCATTCACATCCTGCAGCAATGGCCAGGGTTGGTTAGAGAGCAAAAGATTCTTTCTATCCATAACAACAAATGTATAAAAGGCAAAGTAGAGCACCAGGAACTTACTGGTTTTATACACCCACCTCACAACGTAGAACTGCACTTCAAAAGAATCAGAAGTTTATTTCAAAGAAGCATCAGGGTCTGCTGGTTTTATTTCATTCGCCATTCACTAATTAAAAATAACCTTCTAGTTTATGTGGCAGCTTACTTCTCATTACTTAGTGCTTTGACATTCCCACTTTCCTTCAGTAAAACTTATTGTCCAAATTATACACAAAGAAACATGATATAAGCTGTAAGCTCTTCAGAGGAAGGGTACACTTGTATTGTATAATTACACAGTGCTTTGCATAGCAAAGCCCTGATCATACAAGCTGCAAGAGAGAGAGAGGACAAGTTCCCTGTGAACTCTTATGTCAGGTGCTGAAATAGGCCAGCTTCAAAGGCAGAAAGTAGAACCTTCAGTTTGAAAGTATTAGCCTCCAGCCAGGGACAAACTCCCTTTCCTTAAAGGCCTTTTTTTCTTGTGTGTTTTTGGCTCAGCCACCTCCTCCCACTCGTTCCCCTCAAACTTTTTCTCCTGTGGCTGTATGCAGTTAAAGAAAGCTGCTTCTGTGCAAAAGAAAGCTGCTTTCATGATGGAGCCACCAGATTTGTGCTCTGAAGATCTAGCTATTTCTGTTTTCTTGTTTAAGATTCATGTTGAACCACGGAGAGGTCCCTGCAGCTCCTGCTGTTATTGTGGCTTGTGCAGATATCTATGTAAAACTTCATCTGGTTAACTCTGATAAGAACCATAGAATCACAGAATTATAGAATACTCTGAGTTGGAAGGGATCTTTACAGGTTATCCAGTCCACACCCCCTTGCAGAAGCAGGGACACTTTCCACTGGATCAGGTTGCTCAGAGGCCCATCCAATCTGATCTTGAATATTTCCAGGGATGAGATCTCCACTACCTCCCTGATCAACTCGTTCCATTGTTTCACCATAGTCATTGTAAAAAAATGTCTTCCTTATATCCAAGTCTAAATCTCCCTCTTTTAGTTTAAAACCATTGCACCTTGTCCTGTCACAAAAGGCCTTGCTAAAAAGTCTGTCCCCAAGTTTCCTGTAACTTTCCTCTCCTTTAAGTACTGGAAGCTGCTGTAAGGTCTCCCTGCAGTCTTCTCTTCTCCAGGTTGAACAAGCCCAACTCTCTCAGCCTGTCCTTGTGAGGCAGGTTTTTCAGCACTCAGATCATCTTGATGGTCTCATCTGGATTTGTTCTGACAGATTCGTGTCCTTCCTGGGCTGAGGACTCCCGAACTGAACACAAGTTAAGAGTAGTTGGGTGTCAGCTCTACAGTGACTGTGTGCCAGCTACCTAAGTATTTGCCCATGTTGACTTAATACCAGCAGTGTTCAACGAGAAAAACACTTTCACAGAAGGCAAGCTGCTGCTGAGCTGGGTGGAGATGGGGGAGCCAGAGATCACTCCCTTTCACAGAGAAGGCTGTGCTGCTGGTGTGACACCACTGGCCCTCACAGCACTCTGAGCTCTGATACAGGACACGTATTTGCAATGCTGCATCACAGAACCCAGCAGGAGGTATTTCCAGCAGCTGCCATGGGTAGTTTCTGCAAGTGTTCAGAATCAAGTTCTTTCCCCAGATAACTGATGGAAAGTAGAGCTATGAAATACCTTAGCGCATCTTGACAACTGGAAGCATCCCGAGGGATAGCACAGCAACACCACCCCTTCTGTCTTCCATTCCACCCACTTTCCATGTACGGGAAAGTCTCTACACCAGTGCTTGGCTTTATTCCCTCACCGTAAATCCTTTCCAGAGAAGTGGGGAGAGGGGAACCAAAGAACTCACCTGAAGCTGCATGACCACATAATTAAATTTCTCATTCCTTCCACAGCCAATAAATCTGCAAACATGATCCTTCCCTGAAAAGAAACAGAAACACACTGAATGGAACATTAAGATAACAACCCTCTTATCATGATTTTTAGAAATTTTTTTTCTGAATGAGAGCTCATGACTGTAAGTGGCATCACGCAGGGAGTTTTGCAGAACACGCTGATTTTGTTTCTGCTTCCCAGTCTTGTAGCTCAGGACAGTACTGATATTCAACAAGAAAATTGCCTGTGAGTGGAAATCAGTGCCAGGGATCCTCAAAGTGACACAGGGCACAAGTGACAGTGTGACAAACCACAGTTTATATCAACACCACCATAGAATCATGGAGTTATTAAGGCTAGAAAAGACCTCTAACATCATACAGGCCAACCGCCAGCCTAATGCCACCATGCCTACTAAACCATGTGCTGAAGTGCCACATCTGCACATTTTTGAACACCTCCAGGGATGGAGACTCCACCACTTCCCTGGGCAGCCTGTCCCTGTGCTTCACCACTCTTCCAGTAAATAACTTCTTTCTCATTTCCAATCTAAACCTTGCCTGACACAACTTGAGGCCATTTCCTCTCATCCTATCACTTGTCACTTGGGAGAAGAGATCAGCACCCACCTCATTACAACCTCCTTTCAGGGAGTTGTAGAGAGGGGTGAGGTCTCCCCTCAACCTCTTCTTCTTCATGCTAAACCATCCCAGTTCCCTCAGCCACTCCTTAAAGAACTTGTTCTCCAGACCCTCTGCCAACTCCTCTGGATACGCTCCAGCATGTTGGTGTCCTTATACTGAGGGACCCAACATTGAACACAGGATTTGAGGTGTGTCCTCACCAGTGTCGTTTAAGCACATTCATTACACCAACTTTACTCAGTAAATGTTGACTTTCATACACCACCACTACACTTGCCTATCAGCTTTGCTTACCCTGCAACATCTAAACTAATGCTACTTCAACACGGACAAACCTTGATTTTAACAGTTGGAAACATCTGGAAAAGAAAGATGCTTATGAAAAAGAAACTCCACTGAAATGTTAAAGTAATTTCAGAATAAAAGAAAGAAATAAACATGGGCAATTTCATGTCAAGTTCTGGTATGCTGTTAGAAGTTCGAACTACAAAACTGACCAGCTACTTTGCAACACTCAGGTTCATTCTACAGAAAGATGATATTATTTTACCAAAACAGTGGTGAAGCATTGGAATTGGCTGCCCAGGGAAGTGGTGGAGCCTCCCTCCCTGGAGGGGTACAAAAAATGTGCAGATGTGGTATGTCAGGACATGGTTTAGTAGGTATGGTGATGTTGGGTTGATGGTTTAACTGGATGATCTTAGAGATCTGTTCCAACCTCAATGGTTCTATGATTCTATATTTCTACTCTCTGTGGGACAAAAGTGCTGCTGCACCATTTCCATTTCATCATGTGGCACCAGGCACGACCTATCTTAAAAAAAAAGGCAGAGGGAATGGGGGCTGTGGTTTCAGATCCTGACTTGTAATGGGTTTGTGATGGTGCATTCTCTTTATTAGTAAAAGAACTACAAGGCATGAGTTCCTCTAACAGCAGACTGCCAATAACAGAGAAAAAGTGGATGCACACCACAATGGTGAACATTTGGTTCCTGGTTGGGTTTCTAAGCAGGGAAGAAGGTATCATTGCATAGCTTTGCCCTATATTTCTTTGTAGCACATGTCCTCGCCTGGCCATTACTAAGGAGAGATGACCAACAAGCTTAAACTGTCCTACATGTCTTCCTGCCATGGGCTGCAACGTGAAGGCAGCTTCAAAGTTAGATCCGTGGTTACAGAGTTAACATATCTGGAAAACCTCAGAAAGAATCAGTTCTATTTCTTTAGGAGCTATGATATCTGTGTGCTTCAGCAAACTGGTACCCTATGTAGGTCTCAGACTGGATGGACAGACCAGCGCAAGTCCATACTCATTCCAGACTTGACTCTTTCAAGTCCATACAGATTCACGCAGACCAGCCTGGCTTGCTTACAGACTAACTGTGAGTTCCACTGTGCTTTGTTTTGCCTTTCAGAGCACCAGGAGATGGATAGCTAGGCAACAATAAAATCTATGGCTGTTTCTACTGGCAATGAGAGCTTCTCTGTGGTAAGAATGAGTACATTATCCTAATTTTTACTTGCTTTTATTGTCTTGTATAATTGCAAAGCACTGATAGGCAGGACACCATGTGCTTTTTATTGGTGTAAAACTACCGACAAGAACATTAAAACCCAGGCCCCTGGCAGGGAGAATCTAGCCACCTAAATCATTCATTTCTACATAATAGGAGCAGTAGTGTCCAATGCACTTGATTGTGAATTGTTCTATAATTTTTTATTATGATGAATTGACAGTTCTTGATGACCCACATCACCAAATTTACTTGATTTTATACTGAAGCCTCATTTCCAGCCTAAAATGGGCTCTTACTAGACCTGTTGGTCTTGGGAATTTTGAAATTCCCCAGAACAGCTCTCCCATGTGCTATTCTGCAACACAAGGAACATCAGGAAAAGAAGAAGAAAGGGGAGGAGGAATGATTGTGCCAACTCTTGCATGAAACAAAGGGAATCTAACAAAGTGTAGAGAAAGCAGATGACATTTAGAGATGGCCAGATAGTCATGTAGATGGGATAAATGCTTGGAGCACCAACCCCTCTAGGTTTCTGAGATTTCTACGATTTTTTCACCTAAAGGAGGCACCAGGTTACAACTATTTGCTCTCTCAAAGAAGCTCATTCCAGTTCAAGCAGCAGATGGAGGCTGACAGTCAGGCGTGACTTTGGGATTCCTGCAGATCAGTCCTGAGGCTGACCAGAATGATGAAGCCCACAAGAACAATCACGTTAATAACCTTCTGCGCAGCCAGGATGAGAGGACTGTCATACTTTAAAGCTGAAAGAAATAGCCCTCTTGCCACACACATGCCCTCCTCAAGCATGAAGATCATAGTACAGAGCAGTAAAGCGTATTTTAACCCAGAAAAGTAATAAACGTTTTAATATTAACCCACAGAAAAATATTCTTTCTATTGTTGCCTTTAAACTAAAATGAATGCAATCCTCTCTCTCATAGCATTGGGTAAGAAATACAAATATTTCACTTACTAGTCCTTGTTCTGAAGGAACTTAAAAATTACAGTCAATAGCCATTAATAAAAATAACTTCCATGCTAGGACAGATACTTATCACCTTGTAGATACATGATTAAAACCCTCATGTTAATACTTAAAAACTTTCATTACACAGTACTTAAAGAATTAAATAATGATCCTTTTTTGAATGTATTTTTCCACAAGGATCAATTTCAAACTGCTGGAAACCAATATTCATTCCAATTTTCTACCTGTTTAAGTTCTAAAATATTCCTAATGTATTTCCAATACAGCAATGAAACTAATCAAATCATAGAATCAGAGAATCATAAAATCATTCGGTTGGAAAAGACCTTTGAGATCACCAAGTCCAATTATATGTGTCTACACCTAAACCACATCCCTAAGCAATTAATCTACCTGTCTTTTAAATACCTCCATGGTTGACGACTCCATCACCTCCCTGGGTAGCCTGTGCCAGTGCCCAATAACCCTTCCAGTGAATAAATTTTTCCTAATATCCAATCTACATCTCCCCTGGTGCAACTTGAAGCCATTTCCTCTCATCCTATCACTTGTTACTTGGCAGAAGAGACCAGCACCCACCTCATTACAACTTCCTTTCAGGGCACTGCAGAGAGTGATGAGATCTCCCCTCAGCCTCCTCTTCTCCAGGCTAAACAATCCCAGGTCCCTCAGCCACTCCCCTTTGCTCTAGACCCTTCCCCAGCTCTGTTGCCTTTCTCTGGACGTGCCTCAGCCCCTCAATGTCTTTCCTGTACTCAGGGGCCCAAAACTGAATACAGGACTCCAGATCCAGCCTCACCAGCACTGAGTGTAGGTGGACAATCTCTTCTCTGCTCCTTTGTATTATGGGGATACTGAATTCACACCTGTAGAAATTTTCTGAAAAATGAAGGATCCTGAAAATGAAATTACTCTTATTTTCTGCAATTTCTAACTTTACTTGGAAACTGTGTGGCTTGGCAAAGCTGATTAGCATGGCTTTCTTTCCTTTGCAGTTACCAAGTTGCATCTCTGGACAAACAAATCAGCCGGCTTCAGGGACTTGTCAACTCAGCTGGAGACAAGGATTTTTGAAATCAAAAGAAAACAAATTCTATGCTGGATTTCTAGGATTTAATCGACTGGGTTAACCTTGCTAGTGCTTCTGTTACAAATGAATGAACAAATTGACGTAAAACCAAAATGGTGGTTGTCATCTTCTAATTGAATAGTAAAAGGCAAGACTGCTTGACCTTGCAAAGCAAAATTCCTCTACTTGTTTCCCCAGACCACTAAAAACTTTAAGATGAGAACCTCATAAGAGATCCCACACAGGGCAGGGAAAATAGGTAAAGGGGCAAGAATTCAACACAGCCTCAAAAAAAGTGTGCTTTAAATTCCCTTTCATCCATCCCATGGCCTTCTCTTATCATGTGACACCATGGTTCATACAGAAAACATGTGTCCAATACCAGTGCATTCAAACACCCATAAGGTTCTTCCACATGGAAAACCACAGTGCTGGGCAGAACCTAGAACTACATCAAATGAAGGTCAAGAGCCAGGTCCTGCACCAGGGTCATAACAATCTCATGCAAATCTCCGGGCTTGAGGAAGAGAGGTCAGAATGGTGCCTGGCAGAAAAGGGCCTAGGGGTGTTGGTCCACAATGGCTAAACCTGTGCAGTGTGCCCAGGTGGCCAAAAAGACCAAGAGCATCCTGGCTTGTATCAAAAACAGAGCGGCCAGCAGGAATAGGGAAGTGATTGTTCCCCCTGTACTCATTGCTGGTGAGACTGCACCTCAAATCCTATGTTCAGTTTTGGGCCCCTCACTGTAAGAACGACATTGAGGGGCTGGACCATGTCCAGAAAAGTGGAATGGAGCAGGAGAAGGGTCTGGAGCACAGGGGTTATGGGAGCGGCTGAGGGAACTGGGAACTAGTCTGGAGAGGAGGAGGCTGAGGGGAGACCTCATCACTCTACAACTGCAGTGCCCTGAAAGGAAGTTGTAGCAAGGTGGGTGCTGGTCTCCTCTCCCAAGTAACAAGTGGTAGGATGACAGGAAATGGCTTCAAGTTGCACCAGAGGATGTTTAAATTGGATATTAGGAAAAGTTTCTTCACTGAAAAGGTTACTGGGCACTGGCACAGGCTGCCCAGGGAGATGATTAAGCCATCATCCCTAGAGGTATTTAAAAGATGGGAAGATTAATTGCTTAGGGATACGATTTATTAGTGGACAGGTAGAGTTGGACTTGATGATCTCAAAGATCTTTTCAAACCAAGGGATTCTATGATTTTGATATTTTCTGATTCAATGTTTCTAAGTGTGTGAGTCTACGAACCTGCGACAGCCTAAAAACTTGCCAAGAGTAATTTACACCGCTCCCAAGTTTTTATCTGTTAAAGCCTGATTACATCAACCTAGCCAAATACTAGAGAAACATATAAAACATGTCTACAGAAGTAACAGAAATTGAATCACAAAGAGTTAAGGCACCACTGTAACAGGAAAAACTGACATTTGCAGAAAGAAAACACAAGGACTGGCAAATGAGGAAAAAAAAAAGCAAGATCCCTCTTCTTCCCTTCTTTTGTTAGGAGACCCTTACCTATCCAACACCTGGCAGTACACAGGGAACAAGTAACACAGATATGCTTCACTATCCGCTGTAATAAAATCAGATACTCGAGAACTACAATGCCTGTGACCAGGCTGCATCTTGCACAACTACTCAATATGCAGAAGATCTCTGCACTGCAGAATAAAATTAATCAGAGTCCTACGCAATGAGATTGGTTACACTAAAAAGAAGGCATTTACAAAGAAATCAGCACGGTGCTTTGAAATAGCTGGCTGCCAAGAGAGGTCAAGGGCAAGTACATGGGGCTAGGTAGCTTCACAGCAGGGCAAGATTGCCACTGCAGACGAACAGAAGAGAGTGCTCAGCACCAGCACAACATGGCCATTTTAACTGACAATTTAAATGTTAGGCTGCTCCAAGGAGAATCCTAGCAAGGGAAATTGAATTACAAGGCCAAATCCATATTTTGAGGAGCCTATGCATCAGAAAGCATCCAAAGTGCACACCTTGTGAGAGATCCTTTTGCACCTTCCTAGTCTCACAAGTCCTCAGAGGGGTCCCAGAGAGACCTATCAGGAGGTGGGTAAGGACAGTGAGAACTCTTTTGAATTCAAAGCATCTGCTGCTGGGCCTCACAGTCCTAGTGAGCATCTAATGCAGACACAGTGCCTGGTTTAGCATGTAAAGGTGGTTCCCACGTCCCGCTTTGCAGCAGCCCAAAAGCTAGAGAAATAATACACCAGATTTAATCAGGGATACTGGTTTACTCTTCCTGCTGTTGAAAAAGCAGACTGACACTGAGAAAGCCCAAGCCAAGCATCTGAAAAGCCATGCAAAAGCTGTTTTAACAGAGCCGTTCTGTTTTGATTAACCTCCAAGACCCCAGAGGCAGGAAACAGAGTCCAGATAGTACTTCATTGATGCTCCTTTGCCATCCAAAGATTGTTCTACAGCAAGCCCAGGGTGGGAAAAAAAGTCATAGAGAGACTGGGCAGTTTCTGTCTGTGTTCCAAAGGGTTAAAAAAAGCTCTAAATATATGGGAAAAACATCTGCTCTTCTAGAAGTGTCAGGACTCTTCCTTCCATATGTTAAATGACAGGAAACCACTTTTTTTCCCCACGTGATTCCAAAGGACAGCAGTCTGAGAGACCTGGATAATAACAGCAATGAGGTTTCAAAGCAAGGCCCTATACTGCCTTGAATCACCACAATTATCAAGTGTCAGTGCTGTTCAGAGTGGCTTTGAGTCATGCAAAGTCGTTGGAGCAAACAGATGCAGAAGCTGCATTGCAAGTGCACACCAAATAGCCCCCAAATCCAAAACGAGACAGTCCAAACCAATAAGTGCTCCCTCAGACAGTGGTACCAGACTAAAACTAACCCAAAACACAGGCTGTTTATAGTGTAAAATCCCCATGCCACATATAGAAACATAGAATGCTTTGGGTTGGATGGGGCCACTACAGGTCATCCAGTGCTACCCACACTGCCATGGGCAGAGACATCTACACTGGAAAAGGCTGCTCACTGCTCACCTGATCCACTGGATCATGTTGCTCAAAGTCCCATCCAACGTGGCCTTGAACACCTCCCGGGATGAGGCAGCAGGCCCTTCTCTGAGCAACCTGTGCCAATGCTTCACCACTCTCACAATAAAAAATTTCTTCCTTATATCCAGTCTAAATCTACCCTCCCTTAGTTTAAAACTGTTCCCCCTCATCCTATCCCTGCACTCACTGATAAAGAGCCCCTGCAAAGCTTTCCTGTAGCCCCTTTCAGTACTGGAAGGTTGCTATAAGATCTCCCTGCAGCATTGTATTCTCCAGGTCGAACAACTCCAGCTCTCTCAGCCCCTGGATCATCTTTGTGGCCTCCTCTGAACTTGCTCTAACAGATTCATGTCCTTCCCATGCTGACGACTCCGGAGCTGCTCACAGGACTGCAGGTGAGGTCTCACCAGAGCTGAGATGCTGGAGATGCTTAGGCCTAAGTCACTTCTTCTACCCACTGACCTGCTGGTACCACATTGCTCACTTACACAGACACAACTGAAGGGAGTGAAACATAGAAAACCCAACAAAAGCCCTTCTTACTCTCGATAAGCAACCTACCAATTCATTCAGCCATATAGGTCTTATTTCCATTAGCTTATTAATGTATGTGATCAAAAGATGTGTCTACACAGCAAAAGACTTGCAAATACAGTTAAACTCACAACCTGCTCTGCTGGACACACGCTGTATCTGAAAGAAGTTTTTGTCAATGCCACTTAGGCTTGGTTTTAAAATGCTTGACTGCAAAATAGAAAAGCCCAATAGGTTAAAATTATTTGTAAATGGTACAATTGTATACAATTATTTCACTTAAAGATAATAGTGATTAATGTAATAAAATGAGGGCTTGACAGTAAAATAGTTTTCCTTTGACAGAGAAACTGTATTTATGCAGGAGTTCCCTGTGTAGATGTGCCAAATGATCCCTGAATTTGTAATGGGTTAGAATTTTGTCCGTAGTAGGTTAACTCTCTACTAGACACCTATAACATAATTTTTCTTACTACCTTTTCTCAAACATTCCTTCAATTTATTAAACCTATACTTACCAATGACAAACACATTTTTTACTGCAGTACACTGTGAATTTTTCATATAATTTCCATATTGTTTGTTACTTATTGCACTTTTTAGAGAGAAATACATATCAAAGAATCAGGAGCTACTGCACTGAGAGGCTGGGCTGCACCCAAATCAGGTCCCAAAGTAGGTTTACAGTATGGGCTGATGGTCTGCCTTCTCTACCCCCGTACTGTGTGAAGCTCTAGCAACTTGCACACCCCTGATAACAAGCTCTGAAAAGCAGCTCATTAGTCCTTTAATAGTTGTGTAACACCTAAATAGAAAACAACAAAGCCGCACTATTATCATAGAATCATAGAATCACCAGGTTGGAAGAGACCCATCGGATCATCGAGTCCAAACATTCCTGTCAAACACTAAACCATGTCCCTCAGGACCTCGTCTACCCATGCCTTAAACACCTCCAGGGAAGGCGAATCAACCACCTCCCTGGGCAGCCTATTCCAATGCCTAATGACCCTTTCCGTAAAAAACTTCCTCCTAAAAAAAAACTTCCTCCTATTTAAGAGGGACCGCAACATTCCATTCTACCAGAAACATACAGGGGAATTTTAGACAACACTGTTCCCTTGCTTTCCACCTGGAAAACCATGAACCGACTCTATCACCCCAGGTAACTATAACCCTGGATATCACTAACTTCCTCTGTCCATCAGTTGTCTGGATAAAGTCAGCATCTCCCTTTCTGATATGTTTCTCACCTCTTTGCAACAACTCACAGTGCAAACATACACAATACACAATTCCCAACTCTCTCAACCTTATTTCTTATTTTAACTTTACCGTTTATTTCAGGGAGGCATTTGAGGATTAACCTTGAACCAAAAAAAGAGAAATTCTTCACAGAACAGCTTGATTTGACAGTTGGACTGCATGATCTTAGAGGTCTTTCCAATCTTAACAATTCTATGATTTGTAAAAATATGGCTGAAGTAATTTGTCATTCTCAAATACAGGGCAGCTGATGCATAGCCAATTCTGCTGCTTCTGTCTCTTCCATCCCTTAATAATTGCTAACTGCACTGCCAAGGGACTTTCCTCATTCCACACACCACCACTCCCTCTCTCCAGTTACCAGGATCATGCTGTGTACAACTAACTGGGAGTGTTTTTTCTAGTATTTGGTATTCTCAACTATTTTCCAGAAATAAACACTGATTGCAGAGCACGAGTATTAGTCATCTTCTTGCACATTTTTTGGTATTAGTTCTGAAGTTGGGACTTCAGGTCATGCTTTTCAAGCATTCTCTGCTCTGGGTGCAATACATATTGACACTAGCCAGCATGACAGTGTCATCTCTTGGTATTTTAATAATCTGCTGTTCTGCACAGTCACACCCTGACTCAGTTCAAGCAGGGTTGGGCACAAATCAAGGAAGTCTCCCATTTTTGCTGCTTCCCAGTTTGAAACCTGCCTATGAGCTTTGCCAGGTTCACCCAGAGAAGCCAATGGTCCCAGGGCTGACTTCTACATCCAAACCTACATAAAGTAGGAAAAATTAAGAATAGGAGTATCATTCAAACTAACATCATTCAAAATCATCACTCCCAAAATCAAAAGCACTTCTTGCTTTGCCTTCAGGATAAACACATGAAAAATTAACTAATTGCCAGTTTCACTATTCTTCATGTTACACAATTTTTGAGCCCATCAATCATTTTACTTGGAGGCTCTGTCACGCTTGCAGTGCTATAGTCATGAACATCGTCCTGGTCCTCTGGGAGATGATCAAGTCACCTCATTTCTTAGTCAGACATTGCTTGCTCTATTCTTTATTATCTACTCAGTATTACTAGACCACACAGATCAGTGTACCAATAGTTCAGTTTAAATCTCCTCATTGTTCTTACAGTCTGGTGGACAAAACCAGTCCCTGCAGTCAAAACTCACTTGAGAAGGGCACTTTGCAGAACATAATAACTTTCTGAGCTCAATGACTTAATGTAACATCATGCAGAGATTGAAGCTGAAGAGAAAATTATAAAGAACAATTGCAACTTCAGATTCTAATTGTCATCATGCACAGTGACCTTAAAAAACTGCTTTCTGCCTTACCTTGCAGCTTTTTTAGGACAGCCACTTCCATCTTGAGAACTTGCTTTGGCTGCTGGGCTGATTCTACCTTCAAGGCCACATTCTCACGGGTCAGCAGATCCATCGCCTCATAGATCTCTCCAAAGCCACCACCACCAATCTTCTTCAACTATAAAAGTACAAAGAGTTTTGGTACAACGTACAAGAGAGACAACATTAAACTAGAGCCAGGCACAAGCTTCTTCACTGCACAGGGAGAACAAACTCGGCTCCAAGTCTGCGCTGTGCCTGAACTCCTTCACTGCACAGCTAGGCAGAAGTCCAGCTGCCCACTTGACTGTGCTATCTATAAATTCTTTGCTGTAACAACAAAGAACTAGCCAAGCAAGTGATGTCACATGATACAGTCAAAAGCAAATGATAATGCCTATTACCTCAATAATGTTATTGCCAAAATTCCAGGAAAGACCCTTCAAGGAGACAGCAGAACCACCATGGCAGATGAAAAACTGTCATTCCACCCCAACAATTACATGTCTACAGTAAAACACAATCCTTGTAGCTAGAATTAAAGTTTTTAAGAAATAAATTAAATGAAGTCTTTGTCTCATTCACAGGACTTTAAATACAGAACAAAACACCCACTGGAATATTTTACAAAGTGTTTGACCTGCTCTGCTGGTGAGGTTACTCCGGAGTCACATTTCATAGAGTTGCCAACTGCATTACCTCAAAATACTTAGGTACAAGCCACAAGTACAGCTTCATTGTTATTCTTTCTCGTTCTTTTTTTCTTTTCAATTTTAAATCACACTAAATGATGCCTTTCCTGTCTCTGAGAGAAATTAAAGACTGTTTCACAATAAAAGGATATCACTACTTGAAAATCAAAACATTCAATTGACATGAACTCAAAAGGTAAAGATATCAGCATCTTGCATCTTATAACTTGTAGCCTTAAGCCCTAGAAAGATAAATACCTTCACAGACATAAAATCACAACCTGGTGTTCTCAGCCCTAAAGGGAAAAGAGTTTTACCTCTTAGACACTCTGAATCTGTTATGGTTCATGTTGCTACAGGACAGAAGTATTATTTTATTTTCGTTGTTCTATTTGAAGGAAGTTTTGCAGGCTGAATCAAAGCTGCAAGTCCACATTGCCAAAATGCTCTAACAATCAGTCCTGTGGTTTCAGTCTTGCAAGGCATAGATGCAGAAACTGAACTTCCCACTTATCAATACACATTATTTCCAATTTCTTTTCCCATTTCAGTTCACAGAAATGAAGCAGGAACCTCAGGAACCTTAATTTCACTTTACTACAGGAACTGTTAGCATCTTTGCCGTACATGTTGCAATCGGGAGTTAGACTGGTGGGAACATCACTTTGTCACCTTTCACCATTACCAAATGCACTCAAAAAGCTCTCAAAAATGAACTGAGATTTATATTTCTTGCACTAGAAAACTTCTTGGGCTTACTGTACTTCATCACAGAGCCCAGTTATCCTTCCTTGTCAAAAAAGTATGTTGCTATATTTTCACCAAAGAATTTACTTGCTTCCTGGTTCACTTGGGACTAAGTAAGCATTTAGATGTTAATCACCAAGGAAAAAAGTGCCTGATACTGCAAATAACACTCAAATAACAGCATTTTGGCTCCACTGTACAGTTTCAGCATATTTCATATGCACCTGCTAGAGACAGATCGCCTGCCTGTTCTAGAGTAGCCACCCACTCAGAGAGCAAGCTGGGATTCTCTGCCTTTCCTGGAAGGTGATTCCTTGATTCTCCTGCTGCTGCAACTTGACAGCATATGCACATATAGTTATACATATGCATGTATAAGACAGACTCCTGACGTGTTGCAAGTGTCAGTATCCATGCCAGGAAAATTATTTTCTATTTAAAGCATACAATGCTGCCCAGGAAGAAATTCAGGCTTACAGCACAGCTACATCAGGGCTCCCTTGATCTGCTTAGCACTCATTCATCAAACCCAGCTGCAGCCCTTCCCTTTGGCATTTTGTGTTCCCTCTGTTTGCAACTGCTCAGGAAGCCCCAAGCACTTCTTTCCAACAGCAGCAGTAACACTTGAAGAGAAAAAGAAGTTGAAGTCAGGCAGCCGGTCAAAAATCTATCTTACACAACGTTTAATGAGGCCTAGATGATATTTTATTGTCTTCTGTACCACAGAAGGCCTGTCACAGAATCATAGAATGTCCTGAGTTGGTAGGGGTCCACGAGGATCATTGAGTCCAACTCCTGTCTCTGCATAGGACAACCCCAACATTCACACCATGTACCTAAAGGCTCCCAGAATATTGTCAGGCTTGGTGCCATGGCTGCTTCCCTGGGGAGCCTGTTCCAGTGCTCTACCACTCCCGGAAAGAAAAACCTTTTCCTAATCCCCAACCTAACCCTCCTGTGGCACATCGTCCTGCCATCCCTTTGGGTCCAGATGGAAGAGATCAGCACCTCTTTCTCCTCCTCCCCTTATGAAGAAGCTGAAGGCTGTGATGAGGTCTCCCTTCAATCTCCTCTTCTCCAGTTTGAGCAGATCAAGTGAATTTTGCCACTCCTCATACATCTTTCCCTCTAAAACACTCTCCAACTTTGTGGCCTCCTCTGGACACTCTCCAGTAGCTTTAGATCCTTTTTATCCTGTGGCACCCAAACCTGCACCCAGCACTCAAGGTGGGGTTGCACCAGTGTGGAACAGAGCAAGACAATCCCTTCCCTCAGCCAGCGAGCAATGCAGTGCAACATCCTATGGATCTGTTCAGTCTTCTGAAAAAAGGGCCCTGCATCTCAAGGGCAGGTTTTTATTTCTTCTTATGGTGTATCAAACTACTCACTTTCCTGGCTCCCAGGTGAAGAAAAAGAGCTCTGCATGAAGAAGGTGGTACTTTCTGTATTAACAGCCTGACTGTTATCTCTGAAGCTGCTTCTTGATAACCCTTTGAGAGTCACTATCTGCAACCATTCTTCTCCTTTTACTTGTTATTTTTTCTCATAACCTTCCACTGGGCTAACTAGGCATATTCCTACAGTAAAGAGCCCAATAACTAGGTCACCACATATTATTCATAAATTATTACAGTGTGGCCTTACTTCTTCTTGGAACTTCACACAGAGCGAGCTGGCTATTAAAAATCTTCCTATCAAAACAATGCTATGTTCAGCATAGCAACAACACACCAGCAAATACCTCGGGATTCAGTTGCCTGAATACCAAGGTCTTCTGTTGCCTGATGTATTGATGACACATAATGGGAAGGAAAAAGGACAGTAAAGGCTGCAGAAGGTAAAAAGTTGGGATCTAGAAGGATTTTTCTTAATTAGGAAGAGTTCTGTACAGTACCTGGAGTCCTGTGTTCAGTTCTGAAGCCCTCAGCCCAGGAAGGACATGGAGCTGTTAGAGCAAGTCCAGAGGAGGCCACGAAGATGATGTGAGGGCTGGAGCACCTCCCATGAGAGGACAGGCTGAGAGAGTTGGGCTCGTTCAGTCTAGAGAAAAGAATGCTGTGGGGAGACCTCACAGCAGCCTTATAGTACAGGGGCTACAGGAAAGCTGGGGAGGGGCCATTTATTAGGAAGTGCAGGGATAGGACAAGGGGGGTTTGTTTTAATATGAAACAGAGAAGATTTGGATGTGATATTATGAAGAAATTATTCACCGTGACTGTGGTGAGGCACTGGCACAGGTTGTCCCGAGAAGTTATGGATGCACCATCCCTGGAGGTGTTCAAGGCCAGGTTGGATAAGGCTTTGAGCAACCTGACACAGTGGGAGGTGTCCCTGATCATGGCAGGGAGCTTGGAATTGGATGACCTTTAAGGTCCCTTCTGACTCAAACCATTCCCTGATTCTGGGACTCACTGACTCTGTGATTAAAAAAAGTCTCAGTGGGAAGATGGGTAACAAACCAAGCAAAAGTCAACAGTCATAAATATAACACAACATAGCTGGGATTGAGAAGAAACACAGGCTACCCAGATATCTCACTGGGTTAAAAATTCAAGAAATGGATCTGGGGAGAAATATTGCTGAGCCAGCACATACGCACACAATGATCCTTTTCCATTCCATGGTCTTAATGGGGACAGCTCCCACATTGAACACAGCTGTCAAAAGGCAAAGCTACTACAATATAAAAGAACAACACAGTAATACAATCAGGATAACGGCACTCTAAGGATCTGTAGAAAGGTCTAGTTGTGTATAATGCACAAGATCCATCATTTTGCTACTAGAGGATCTCACTGAGTTCAGTGTGGCGCATTACAGGGTGAAAAGAATGGTCAAGACACTGGAAAATCTGAGGACAGATTAGGATTGCTACCTCAGATAAAGCAGAAGAACATGTGCACCAGAGAAGCTGGTTCTGGAAGAAAGATGTGGGTATTGAGACTGCTCACCTGGGAAAACAACCAAATCAGAGAACCCACGTTAGTCTACAGAGCAACAAATGCAAGATGACATAAGATCAAGATCAGAGTTTCTGCTGAATCAGAAAACTGGATTTAAATGCACATTCCAGCTAACGGATACTCCTCACTGTCCAAAAGCCCTCAAGCTGCCTCTGCTTCCTCACATCCTTTCTTACCCTCTTATGGAAATTATTCTCTGGCATACTTTTCCCAGTACACCAAATGGTCCTAGACATCATTACCAGCACTGTCATCCTTCTTGATTTTTCAGCAGCATCCAGAGGCCATCAACAGACACTTCCTTTTCTTTGTTGCAGAGCAAGCTGTTATCCTGCAACTTAAGGTCTTGGCTGAGGAGCCCCTGAGGTCAGGAGCATTTCCTCACAGCTTGGGCACTCTGCCTAAACTGAACTCCACACAGCCGTCTGCAGGACACAAAGATCATAGAACCATAGAATGGTTTGAGTTGGAAGGGACCTTAAAGACCCTCCAGTTCCAACCCCCCTGCCATAGGCAGGGACACCTTCCACTGCATCAGGTGGCTTTGAACACCTCCAGGGATGGTGAAGCCACAACTTCTCTGGGCAACCTGTGCCAGTGCCTCACAGGTGAACATTTCTTCCTAATCTCTAATCTAAATCTCTCCTCTTTCAGATTAAAGCCATTCCCCCTCATCCTATCCCTGTACTCCCTGATAAACAGACCCTTCCCAGCTTTCTTTTAGGGCCCCATTAGGTACATACTGCTCAGGAAAATAAACAAATAATGAAACTGTTAAACACAACGTTGAGAAACAGAA
Source organism: Piaya cayana (assembly GCA_013389865.1). Taxonomy (NCBI): domain Eukaryota; kingdom Metazoa; phylum Chordata; class Aves; order Cuculiformes; family Coccyzidae; genus Piaya; species Piaya cayana. The sequence continues at coordinate 37,603 of WAAB01013700.1, read as the reverse complement.
TGGAACATTTAAGAAGAATCACCTAAGTAGTAATCATGAACCACCAGCCCATGCTAAGCTTCACTGCTGTGGGAATATTCTCTTCTCAACCTGTTTACTGCCTTCCATCAGTCCAATTTTTTTTTAAGACTGGGATACAGGCTGTCAACACCATCAGGATTCATTCTACCTAAATACACAAGCCTATATGTGAGCTGGGTGTCTAGGTTTCCATTACAGCCAGTGGAGTCAAATGAGCAACTCATAGAATCCTTACAGTTGAAAAAGACCTCTAAGATCAGCCAGTCCAACTGTTAGCCCAACACCACTGTATCTACTAAACCATGTCCCAGAGTGCCACATCTAAATGGTTTTTGAACACCTCTGGGGATGGAGACTCCACCACTTTCCTGGGCAGCCTCGTCCAATGCTTCATCACTCTTTCAGTGATAACATTTTTCCTAAAATCCAATCTAAGCCTCTCCTGGTGCAACTTGAGCCCATTCCCTCTCATCCTATAACTTTTTATTTGGAAGAAGAGACCAGCCCCCACTTCACTACAACCTCCTTTCAGGGAGCTATAGAGGCCCATGAGGTCTCCCCTCAGCCTTCTCTTCTCCAGGCTAAACAATTTCAGTTCCCCTCAGCTGCTCCCCATAAGATTTGTGCTCCAGACCCTTGCCCAGGTCCATTGCCCTAATTCATCTAATCAAACACAGGTATCTATTTGGACTGGTACACAGACAACCAAAATTAAGTAGTCTGCATCTCAGTCATGATTTCAGTCCTTCCAGCATCCCACTAATGGCCACACCACCATATGACTCATTGCAGTGCTTCTTCCATATTCTAGGAGGATCCATGCCACATTAGTCCCTTTGAGTAAACTTACAAAAACCCCACTCTACTTAACCCCTCAGTGGGGCAGTCTACAACTACGGCGCTTCAGAAATTCCCCAAACTGGACTGTCCTCAGGATTACCAACACAAAACAGCCACATCCTGAAGGGGGAAGACACTTCCAAAAGCCCCTTGGGATATATCAGTAGTTACACAGATCACAGATGGCTCCCTGTGAAGTGTCCTTTAAATATCCCAAAATATAAAACTGAAAGAGGGGAGATTGAGATTAGATTTTAGGAAGAAATGTTTTTCTGTGAGGGTAGTGGGGCATTGGCACAGGTTTCCCAGAGAAGTTATGGGTGCCCCATGCCTGGAGGTGTTGGAGGCCAGGATGGATGAGGCTTTGAGCAGCCTGAGGTAGTGGAAGGTGTCCCTGCCCATGGCAGGGAGGGTTGCAACTTGATGGGCTTTAAAGTCCCTTCCAACCCAAGCCATTCCATGATTCTATGGTTTTCAATTTGTCCTGAAAAGACTCTTGCAGCACGATCCTCCAGAGCCCATTAAAGAAAACAAACAACACAGTTTTCCCACTAAGCACATATCAGTACTCACAGAGGCACAGTCCAAAAAAATCAAAGCAACACTCCCAACCAAAAATAAGCTTCAATTACAAATGTAATCTATTTTTTTCAGTAAGTGTATAAGACATAACCATTCAAAACAAAGTCTGCCTCCCAAGGATATTATATAAAGACTAGGCCTTCCCAGGAAAATGCTCCAGGGCCAAGGCATGAATTGTACAGTCTCAGAATTGGTGGCAAGGTCAGGAACATGTGCTCTGAATCCAAAATGAAGGACCAAATCAAGAGCTAGGGTCAAGGTTGTCACCCACAAGCTTCAAATATCAAGAAGCTCAAACAGTGACTATTGTGCCTGTTGCTTAGGAGCACTTGGATAGTCAAGCCTGCAACTCCTGCAGCCCAATTCAATGGGCTACTTGGTCCTGAAATGGCTGGCAAGTCTCCTTTGACTTTACAACAGGTGAGGAAGAGTGTATCTATATTCACCAAACTCACAGAGTGCCCTAAACTTGGTTGAGGACTGGAGGAGGACTGGAGTTCTACTGATCTCAAGGGAAAACTACCTTCTATAAAACAGACATAAACTGAGAAGCCAACCAAGAAGTCAACTAGCCACATTCTAAATCACCTGAAGACCTGCAAAAGCGCATGTAAAGCAGTTCTGCACAGAGGGAGACCAAAACAAGCCCCAAGACTGACAAAGCACCTTCCTTGTCCCAGGTTCCCTCTTGGAACCATAAATGGCCTTTGTGACCAAGGAAAGGTGAAGAGACCATGAAAGGTTGTGTGGCTTCTAAAATAAACAGAAGGACAAGTGTAATCACAACTTTAGTTCAAGGACCCCTGAAACTTGGAAGAAACCAAAGCATGAACTGCACCTGAAAAAAAGTACATATCTTCAAGAGTCAACACTGGTATTCAATGCTCAGTGCAGGAGCTGCCAACTCTGTCTTGCTAATAAGTCTCAGTTGTGAATCCCCAATAAAAAGTGTTTAGGTGAAGTAAAGAGATGCATCCATTCAGCCTTAACATCTATATTTAGTTCAAACCAAGTAGGAGTTATGTTTTACTTTGTTCCGTGCCCTGAACAAAGCAGTTCACATCGCTCAGACCACATGTGCATCAAGTACCTTTTGGGGTCTCAGGAAAAAATAGATTCATAGAAAGGTTTGGATGCAGCTCAGGACACAGTTGGCTTTCTGGGCTGCAAGCGCACATTGTTGGCTCATGTTGAGCTTCTCATCCACCAGCACCCCCAAGTCCTTCTCAGGGTTGCTCTCAATCCATTCTCTGCCCAGCCTGTATTTGTGCTTGGGATTGCCCTGACTCAGGTGCAGGACCTTGCACTTAGCCCTGTTGAACTTCATGAGGTTCCTGTAAAAAAAATCAAAAATCATGTGGTTCCAGCACTGTGCAAATTTCATCCAGTCAAAGCATCACAAGTACTGGCAAGTAAAGAATGATGCCAGGGTTGGATGAGGCTTTGAACAATGCGATCCAGGGAAAGGTGCTTGCCCATGGCATGGGGGTTGGAACCGGACAACTTTAAGGTCCCTTCCAACCCAAACTGTTCTATGATTCTGTGATGGCTCAAAAATTTTGCTAAAAAGTCTAAGCACTGCCTGTCCATGCCCTTCTCCAAAAATAAGAACAAAAATATCATTGCTGTCAGATGGCCAAACTTCACTGAGTTGGAGCGACAGGAAAATGAACTACCAACAGGCTAACTGCAGAGAACCCACATCTTCATTTGTCAAAACTCTGTCAGCCAGCATACGGAAGGAGATGAAGAAAGGTATTCAAGGAATACATTACACCGATCTAAAATTAGCCGTCAGCTCAATACTGGAAGTACGCCAGCACTATGAACCACAAGGTTCAAGCAGATGCCCAGCCAGAAACAGTCACAATGGGAGGACAAATTACACAAAAAGCCTCCTGGCAGCTAAACCCCAGCATCACACAAATACACCACACACCTGCTTGAGCAGGATCCATTGCTCACAGCAAAGCTTGGACTGTCCAACTTGGATGCTATGGGTGAGGTTCAGAACAGTCTATGATTAAGAAAAAAATCTTACTACTGATGTTAGAGCTGTATGCTCACTTTAAGCTACACTCTCTTTGTCATCTGTCTCCATTCTGTGCTCTCCATTTCCCTGGGCCAAAAGAGGTATTTCTATGTTTTCCAGATTACTTCGAGCCCCGTAAGCTCACAGTTCTGACCATTCTCCCAGCAACATCAAGCATAGCAAGGGGAGAGCAAAGAAGTCATGCCTAAAGGCTGTGCACTTCTAGATGTAAGAAATGATGCTTATAGAATCATAGAATGGTTTGGATTGAAAAGACCTTAAAGATCATCCTGTTCCAACTCCCCTGACACAGGCGGGGACAGCTCCCACTGGATTAGGTTGGGGTAATGTTTTTAAGCTGAAAGAGTGGAGATTTAGAAGAGATATTAGGAAGAAGTTATTCACTCTGTGCATGGTGAGGCACTGGCGCAGGTTGCCCAGAGAAGTCATGGGTGCCCCATCCCTGGAGGTGTCCAAGGCCAGGTTGGCTTAGGTTTTGAGCAACTTGATGCAGTGCAAGACATCCCTGCCCACGGCAGGGGGGGCTGGAACTGTATGACCTTTAATGTTCCTTCCAACCCAAACCATGCTATGATACTGTGATTCCTTTTGTGCAGGGAGGGTCAGATAAAAGCTGCAAGCAGTATTTTCTGAGATGTCCATAAGCACAGAGCCTGTTTCAAGTCCCATACATCAGTTAACCTGCCAAAACAAGTATACATGCTCCAGACCAGAGTGCAAAAGCACAGCAAGACTTTCCTTCAGCTGTGCCAGAAAGCTTTGGGAGGGGGATAGAGGCTGTCTCCATTTCAGTATCTAGTCACAGAGAAAATTGAGATTCTCCATCTGCTCTCAGGAAGCATGGAGAATGAAGAGCAGTTTGAATTGCTTAAATATAAATAGGCTGCTCGGGGATGGGCCAAAAAGGCTGTGGAGAGCAGGAGCAAAGTACTAGGATGAAGAGAGTCAGTAGATGGGGGAGTTTAGAACAGAGCGAGGTAGAATCGTTCAGGGCAACAAAGAGAAACAGGCATGAGGCAAGGCTAACTAAAGGATAATATGCTGTCTGAAGCAGTATGCTGAAAATAATCTATCCATAGCCTGGAAATAAAGTGAATTCAGAGCCCTGAGTCGCTTCAGTCCTCATCTCTCCACAGCCCACTGTAAAACTCACAGGGCAGCTGCACGGAGAAACAACTCAGTGCTACTACTACAAAACACTTGTGCTTCAAACTAGCAAGGCTGCTGCTGCGAGTTCAATGATTCAGACACTGCTGGGAATCCAAGTTAAAAATGTACATCATGGCACATATAGGATTTAATTTTCTTTTTTCAGCTTTTTAAAAGCAAATCTTTTAAATCCAGAAAGCAAAAATTCTCAGAGAAGATGTACAAGAAGCATATATCTACATTTCAAGGACTATAAAGAAGTTTCAAGGATTTAAAGAAGTATAAAGGTCCATGATACTTTCACACATTATACTCAAGTTTATTTAACTGAGTTGATAATATAATGCTACTTCCCCCACCACCCCAGAGACCTCACTTTATGACTAAAAAGAAGGTCTTATATGTAAAAGCACTCGCATTCTCTGACCAAATAGGGTGGGAATGAAACGTGCCTAGATGACGGGATTCTCCCTGTGTCTCTACAACAGCATTCTTGCATGATTCTGGTCAAGCTGCTGATGTCTCTGCTCACATCACATGCTGGACACCTAAGGCAAGACATCCAGGTTGAAACTATGGAAGTGATGAGCATGCCTAGATGCCCATGATATCTAGCAGAGTTGTGCTTTAGTTATAAATATTAAGCAGTCTGTAAAAAAAAAAGGTCCAGATCTAACTACATTTGAAACACTATTTGTAAAAGCAAGCTCATAGTTCTCTCTTCTCTCACCTGGTAAACCCACGAATATATACATCTGACACAGATAATGCAGGAACAAGAAACAAAGAGCTGAGTTTAAATGGCAAACTCATACCATTAATTTAAATGGATAGTGAGAACTACAGCCATACAATGAACACAATGAAAAGACTACTAAATCAGCATACCTTATTCAGCTTGCACAATGGCTGAGGCAGTTCACCCAGAAAGAACTCGAACTCTTAACATGCGATGGTATAATTTTAAAAAGTATTCTAATTAATTTACACAGAAGTTGTAACAAGCTAATGATCGAATTTCTGACTTTGAAAGTGGCTGAAATTCCAACTTTAAACGTTTGCTTTTGAATTTTTTTTATTGTAATGCAATTTACTTAGAATCATAGCACAGTTTCAGTTGGAAGGAACCTTTAAAGGTTCCATCCAGTCCAACCCCAGCAATAAGCAGGGACACCTTCAACAGGACCATGTTGCTCAGAGCCCCACCCAACTTGACCTCGAATGTTTCCAGGGATGGGGCTTCTACCACCTCTTGGGGCAATCTGTGCCAGTGTTTCATGACTCTCATAGGAAGAAATGTATTTCTTATGTCCATTATAAATCTCTTTCATCTTAAAACCATTAACCCTCGTCCTAACCCTGCACTCCCACATAAACTGCCACTCCACAGCTTTCCTGTAGCCCCTTTAAGTACTGGAAGGTTGCTATGAGGTCTCCTTGGAGTCTTCTCTTCTCCAGGCTGAACAGCCTCAAGCCTCTCAGTCTTTCCTCATCGGTAGAGGGTTCTATCACTCTGATGATTATTGTTATGGCTCTCCTGTGGACTCACTCCAACAGGTCCATGCCCTTCCTGTGCTGAGGGCTCCAGAACTGAACACAGGACTCCAGGTGAGGTTTCAAGACAGTGGAGTAGAGGGGTAGAATCCCCTCCCTCAACCTGCTGGTGGCACTTCTTGGATGCAACCCAGGATACGGTTGGCCTTCTGGGCTGCGAGCACACATTGTTAGATCATGTCAAGTTTTTCATCCACCAGTACCCCCAAGTCCTTCTCTGCAGAGCTGTTCTCAATCCCTTCATCCCCCAGCCTGTATTGATACTAAGGATTGCCCCAGCCCAGGTGTAGGACAACTTTATAGGCAAGTCTGTATTATTCTTTGCCACAGTAACTTGAAAGCTAGGTTTCCTATTAGAACATGACTCAGCCTGCTGCAATGGTTTGATCCTACCTAAACATTCTTGGCAGGTTTAGTCTTCTAAAAATACCAGACAGTGTAAAACCCACAAGAGTAATATTAACCGTCTTTTTGCAGTATCTTACCTACATGTCAAACCACTCCACTGTAGCCTGCCAGAGCCAAGAATTGATCAGACAAGTTTCCATACTTATACAGGAGTAGGAGATCTGTTTGGACCACCAAAGGAAGCACAAATCTGAAGCTACTCACCACTTTCCAGCGATCTTTGACCACATAATTGGCCGGAAGAATGTCGACCTGTTCTCCTCCTCCACTCATGTTTGGTTCGTCCTTGATGACTGCTGCTAGGCACTGCATTTGCCAGCCAGAGAGTATTTTAGTAGCTCCCAATTTAAATGAGCCATTTATCTGGGGAAAAAAGGGATGGGAGGAAGGAATGACAGAATTAGTACAGGTCATGGCAGAAGTACATGCTACATTTCCCAAGGTTTTGCTTATGCCTAAATCAGAACTGGTCTCTTTGGAAAGAAGGCAAACTCACCTTGCAAACACCTGAGCTCACTCCATGCATAAATTCAGCAGACGAAACCATGCTTCAAGTCAGCAGCACAAACCAAAAGGGTGACAATTACCAGCTCTACCATGCAGGAGTCCATGGGCCTGACAGCCAACAACTTAAAGAGAATCCAATGCCAAACGCAGCAAGAGCTGTCATTGTTACCAGGCAAAAAGGTCTTGCTTTAACAGAGCAGCTGCTACACAGGCAGTTTTAATGGTTTTCGTTGGATGACATCCAACACAAATCGGAAAGGTCTGTCAGGTATTGCGTTCAATAAGCCTAAAAGCATCTGAGTAGGGCAGAAGGGTCTATACAGAGCCAGGATTACAGACACTGTGATGAACAGTCAAGCAAAGAAGACAGGGACAGTTAGAAAGGGATTCAGCCATGTATAAATTAGTCCTTATTACACACACGCAGTGCTAAAAATTAAAATACAGAGAGTTATCTTGTCCCTATGGTGTTTGCATTCTAGCTCACGCCCTTTTCCACTGCTCTTACAGGGAGCTCCAGACAGCCTACCCTGAAATCAGTTTTGTTTTGAGGTCTTTTCATTTTAATTCATCTACAAAAATGACTCAGATACACATTAACTCCACTTTCCTGGAAGAAAATGCATTGAAACAGGACTAATAAAAGATCTTCCTAATGCATTTCGGCTCTTCCTGTAAGATATCTTTCTGGCTTTAGAGGTAGGCCAGTTCTTTTATTAAGCATAGATCTGTTATTAAGTTTTCTTGGCAGTTCTATCATCCTTCCTCCAGAATATGAAATATTTTCCTTCCTAAAAATGAGTATTACTGTAGCACTTAAACTGCAGGCTTAAATAAGATTAACAACATAAATTTCAAATTAGAAAAAAAAGGACCAAAGTTGGTTATTCAACTATCACCCTTCTTCATGCCCCTAAAAAGAGGGTAAAAAAAGTCACCAGTGAATTATGAGCTCAAGTAGAGAAAAGAGCTCATTCCCAAGCAATAAAAAGGCTGAGAAGGAAGGATAGAAGTGACCAGCACATAATGTGCATAGGGAAGCAGCAGGCAGATGTGTGTCAAAAGTGTAAGGCATAGAGGATGATCAAACAAAACCAGAACAAAAGATCTCAAAGAGATCTTCACAAAAGGAGGTTTCATTCTCTAGATAGAGAAGATAAGTACATTGTCAAAAAAAAGGAGCAGACGACTAATGCAATAAAAGGGCTGCTGGGAAATGTTCATACAATCCAATATCTGCTAGAGTACAATCAAAATGAAAGAGGAGAACTGGGAAGAAACTGGATATTAAAGAAATTCAGAAGAAAGGGGCTGCAAAATGCTCTGAATTCTCATAGAAAGACTCCTGCACCTGTACGGGGTAGCAGCCCTTTCAGTTGCCAGGTACTGAATTAATGGAAAGCTCTCCAATGAGAAGGTACCCGCTGTGTTTAGCAGCTCAGTCTTTGTGCTGCTTCTTCCTTCCTAATGACCAAGTCTAATGCTATTCCCAGGGTCCTTTATGCTCACCAGAACACCTGAACTGACCATCCCTGAGCTACCAGTGAGCTCTGCATGGGCTGTGTATCCAGCCTCATGGCACATCACTGCAGATTGCATGGGAGTGACAATCCGGGCAAAAATCTCTTCTAAGGCTTCTGTTATTCTAAGAAATTACTTTAATTATAGACTGTCCCAAATCCTCAACACTACAAAACCATAAAGGCCCCAGCATTAAGTTACTGGTACAGAGGCGGGTATCCCCACCCTACTCTTGAAAGTCTCTTGGCATCCCTCGTTGAAGACAAGTACAGCACAATGCAGACTCTGGATCGCAGTGGACACAAAGGCAGCTTGAGGTCTGGGACATGGGGTGGTAGAAGCAACAAAGACAGAGAGAAAGAAGTTCAGGAGTTTTCCAGGGAAAATCAGTCATGCACTATTTTTCACTTTGAAGCAAAAAACCTAAAACGTCTGGTATAGGATGTAGCATTAGTGATGCACATGCATAATCAGATTTCAGTGTAGTGACCAGTGGTAGAAAGTAATCCCAAGGAATGATTCCAGAGGAGAGACAGAGCATGAAAGTCTATTGAGCACTCAAAGCCAGGCAAGGTAGAAATGCTTCCCCTGCTGCACTATTCCACTTTCATTTATCAATGTTACAACACATGTGTACAAAGATAATATGTTGGACTGCATGGTCTTAGAGGTCTTTTCCAACCTGAATGATTCTATATTTGTTATTTAAAGGAGTCACATAAATTTTCACTGGATTTGAAACTGAACAAAATCCTCCCAAGCACTACCATGAAGAGCTTCCATTAGGCAACAGAGAATTACAGAACTAAGTTCACAGATATATTCTGGTATAGTCAGAGTGATGCAGTCAAATCGAAAGCCAATTTATTTACAGTCTGAGAAAAAAATCAAGCTGTTTTAGATCAGTAGCAGCACAAACCAATGTTAATATACTAAAAATGTGTTCCTGAGGCAGTACTAATACTGTAGATCTGTGCTTAGGGCTACGGACCAAGGGTTTATCACAGTAACACCGAAGCAGTGCCTGCACACAAGGCGAGACATAACATGTTAACCTAAATATCCAGAAGCATCACAAAGAAAGAGCAAAAGAAGGAATGAAGTTACTTTTGTGCAAAACCCCATAAGCACATTTAAATGATGCTTTTAACTTATGCATGATTGTAATTCTTTCCAAATGAATAAAACATAATGTAAATATTGTTTGACTCTATCAAAGTCTACAGCCAGCCCCCTGCTAGAGCTCAATTTGCTGATGTAGGAAGGTAGCAAAGAATGGTCAGTGGAGGAGAGGTAAGGCCCTAACCGTCACTTCCCCAACACACAGCAGACAACATTGTTTCTGCATGTTAAATGTTAAGTGGTGTTAAGGGAAACTGGAGGAGAAATGGAAAGATTATATCTCTCCAGCTCCAGTGAGCTGTTTCTGATTCAAAGAGTGACCAAGCATATGAACTTTGACAGATCTGCATCACTTTTAGCTTTAAAATGCACAGACTGTAGAATGAAAAAGACATAATTGGTAAGATTGAGAAGAACTTTCAGATGGTCTTTTCCTGTAGGAAATGTACAGGATGTCAAGGAATGATTGGACTCCTCTCCCGTGAAGACAGGCAAGAGAGCTGGGCAATCCTAAGATACTGTAGTACTGGCTTTCTAGAAATATCAGGTAAAACAAATGAAATAAGCTATGAGAAGTGACAGTGAGAGCAGGACAAAACCCCATCTCTTGGTCAGCCTCAGCAAGAAGAATCATAGAATGGTTAGGGTTGGAAGGGACCTTAAAGATCACCTAGTTCCAACCAGGCTGCTGTCTCTTCCAGCCCATACTGGAGAATCCTTACAGCTTTATAAGTTTAGTCTTCGCCTTTAAAAATAAAGACATAATTAAAAAACCCCACACATGCTTAAACAGGCTAATAAGCCCCATTACATATTCTGATGCACTGCTCTGCTAGCCATTCCTTCTGTTTGGCATCAAGACAGTTCCAGTCAATAGCACTCATGGGTAAATGGTCTCATTTTTAAGGCAGCTTACAAAAATCTGATGCACTATAGCAGCAATCATTTAGCCAACATAAAAATCAAGACCTGGCAGAGAAGCAAGACTGGGATAGCCACAGTAACAGGAGGAAAGCCTGCAAGAATTTCAGTGCAAGGCCTGATGTTGCAGTAAGTGAGGCAGTCTTACATCAAAGGCATCTGCCTTGTTCGCGCGTGTGTTCATCACGAGACAAACTAGACCAAGCACAAGTAACTTCATACAGGTTGTTAAGCTGAAGAACTCTTCGCTGCAGATGCTAAAAGCTTAAATAGATTAAAAAAGTGACGTAAAAAAATCACTACTCATACTACTACTAATCATACATACAAACATTCCATCTTCAGCCTAGAAACTCTTTAATTGACAAACCACTGAAAGCAGAAGAACATTGTGCAGAGTCATTTTATATGCTTTCTCTGCTCTTATTCTCTACTCTGGACATCCACTCTTGACCAATTTAGGACTGAATACTGGCATAGATGGGCCTGTCATATCACTCAGAATGGCCAGACTTGTGTTTTTATTAGCTACTTTCAGAGAAACTAGTGTATATATAATATAAACATCTCTTTTACCCCTTCAAGGAGGTCAGAGAGCAGAAAATAAAGACTCAATAAAAATGTCTCAAATACACAGTCCAATTACCCATCTTACAATGTTCTCTTTCATGCAACCAACACTTCAAATAGCTTTACTGGAAACAAATATTTCCTAATTTTATACGATCATAGCACTTTTAAAATTAAACTTACAAATATGGAGCTTTCCCTGTGGAAATTTCTAACATATAAATGAGATTTTTTTCTATATTAGCTTACTTCAGTCTCAATATACTGTAGTAGCAGTGGTAAAAATACAGCCAAACTCAAACAGACATAAGGCTGAAAATTAAGACACACAGTGGTTATTAAAGAGCAGAACAAAGCTATGGAGGTCTGTCTCACCATCTCACTAAAGGTCCTGGATAACCTTAAGTGCCTTAATCTCACTGTGGAGGAATTGCAATATTCCACTTTATTTCAGGACACATCCTCACCTCTGGAAGCCTACAAATTAGAACAATTAGAACAAGTGAAGTTTATTTATATTGCTATAGCCAGTGACTCTCTTTACTTGGTCAAATTCCCCACCATGAACACAGGATTCACCTTCAGGGCAGATCCCAATGGTGTTTTAGAAAGCTGGTGCCAACTACAGCTTTTTAGGTGAGACAAAGCTGGACGTCTGCAAAACGAAAAGTAACCCAAATAAATTGCAACCTAGAAATCAGATCTATCTCCCTGCCCCATACTTGCATGGGAGTGAAAAACAACAAAGGGGTGTAAATAGAATTGAAGCATAATTTAGCTGTTCCCAACATGAACTTCACTGGCATTAAACCAAAATAAAACAGATGGGGAAGAGAATACAAGTATGACTGAGAGGGCTTGGAAAGAAAGAAAAACAGTGGAGCTTCCAAATGCAATTGAGCAGCAGAACTGGGTCTCAGTTAATGGCAGCATCAACTGCACGCACTCAACATCACTCACTGTTTCATAAACGTCATCTGCTTCCAATACCAATTATAAAAATGAAATCCCTCACATTAAACCACCCAACCCCCCCTTACATCTTTGTATAAATAAGTTATACCATGCACAAGCATCCTGTTATTAGGGCAGAAATGCATACAATAAGTTGATTTAAAAAAATAGAGTGTCCTGGACTAACATCCCTTCAGTCCCGGAACACGTCATACCTCCCGCTGAACTTGAAACAGCAATTAAAACCAAGTCACACACTGTTAGGGTAGGTCTGACAGCAGGAGCTCGAAAGGTTCCGAATTGTTCCTTGAAGACACATATCTTGCTTCATTGCCTGCCTCTGCAGAAGCAAACTCAGCTCAGAGAGCAGGCTCAGCTCCTAGCAGCTGCGGCTTAAAGTCTCCTCTGTCACATATTCTTCTCCTAGGCATGCAAGGGCATCAGCCTTAGAGATTCAGGATTTGCTATTCACAGCATTTCATTTCTGTAAAAAACAAGACATCTAAAGGTGAGGTTGTGAGATACTAGGAATGTTTTTCACCTTGGAAAGGTTTATGGCCATTAAGGACTGATGTAGCTATGACTGGGAAAAACAAAAATAGCCCAAAAAGCAAAACAAACAAAAAAACCACCTCCAAAAAAGCTGCAATAGAGACACACAGGTTTGGATTTTCTGCTAACACCAGGCTGCATTGAACAGAACACACATAAATATATTAAATAGGATAACAGATGCACCCTGACAGAATTATTATGGCTCCCTGGTTGCACAGTCAACTGAATGTATTATTGTCTGTGCAGTGACTTACAAGTGACAGCAAACAACCTAAGCAAAATGAACCAACCCCCAAACCCATAATTTCACACTGCCCGAGTCTGAATTCATACACATTACAGAGGATTTAGTGATCCCTGCACCAAACCCACCTACCTACAGGGAGAATCAGCATGGTTAATTATGACAACAAATCATTAGGAATGCACACCAGGTAAGCACACATGCCCCACCAGCAGTTTATGTGAACCATATCTTCTCTAGCTGCATCCTAATCTTCCAACTACATCCCAGCAGCAAAGCTAAAAAAATGGGGAGCAGGAGGAGAGAAAAGCCCCTTCTTTTCCACCAGTCTCCCTGATGGAGTTGTTCCAATTTTTGATCCAAGCAGAAAATTAAATCCAGCACCAGGGAATCCCTCTAATATCATAGCCATCTTAATCTCTACTAATTGAACAGGCAAACATGTTCTGGTTACAATAACCACGTAACTGCAGCTTAAGTGTATCTTCCTGCAAAGTCAATACAGATCACTACTTGCAAAACTAGAGTAGTGTGCTAGTAGCTGAACAAATACAGAATCACAGAATGGTTTGGGATGGAATATATCTTAAAGATCACCCAAGTTCCATCCCCCTGCCATGGGCAGAGGCACTTCCCACCGGATCAGGTTGCTCAAAGCCCCATCCAACCTGACCTTGAACACCTCCAGGGATGGGGAAGCCACAATTTCCCTAATAACCTGTGCCAGTGCCTCACTACCCTCATAAGAAAACATTTCTTCCTAATATATCATCTAAATCTCTACTCTTTCAGCTTAAAACCATTCCCTCTCGTCCTATCCCTGTACTCCCAGATAAAGAGCACCTCTCGTTTCAGTCCTGGAAGGCTGCTCTAGTGTCCCCAGAGCCTCCTCTTCACCAAGCTGAACAAGCCCAGTTGTCTCAGCCCATCCTTGTGTGGTAGGTGCTCCAGCTCTCAGATCTTAGCTGTGGCTTCCTCTGGACTCACTCTAACAGTGCTGAGGACTCCAGAACTGAACACAGGGCTTCAGGTGAGGTCTCTCAGCTGTGTAAAGGGTCAGAATCTCCTCCCTCTCCCTGCTGTTTCCACTGCTTTGGATGCATCCTAGGACACAGCTGATTTTTCTGGCAGCCTGAGATCAATCATTTTAAATGTCCATTCCAGGGAAAATGATGCTCATCTTACCCATGAAAACCATTTTATGGTAGATGCAGTCATCATAATTATCAAGGATTAAATAAACTTGTCAAAAAGGTATTCAGAGGTTAAACATGATAGCAAGCTCCAGATCCAAGATTGAGTATTTCGATTCAAATACTGGAAGTTGGGGTATTTTGCAAGGAAAAGTCATGTATTTATAGAGTAACAATTAACATAAGCAGGGCGACAGTCACTTGCTGCACTCATATGATGTATCAGACTGAATAAGATTAAGTGGGACCAAAGTTCTACAGTTTTCAAGCCCACTGCTGATCACAGCAGAGAATCCGTTTGTAATTACATAGAAGAGCTTTCCTGGGGCTGAGAGAAAGGTTTTACCATGCTAAGTGTTAGACACCTAAATCATCTCTCTACAGCCCTTCTATAACCATTTTCCCCATTTCTGTAAGGAATTCTAACCCTTAGTTGGAGCATGTTCAACCTTCCTCTGCCCTGCAGTTCCATTCTCTCATCTGCAGCCTCACCATTTTTCAGTTTGCAGACAGCTGGTGCCTTGCCCGAAGGTGATGTCCTCACAGCTGACCCACTTTTTCTCCTCCCCTTGGGAAATCCCAGTGCAATCTCAACCACATTCAATGGTTCCCTGAGGTTTTTTTCTCAAAGACAAAAGTCCCCAGAGGCGTACAGTTCTAGAAGAATTTGTTTCCTTTGCAGTTAATATCTGAAGATAATATTAACAAAGAATACAATAATATCAAGGCAGATAATCCTGTTTCTCTCTGTGCCTGAACAACTGAGAAAGATATACGAGAACTCTTGTATATGCAAGCACGGTCTGTTTAATTCCTTTCTGCGCTGCTGTGTGAGCCAGTTTCCAGGAGAAATGGTGTTACTAAGATTAGAGAAGAGTTTTACAAGCCAGTCTGGACTGACTCTGTATGAGCTACTTCCATGTGTCAACGATGCTATCTCATCCACAACTGCCTCACCCCATGCAAATAATACTTTCCCATCCATAAGCTTGAGTCAAGAAGTCTATGACTTAGGCATGTGTCTTCTCACTCTGCTACCAGATCTATCAGCAGTACATTGTGCTGGACCGAAAAATCCTTTGAATATTCTTCCCGGGCAAAAAAAAACCAACCTTCAAAACGTGTTCTTCAGAGCACATTCACTGTAATAAGTCATAGCTGTACTTGGATCCTTAATTTGCCAGTGCTATGCCAGGTAACTGGATCCAAAGAATTTCCTATTCCAGGATACAGATGATTGGAATTCGTTTCTCTAAAGAAGCATCATAAACCCTATGTCATATTTGAATGTAAAAATAATTCTAACTCTATTCATAGCTGTAATAAAGTAATGGAAAACTGAATTTTGAACCTGAGCTGGACAAAGCTCATAAAAATTTTTCAACCTGAAATGCGTAAGGACGCATTCTGTGCTCAACTTGCCAGAGGAAGCTGGCTACTGGTGAACATTTCTAATAATACTCCACAGACAGAACAACTACTAGTTTAAGTCTGGCCTAGGATGTTTGGAGAGGGGAAAAATGCCTATCATTTCATCTCAATCAGAAACACAGGAGGCAAGGCTAAAGAAAATCTGTTTTGCAAAAGAAGCAACAAACACACTAAAAATACCAGCTTCTGAGTTGCCATCAAACTTAAAAATAGGCTGCAGAGACCTACGCAACCAGCCAGCCCTGAGTCCTAGAACCCAAATGCCTCCTACCGTTTCCTCAAATCAACTCTCACAAGAGTGAGAACACATGTGACTACCTGCCTTTTGGATTGGCACCTTTCATATTGGTTTTTCTTTCCTGTTGGTTCAATGGACAAAGCCCCTTAAAGCCTCATCTCTGCTTGATGAGGACTCACTCCCAATTCTTTCTAGACATGAAGAAGAGCAGAGGAAAAAGTGCATCTTCCATAGAAAGCTTCTTAATGTAACAAAACCCGTGCTCAGACATCTATGCATATGTCATACAGAGCATAGCATTGCTACAGAGAAGCAGAAAAATAGGGAGGCAATTCTGTCCTTGATTTCAACTGGGGAAGGGCTGGAGTCTGGGAAAGAGTCAACATCTACATCTTTTGGTTACTTAAAGACCCAGAGCTATAAAAAGACTGAAAGATGGAGGAGGGCCAAAAGGTGATCTGAAGGCTGGACCACCTCCCATCCAAGAACAGGCTGAGAGTTGGACTTGTCCAGCCTGGAGAAGAGAAGGCTTCAGGAAGACCTTATAGCAGCCTTCTAGGTCTTAAAGGGGCTAGAAAAAAGCTGGGGAGGGGCTCTCTATCAGGGAGTGCAGGGACAGGACAAGGGGGAATCTTTTTAAGCTGAAAGAGAGGAGATTCAGGTTAGATCTTAGGAAGAAATGTTTTCCCATGAGGGTGGTGAGGCACTGGTCCAGTCTGTTCAGGGAAACTGTGGATGTTCCATCCCTAGAGGTGTTGGGAACCAGGTTGGATGAGGTTTTGAGCAACCTGATCCAGTGGAAGGTGTCCCTGCCCACAGCAGTGGGGTAGAAGTGGACAATCTTTAAGATCTCTTCCAACCAAAACCATTCTTTGATTCTATGATGCCTTCCAGCCACCTGAAAACTCTTTAAAATGCATGTATCTTACCCAAAAGGAATACTGAAAAGCAATTGAATGTAGTGTAGAATATGTCTCTGTGATGAAAGTTTAAGGAACTGAAAGTCTTTCCCATTCTGTAACAGCACATTTTCTTCTAGAAGCTGAAGCCTGACAACAAGACCTAGAACAAGTGAGATAACGGATTCTTGATCTCTTGCTTTTTGTTGATCAAGGCTTGGCACCTTTAAAAAGGCAGGTTATAGCTACTGCATATTTTAATAAAACCACCACCACCAAAAACCAGAATGTTAAGCCCTTTTTTTGGGTGCTGGGACATTAATGAGTGAAGGTTGAGAATTACCTACTTGTCCTCCTCAATAAAGCCTACAAACAGATGCTGATCCTGGATCCACAGCTGCAGGTTCCTGGCTACCCAATCTAAAAACCTGCCAGCAATGATACTTTCCCTCTCTTCTGCCAGCTCTGAACTCCTGCACACTGGATTCCATCATGGGCCAGTTTGGTGACTTGTACCAGCAGACAAACTATTCCTCTTCCTAATAGCTAAGGTTATTCCTTGGCTTAGAGCTCCCTAAACTGGTTTGTTGCAGGGTCAGTCAAATGCAAGTGCCAGCACAACGGAGGAGCAATACCTCAGATCCATTCAAGCTGTTCCCTGTTTGTCTCCACAGCAGGAAGCCCTCAGCTTTCCATGAGATCACAGGATTCAGACACTTCTTAAAAGCAGTGGAGGAACTCTGCCTGAGGCCAATTTTTTTGTTTAAAGGAAAGTAAAATTTAAAGAAACCAGTTAGTTTCGATAAATTATTGCAGAACCCCTCAACTAGTAAATCAGCTAGGTTCTCTTTAAATTACTTAACATGTAACTAAACCACAAAGCTCTATGTCTCTTAACGCAACACCACAACAAAAGTGACTCCTGTTCTTTGACTGCGGTACTTCAGCAAGCAAGCAGCATTCTCCATGCAACAAGGGAAACAAAGCCCACTACTTAATGGAGTGTCTTATCAAAAGGAGCACTGTGCTGATGCCTACAGGAAGGTAAAGGTACAAGACAGCTACAATGTCCTCTTGTTTGAGTGAGCAGAATATGTATCAAAAATTTAAGCTATACGTAAATAAGACCATGAAGTCCCTAGGAGGGGGGCGGTGGGGCGGGCAAAAAGTGATGCTAATAGTAGAGGGAAACACAGAACTGCCTGAGTGTTCTTCACTACCTTGAAAAAGGCTGGAAGCTGGGAAGTAGGCAGGAGTACAGCAGAAAGGCAAGATCGTTATAGCCTGCTTCAGCTGCTGCATGTTTACTTGCCTACCTCCAAACAGATCTACGTGCTACCTGTGGTCTTCAGAAGGACTCTATTCTTCTTCATGTTAGGGATGGATAAATTGGGGGTTGGGGAATGGGTAGAGAAGCAGCTCAGGCACATTCCTACCTTCAGATCATCCTCCTACCAAGGAGAGAGAAACACCTTGTGGCAATAAGTAGTAGGGTGACTAGCAACGACTCTGATGATGAAATCTCCTTCCTGGATGGCAACATCCCATCTGCTTGCACTAGGAATACCCAGGAACAGGAAGGCTGTAGAGGCAACTTGGATATCAGGTAGGCAGACAGCTGACTTGGACCAAAAAAGACCCCATCCCAGCCAGCGGAGGGCAACTGAACACAATGACAAAAGTTTCTGACCAAAATAAACCCAGACTGAGCACTGAGGGAACACTCCAAGCAAAGGACACTTCCCACTAGTTCCAATCTCCAGTCCTCTCTGGGCATTCAGTGTTAGTCACGGTCATGGTAACATGCCGAGTGGTCTAATCCAGAACAGTCCTTTCTGTATCACCCCAGGGAAAAGGTGGCAAGTATGATCTGTATGGCTTTCAGTGGTACAAAGGCCAAGAACAACAGCCTGGATAACCTCTCCAAGCTCTGTAACCCCCTATGCAGGATAGGGAAAGAATAGGCAGAATTTCAGAAGAAACACTACCCCCTGCCCCTAAAGAGGGGGTCTGGGGGTATATGATGTTTAAATGGGACCCTAAAATCCAAAGAGATGAAAGAGAGCTCCAAAGCATGAGGAACTGGGATGCATGGAGAACATGGAGATAATAGGTACCTCAGGACGTTATTCTCCAGTGCTCCAGGGAACAGGGTACACAGAAAAAAGGCCAGCTCACTCAAAGGGAGGAATGGTGCTGTGCACTAAAGAAAGAAAAATACTCAAATGAGATGTGTAAACACATAATATCAAGCCTAAATGTAAAAAAATGTAGTACTGAAACTACCCCACTGGAGCAGAATAAAGCAGCAATGGTGATTTGCCATGGAAGCAAATACGGGCTGAGCCTTTAGGAAACAGGCAGCAACAGGGAACTTCAGTTTCCACATGGAGAACAGGACATGTCACCAAGACAAAATTTTAACTAGTAACTTTATAACTCAACAGTAGCTCAACTTTATTGAGTAAAATTAGAAATACAACACCTTTAAAACAAACAAACAAAATGCTGCTTGGTCCTTTAAATTACCCAATTTTAATTCTAATCGACTTATTATAGAAAGTCTTAAAAATAGAAGAGATGGCTGCAGGCAGACCTTATGGCAGCCTCCCAGTACTTAAATGGGGCTACAGGAAAGCTGTGGAGGGGCTAGTTATCAAGGAGTGCAGGGACAGAATGAGGGGGAATGGTTTTAAGCTGAAAGAGGGAAGATTCAGATGAGATCTTAGGGAGAAATGTTTTCCTGTGAGGGTGGTGAGGCACTGGCACAGGTTGTTAGGGAAGTTGTGGCTGCCCCGTCCCTGGAGGTGTTCAAGGCCAGGTTGGATGAGACTTTGAGCAACCTGTTTCAGTGGGAGATGTCCCTGCCCATGGCAAGGGGGTTAGAACTGGATGCGTTTACCAACCCAAAGGTCCCTACCAACCCAAACCACTCTATGATTCTAACGTGTGCACAAGGAAAGAAAACAGCACAAAATCTTCCAAGTTAAAGATTATATTATCTTTCTTGATGATTTTAAAGAGATGAAGCAAATTCCTACAGATATTCCTACATATTTTCCACATACACCTCTCCTGATGGGAGCTCAGCCAGCCGACCAGCCTGCTGGACAACAGTCAAACAAGGAATAGAATGACTAAAGAGAGAAAAGATAAGAAAGAAGATGCCAAAGATTTTTGGCTGTTGTTTATTTTAAAGAGCTGTACAGGGAATCTGGTAAATCAGAGATTCTCCATTCTCCACCAGACACACTCAGAAAAGTGAGAAGGAAAAATAAAAGTAGGAGGTAGGGGAGAGAAGTCATGATGCATAGATCTATTAGGAAGGGCTAGCTGCTTTTTGGGAGACTCAACAAGCACACGGATGGGGCCAGCTCACTTGTAACGATGTCTCTGGAGAGCAAAAACCATCTGGCATACTTTCAGAGCAAAGACCTTAAAAATTAAGATGTCCCAGGATAAAATTAAAGTTTCTCTAAAAACAATTAACTGGCTAAAAGAGAGGAAAATATGGTGGAATGCACAGCTAGGTTTCACAACGGAGTGTTGTGACCAGGGGAATGGAACCCCTTGTGTGCACACAGAATTATTCAGTCTAACAAATGAGAAGACAGAAAAAGCAGGTTGCAATACCAAGAAGGGTACAAGTAGGGCAAGCAAATTATCCTTTTCCTCTCAGCCTTTTCTTAAGCATCGTCTCTTGGTCACTGGTGTAAAAGGACTGGAGCAATCCGGGTTTTTGGCTTGAGCACTTGGATTTGTGATCCCACAATCAGTTTTGATTTTATTTTCATGATTTTATAGAACCACAGAATGGTTTGAGTTGGAAGGGACATAAAGAACATCCAGCTCCAACACCCCTGTCATGGGCAGGGACACCTTCCACTGGATCAGGTTGCTCAAAGCCTCATCCAACCTAGCCCTGGACACCTCCAGGGATGAGGTAACCACCGTTTCTCTGGGCAACCTGTGCCAGTGCCTCCCCACTCACAATGAATAATTTCTTCATAATATCTAATCTAAATCTCCCCTCTTTCATCTTAAAACAATTCCCCCTCATCCTATCTCTACAATCCCTGATAAAGAGCCCCTCCCCAGTTTTTCTGCAGCCCTTTTCAGTACTGGAAGGCTGCTCTGAGGTCTCTGCAGAGACTTGACTTGACTTGACTTCTCTTCTCTTCTCTTCTCTTCTCTTCTCTTGACTGAACAACCCCAACAACCCTCTCAGCCTGTCCTCATATGGGAGGTGCTCCAGTCCTCTGATTATCTTTGTGGCTTCCTCTGGACTTGCTCCAACAGATCTATTTCTTTCCTGTGCTCAGGACTCCAGGTGAGGTCTCATGAGAGCAGAGCGTATGGGGAGAATCCCCTCCTTTGCCCTGCTGATCACACTGCTTTGGATGCAGCCCAGGATATGGTTGGATTTACAGGCTGCAAGTGCACATTGCTGGCTCATGTTGAGCTTCTCATCCACCAGCACCCCCAAGACATCAACTCTCCTTATGACTTTTGCAATCATTTCATACCTGATTCTTAGGCCACCAACACTTTCTCCCAACTGACAGTGAAGCTGATGATAGTGAACCTCATAACACTGACTGTTGTGCAGACAACAAGGAGTCCACTTCCATCTGTCCTGGTTGACACCAAATCTCTTTCTTAAGGCTAAGCTGCTCCATGTCTCCAGAGAAGGGGAAATCGGAGCCCACAGGCATTCTCACTGCTCACAATGTGACTGTACAGCTGGAGTCAGCCCATGATCTGCAGTTTGTTCCTTTCATATGTTCACCAAATTAAAGATGACATGCCTTGACACGAAAAGGAAAGGGTTTCCAAGCACATCTTATCTGATTACGTCTACAGTCCATCATGTTGTCAACATTTTCCTTCTCAACTACAAAAAAAAAAAAAAAGACCCTTTCCCACGCAAACAGCTCTTGAGTAGTGAAGGAGACTTAATGGGAAACCATGAAACTAGGTAAAACCAAAAAGGATTGTAAGCCTGATGAAAAGTGTCAATTCACCCTCTCCATCAAGTTGAATATATTGATATATCTGCTGATCTCCAACTAATAGAAGAGTTCATGTGAAAAACCTGACACATGGAGCTCCAACTCCCATTGCTATTGAGAGATTATTTCTCATATTTTCCAAGATAACTGTGTGGGTGGGTCTCAGCAGTGCAATATGCAGGCACTGTTGTGGACAGGATCAGGAGCTGGTCCTGCAGGACACGAAGGACTGTCAATGAGCAGTCTGTAGCGGGTGAGACTCCTACAGGCAAGGGAGTCTCAGTTGCACAGTCTAAAAATTACATCATCTCCCTCACCTTGCACCTCTCCTTCCTAATGCTTCAGTGAAGATCCAACAGATTCTCCCATTCATCCTCCACCCTAGGAAGGGGGGCCCCACAACTGGACTTTCTTATTGCTCTTCCCCAAAATAATCCTAACATTTATTCCAATTGGGTAGTGTCCCACAGTGGCATTTAAGAGGATTTCAGGATGTTTCAGAAGAGCAGTTTTAAGCTGAAAGGGAGGAGAATCAGATGAGCTATTAGAAAGAAATGTTTTCCTGTGAGGGCGGTAAGGCACTGACACAGGCTGCCCAGAGAAGCTGTGGCTGCCCCATCCCTGGAGGTGTTCAAGGTGAGGATGGCTGAGGCTTTGTGCAACTTGATGCAGCAGAAGGTGTCCCTGCAGGGGGGTTGGAACTGGAAGAGCTTTAAGGTCCCTTCCAATCCAAACCATTCCATGACTCTATGAATACCCACTTTTGGGTTAGTTTTGATGGAAGGAGGGGAAGGAACCACTAGTTGTGGCCATTCTGTATCTTATTCAGTAAACCAGCACAACTTAAATACCTTCTCAGCAAATACACTTCCACAATCACTCCAGTAAACATTGGGCTGTGGCTTGCAATGCTCAACAAAGCCAACAAACCCTTAAAAATGAGGTAACAATTTTAAAAGCCCTTAAGGACTTCTACAGAGACATATTCCTCTACAAGGCCCTATTTTCTGTCTTCTGCTTTGTTTTCAAAGTGAACCGATGTTACTGGAAGGTCATTATAGAGCTTTTGCAACGGAATCTAATCTAGGACCTTCCCAGGATGAGGAGTCGTTCCTGCATTCCTAATAAGCTGTAAAGTGATGTGATCTTCCTGTAAGAGAGGGCAAGAAATATCATGAAGGGATCCCAGTACTAAAGATAAAGAAGAAAGAGGGATTTACCTCTTCCTGGATCTGTCTGATTATTCCTGCTTTGGAAAACAATGAGGACCAACTGCTTCTACTGGAGGAGAGCTCCATACTGCCTGTTGCAGTGTAGGGATACACTTGCCTTTACCACCCAAACACTGGGATTTGGATGAAGAGGAAAGGGGCAGAAAATCCACACACGTGCCAGAAGTGCCACTTCATTAGCATCAACACTGGCAGCTGCTGAAATAGGTTTCCTAGCACCAGAGACATTCCCTTCCCAAGGGCCAAGAGTACTGATGAGGACTCAACTAACTTCTTAATAACTATTCCATAGAAAAAAAGGTTAGGTGGGTATCCCCAAGACTGATTCTGAAAAAAAACTGTCCAACAAGCAAATGATAATCCCAGTGGTTTTCTGTGCCAGCTAGAGAACCAGAGAGTGCTTTGGGTTGGAAGGAACCTTAAAGCCCATCCAGTTCCAACCCCACTGCCATAGCCAGGGACACTTCCACTGCACCAGGCTGCACAAAGCCCCATCCAACTTGGCCTTGAACACCTCCAGGGATGGGGAAGCCACCACTTCTCTAGGCAGCCTGTGCCAGTGCCTCAGCACCCTTACAAGAAAATATTTTTTCTTAAGGTCTAACCTGAATCTCCACTCTTTCAGCTTAAAACCATTCCTCCTCATCCTATCCCTGCAATCCCTGATAAAGTGCCCCTCCCCAGTTTTTCTGTACCCGTCTTTCAGTACTGGAAGGCTGCTATAGGGTCTCCCCAGAGCCTTCTCTTCCCCAGGCTAAACAAGCCCAACTCTCTCAGCCTGTCCTTGTACAGGAGGCGCTCCATCCCTCTGATTATCTTTGTGGCGTCCTCTGGACTTGCTCCAATGTGTTCACGTCTTTCCTGTACTGAGGACTTCAAAACTGAACACAGGACTCCTGGTGAGGTCTCACAAGAGCAGAATAGAGGGGGGTATCCTCTCCCTAGCCCTGCCAGTCTCACTGTTTTGGGTACAGCCCAGTTCCCAAAGGAATGAGATTATCATAAAACATGCAAAAGCACACAGAAAACAAAAGGAACAGCAGTGGACACCGTGTACACTATTCACAACCATCGCATCACAAGAATTTCTGATCCCGCATACACCAGTATGAGGCGGCTTGCTATGAGCTGGATGATCTCCAGCACACAAAGGAAAAAAACCCAAAACATTAACATGTGATTCCCAACCTGCCCCTGTTATACTGAGAGTTTCAGAAGAAGCTGAGACACTGAAATGAGATGAATAACCATGAGTGACACAGTACTGAGGCACACTGCCTTTTAGCCACAGCACCTGTCCAGGCAAAGCATTAGTGCTGAAGTACCCTCAGTTCCCATATCACACACACAATGCCAGGTTAAATTTCACACAAAGAAAGAGTTCTCAGGCTGAAAATCTCAGCTGTCTCACCAAGAAGTTCGTTGCTAAAAGGCAGCGTTTGCAGTGACAGCATAAAGGAATTCATGTGTAACGATAAAATCAGGAAACCTTTATTTCTACCTATCAAATTGTCTACACTTATTTCTTGAAAAGTGAACGGCATTTAAAAATACAGAAGAAAGATTTTAACACACAGTTGGTTCAGACTACTCAGAACCACAATACCAACAGGTATGGAAATCCCCACGCCATAAAAAACCACAGAGGGACCTGAAGTCAGCATGCAATGATTCCAGCAACACTGATGGGGTGGCAGTGTCAGTCCCATTCTCCAGATAGCACACAGGCTCCTTGTTAAATACACAATGCGCTTCAAGGTCATGGTGTTCATCTTTAAAGTTCTCTGTGGGTCAGAGCTGGCTTATGGGGTCCTCCCTTTCCTGGTATGCGTGGAAAACCACGACAACAGCAGTCACATTCACTGGTGCAAATCTGGGCACCGCAAGCGATAACAGCACAATGGCAGAAGACCTAACAGCACTACAGAAGACACAGCAACGTGGGAGGAAAATCTCCCACCCTCAGCTTGCTGCCTCGGATCCAGGTGCCAAGAAGTTATCCCAAAATCGTGGAATGGTTTGGGTTTCAAGGGACCTCAAAGCACAATTCCAACCCTGCTGCCCTGGGCAGGGACACCTCCCACTGGATCAGGTTGCTCAAAGCCTCATCCAGCCTGGCCTTGAACTCCTCCAGGAAGGGACCATCCATTACTTCTCTGGGCAACGTGTGCCACTACCTCCCCACTCTCACAGCAAAACATTTCTTCCTAGTATCTAAATCTCCCTTCTTTCAGCTTAAAAACGTTCCTCATCATCCTATCCCTGCACTCCCTGATCAAGAGCCCCTCCCCAGCTTTCCTGCAGCCCCTTTCAGTCCTGGAAGTCCGCTCTCACATCTCCCTAGAGCCTTCTCTTCTCCAGGCTGAACAAGCTGTTCCCATTCCGTTCTAAGTACATATCTGAGCACAATTCTTTTTGGATTATGGGAATCCTTGGGACTGCAGCATGAGTTGACCCAAGGATGACTGCCCTTCCCATTCCCTAGGCGCCTCCTGACACGAAGCCCAGGGCAGGAATTACTGACAGCCTATGTAGGGGTGTGTTTTTCCTCACAGGAAAGCATTTCTTCCCAATCTCTCATCTACATCTCCCCTCTTTCAGCTCAAATCCCACAATGAACGCGCTCCCTCCCCAAACGCTCCTACGTATGGCGCTGGTTCGTGGCGTTTGGATACCAGGTGCTCGGGGAGGGACGTTCGCCTACATCCTCGCTCGAAGAACCAGCATCCCCCGTGGCTCCACACGACGCCTCCATCCCCTTCTCCCACCCTCCTCCCCCCGGCACCGCGGGCCGGGCCGCAGCAACCGGTGGGGCCTCGCCCTCCGGGGGGGCCTGGGCGCCCGCAACCCCACGCTCCGCAGCCCCCGCCCGCCCTGAGCTCCGCGCCCCGGGCTGGAGGCGGCGGCGAGCGGGGAACGCAGCCGCCGCCCCGAGCCCCCCCTCGGCGAGGAGATGGACTCGCCCGCCCCGCACTGCAGCTGCCGGCACGCCGTTCCCCCCCCCCCGGCAAGTGGTTCGCCCCACCCCGGCTCGCCTTGTCATTGGCGGAGCCCGCCCGTCACTCCGCTTCGGTCCCGCCCGGCCACGTGGGGCACGCTGGGAACCCGAGTCCTCGGTGCGGGACTCTTCCGCCGCTGCAGGCGTCGCCCGGCGTAGGGGGGAAACTACATTTCCCACAGTGCCCAGCGCGCAGCCCCGGAGCGGCGCTGCCCGGCCCGGCGCGGCACGNGCTGCGGGCGGCGGTGGCAGCGCATGCCCCGCGCCGCTCAGCGCGGCTGGCAGGGATGGGAGATGCCGGCCCGGCGCGCTGCGGCTGCGGCTGTGGGGCGGGTCGGCCCCGGGCGCATCCTCCCCCTCGGAGCCGCGGCGGGATTCGCCCACAATGCACCGCGCGCCGCACAGACAGCATCAGCCTTGACATCACCCGCGGGCCGCCCCCGCCCGGCCGGGACCGCCCCGGGACCGCCCCGCCGCCGCCACACGGCCAGAGGCTGCGAGCGGCACCGGCAGCGCGGCGGCGGGGAGAGAGCGGGGATCGTTCCTGTGTGGCTGGGAACGGCGCGGGCATCGCCAGCGGGGAGCTGGGCACTGCAGAGCCCGGGGACTGGACCAGCATGGCCAGGATGCACCCGGGCACTGCAGGGACTGGGGATTGGGGCCAGCACTGCCAGCACGTTGGGACCAATGCTGGCATTATCTATGCGTTGTATTTTTTATGCAATCACATTTATGCTGCAGCTTGTCTCTCTTCTGTCTGTACTATCTGGATATCTCTAAGTATTGTTTTTCCCCTTTGTCACTCTGCATTTATTACACAACCATAAATGGAAGTTCAGCACATATTTTTTTTCATGCTGTTTAGACTTTCATTTCAGATGTGGCCAGATGTGAGCAGATCTGACAAAGGTTCACGGCCCTGATTAGCTTGAGTCCTCCGTTCCTTCAAATCCAGTTTCTTTAGGCACAAGCTCTGTGCTGATCTGTGCTTCTGAGTTAAAGTGGTACCTGAACAACTTTATTTTACCCCTGCTCTAAGCCTCCCTCTGAGCCTTCTCTACAAATGGAGCAGAATGAACTCACAAACACACTGGAACATCCAGCAGTTTCCTTGGAACATGTAAAATTTCACCTGCAGGAGCTTAAAATTATGAAAAGATTTTATTAAAAGCTGGGTAATTGTGACTTGGGAAGAACCACGGAAGGTTTAGATTGGATGTTAGGAAAAAAATCTTTACTGAAAGAGTGGAAAAGCATTGGAAGAGGCTGCCCGGGCAAGGAGTGGAGTCTCCATCTCAGGAGGTGGTCAAAAAAGGTGTAGATGTGGCACTCTGGGACATGGTTTAGTAGGCACGGTGGTGTTGAGCTGGTGGTTGGACTGGATTAACTTAGAAGTCTTTTCCAATCTTAGTGATTCCATGATTCTAAGATTTCTAGCACAGATCAGCATGTACATGGCTCTGCAGTGATGTTTTTACCTGTACTTTGCCTTTCTTTGTGGGGCAGAACAGTGATAACTGAGTGGCAGCCGTACATTTCACCTTCATCTTACTCCCTGTTTTAGGGCATTAAGGGAAAAATAGGAAGGTGAGCAACTGGGAAACCGTAACTCAAGTCAAAATCCTGCCTTGATAGAAGACATAGAAAGGCAAAACCAAGCTGTCAGAGGGCGTTGGGGTGTGCACACATAGGGTAGCAGCACCTGGGACAGGGACACAAGCAGAAATCCCTGGATATTCTCACTAGAGAGAGCAAAGGTGGTCTGTGGGATAAATACAAAATGGAGAGTTACTCTGGTGTGGAGTCTGTGGCTGGGATTAGCATACCTAGTACAGTCCCAGCACTAACCTGGACGACTGCAACTGGAGGCTGAGGTTTCAAACTGTCTCCATCGGGCCAGGGATTGATGTGGAAAAGCCAGCCAGGCTTGCTAGGATGGTAGGTGCTCTTTAAAGCAGCAGGGATGAAAATCCTGTGCCAGAGTGCTTCCAGTCAAAGGTCCTCATACCACAAACACCTCTGCTCAGCTTTATGCTGGCACTTTTAGGGCTGGCACGTCACACAGCAAGTCTTGTGTATGTTGGCAGGATCAGTGACAAGGCCAATAAATATCATTGCTGGTAGCAGTAAGAATAGGAGTAGAAAGATGTGGGAGATTTGGTTTCTTTGGGTTTGTTTTTTAATTTTTTTTTCTCCAGTTCCTATCACCAGATATCCACAGGCAAAACTCAGCCCCTACTCAAGCTATTTCTGGCTCAATTCATCAGTGCCCACCATGATATCAGCACAAGACCCTTAATATACACCAAGGGCTGCAGCTAAAATCTCTTGCAGGGCAGAAAGGTTGCCTGGCTGTATTGGGAGGCTGTGCCAGGGGACATGGCTGCAGGAGGGAATGACTTTTGTCCTGGCAGCACAAGCCTTTGGGAGCTTCCATAGGAAGGCGGCAATCACAGATCACAGTAACCGGACTCCCCCAGTGCTGGTAATATCAGGAGCATCTTCTGAACAGAGATGGAGTGAATCGTAGAATGGTTTAGGCTGGAAGGGACCTTAAGGCTCATCCAGTTCTACACCCCTGCCACAGGCAGGGACACCTTCCACTGTATCAGGTTGCTCAAAGCTGCTTCCAGCCAGGCCCTGGACACATCTAGGGAAGCAATCTCATAACCTGCCTTTTATCTAGCACCAGCCTTTCCTGGCATAGTCAAGCACTGTACTTAATAGAGAGAATTGCTGTAACATCCCTTGGATCTCAAAAGTCAACAGCCTGCTGCCAGCCTTCACCACCAGAAAGTCATGCCTGGGACAAGTAGGCATTGCAAAATCTCAGGGACTCAATCTCCTCTCTCCTCATCTCTCTTAGAGACAAGAAAGGAGATCTGGGGTTGTACTTGCCCTGCCCAGCAGCTCAGCTGAGTGGATGATCAAGTGGCTTCCAGACTGGATTATATCTGAGTTGTGTTGGTGATGGTCGTGGCTTTTTTTGAGGACAATGGTCAAAGCTTGAAGGTGAAGGGTGGCCTGGTGGTGGCGGAAAAAGAAAATCAGCCTTATATGGAAGAAGACCAGAGAAAGCCATAATTCCCAGAAGTTTTCTAGGTCTGTAAATTAAACAGCCAGATTTTCAGGCTAAAGAATTTAAATTCATGTTCATTTTTTTTTGACAACTCCTTTGCTTATTTGTGAAAAGCATTCCTCTGAAATCCTGTGTCATGGGGGTTGAATATAAAACCTGTGATAGAAAACTTTTACCAATCCTTAAGCAAACCAAGCGCAAGCTGAAGAGTTCTCAATGCTCCTGTCTGGCACCAGGTGGCAAATGCGCTGCAGGTGTTTGAAACAGACAAACACAAACTGTATTAGGAGTGAGGCAAGGCCAGGGTTACAAGGAAGTTGAAAGTCTGTTTATTCTTGTATAGAATCATCGAGGTTGGAAAAGACCTCTAAGCTTATCCACTCCAACATGTGGATATCGGTCCAGCAACACTGTGCCTACTAAACCATGTCCTGAAGTCCCACACCTGCACATTTTTTGAACACTTCCAGGGAGGGAGATTCCATCCCTTCCCTGGGCAGCCTCTTCCAGTGCTTGACCACTCTTTCAGTATAGAAATTTTTCCGAGTATCCAATCTAAATCTCCTCTGGCACAGCTTGAGGCCATCTCCTCTAATCCTATCACTTGTTACATGGGGAAGAGACCAACACCCACTTTGCTACAACCTCCTTTCAGGGAGTTGTAAGGGGCAATGAGGTCTCCCCTCAGCCTCCACTTCTCCCAAATGTTACCTACAAAACACAGCTGCAAACATCAGAAGTGCCAGAATTCCAAATCCTGATAAAAGCTGTATTATTTACCCCAGAATAAAGCATCTGGTGATGTTTCCAGGACAGAAAATCTACAGAAAACATTACCGTTGCCAGAACAAGCTACAGCTTGGCTCAAAGAGTAGGTTCAAGTTTTTAATCTAGAACATGAAATGTGCTTTTTGTGCCCAGACTCTGAGAGTGAGTTGGTGTTCAAGAGCTGCTTGGGGAGTTTGGCATTTCTTAAGGCTATCCACACCTTGACACTCTAATGTGAGTTTTCAAACTCTGTGCTGGGAGGCTGGACCAGTCTGTCTCTAAAAGAACTGATGTCCTCATATCCAGCAAAGATGTCCCTGCTATGCACAGAGCAGAAGCTCTGTGTTACCTGCTTCTTGTTGTTGAGGGTTTGCACCCAAACCTGCTAGGACTAAGATGGAAAAAGAAGCATCGTTATACAAAAGCCAGGAGCTCCACGTTGTGGCAGTGAGGATGCTCGCAGGGCTGCCAAGCGAAAAGTGGATATGTATCCACTTAGAGAGACTTACCCTATTCTGACCAGTGAAAGCAAAGATGGGACAAGGGGGTGACACGTGGTGACAGGCATCACATGTGGGGAGGACTGTGTGCACGTGTGCTGTGTATCACCATGTGTCTGGAAGTGCACGGCTGTACCTGGGTGCCCGTGCCTCTAGTGATGAGGATGAGCGCACACAGGGTGGTGTTAAGCGCAGGGTGTACTTCTGTGGGTGTCTCTGTGGGTGCAGAGGGGTGGTCCCCAGGGCTGTGTGGACACAGGGGTGCATTTGGGTCTGAAAATGTCTCAGTCTCTCAGTTTGAAAGTGTACCTGTGTGACTGTTATGGGTGTTCCCAAGGCTGTGAGGGTGCAAGTGTGTCTCTCCATGTGCGGGGTGGATGCAGGGCTGTCTCCAAGTGTGGAATGCTCCCAGAGGTGCTGCTGGGCACATGGTGATGTTGGGGTCATATGGAGGTACAAGTGTCTTTTGGGGTGCTCCTGGGGCCATGCAGGGGTGTCTCTGGGTGTGGGATGCTCCCAGGGGTGTCTCTTGGGGTGCAGGGTGACGTTGGGGTTGTGCAGGTGCAGGGATGTTTCTTAAGGTGCTCCTGAGGCCTCGTGGGGATCCAGGGCTGACTCTGGGTGTGGGATGCTCCCAGGCATGCAGGGGTGTCTCTGGGTGTGGGATGTTCTCAGGGGTGTCTCCTGGGGTGCTCCCGGGGCTGTGTGGGGTTGTAGGGCTATCTCAGGATGTGGGGTGCTCCCAGGGCCATGTGGAGGTGCAGGGCTGTCTCACAATGTGGGATGCTCCCTGGGTGGAGGGTGATCTTGGGGCCGTGCAGGTGTGTCTCATGGGACCATATGGGGGCCAGGGCTGTCTCTGACTGTGGAATGCTCGTGGTGTGCAGGGCTGTCCCAGGCTGCAAGATGTTCCCGGGGCTCTCCCGGGCTGTGGAGCTCTCCCGGGTTGTAAGATGCTGCCTGGGTTCTCCCTGGGCACTGGAGCTTCCCCGGGCTCTGAGATACGCCTGGGGCTCTCCTGGGCCTTGGAGCTATACTGGAGCTCTCCCGAGCTGCGAGATGCTCCCGGGTTTCTCCCGGGGCTCCCCTGGGCTGTGAGATGCTCGCCGAGTTCTCCCGGGCTGTGGAGCTCTCCCAGGACTCTCCCCGGGACTCTCCCCGGCTCTAGGGCTGTACCGGAGCTCTCCCGGGCTGTGAGATGCCCCCAGGGCTCTCCTGAGCTCTCCCGGGCTGTGAGATGCTCCTGGGAATCTCCCGGGCTGTGAGATATTCCCGGTGCTCCCCCAGTGCTCCCCAGTCTGCGAGGCGCTCTCGGTGCTCTCCCGGTGCTCCCCGGTCTGCGAGGCTCTCCTGGAGCAACCCGGGCTGTGAGATGCCAGGGGAGATTTAGGCTAGAGATTAGGAGGAAGTTTTTTACGGAAAGAGTCATTAGGCATTGGAATATGCTGCCCAGGGAGGTGGTTGATTCGCCTTCCCTGGAGGTGTTTGAGGCACGAGTAGACGAAGTTCTGAGGGACATGGTTTAGTGTTTGATAGGAATGGTTGGACTCGGTGATCCGATGGGTCTCTTCCAACCTGGTGATTCTATGATTCTACGCTCCCGGTGCTTCCCGCTGTGCGAGGCGCTCGCGGTGCCCCCCGCCCCGCCCCTCGGTGCTGCCCGGTCCGCGAGGCTTTCCCTGCGCCCCCCCCCCCCCGTGCTGCCCGGTCCAGGGGGCTTCCCTGGTGCCCTCCCGGGGCCGCCCGGCCCGGGACCCGCTCCGGCGGTGCCGTTGGGCGGCGGCGTCCGCGGCCCCTCCCCGCGGGCGGTCGCTGCGGGGGCGGTGCCGGGGGGTGCCCGGGGTTCGGTGCCCGATGGCGCTGGTGGCGGGGCGGTC